>OX451737.1:586259616-586630928 GCA_948472305.1 Vicia faba | reverse complement strand
TACGGATATTTATGAATATTATTATTTAATTTTTAAAGATATATAATTAATTAAATATTTTTTTATTTCTTTAAAGATTTTTTTTTAATTTAACACATAATAACAATAATAATAAAATAAGTCACATTCATTTATTTTTTCTTTTATCAAATGATTATAGTAGATTCAACAAAATAATAATAATAATAATAATAATAATAATAATAATATAATAATAATAATAATAATAATAATAATATAATAATAATAATAATAATAATAATAATAATAATAATAATAATAATAATAATAATAATAATAATAATAATAATAATAATAATAATAATAATAATAATAATAATAATAATAATAATAATATAATAATAATAATAATAATAATAATAATAATAATAATAATAATAATAATAATAATAATAATAATAATAATAATAATAATAATAATAATAATAATAATAATAATAATAATAATAATATAATAATAATAATAATAATAATAATAATAATAATAATAATAATAATAATAATAATAATAATAATAATAATAATAATAATAATAATAATAATAATAATAATAATAATAATAATAATAATAATAATAATAATAATAATAATAATAATAATAATAATAATAATAATAATAATAATAATAATATAATAATAATAATAATAATAATAATAATAATAATAATAATAATAATAATAATAATAATAATAATAATAATAATAATAATAATAATAATAATAATAATAATAATATAATAATAATAATAATAATAATAATAATAATAATAATAATAATAATAATAATAATAATAATAATAATAATAATAATAATAATAATATAATAATAATAATAATAATAATAATAATATTAATAATAATAATAATAATAATAATAATAATAATAATAATAATAATAATAATAATAATAATAATAATAATAATAATAATATTAATAATAATAATAATAATAATAATAATAATAATAATAATAATAATAATAATAATAATAATAATAATAATAATAATAATAATAATAATAATAATAATAATAATAATAATAATAATAATAATAATAATAATAATAATTTTAGATCAAACAAGTAATTTGCTAATTGTTAACCGATACAAATACAGATACAAGCGGGTACATATCAACCATTACCACCTTTGATGCACGAGTAGTCCCTTTTTGAACTTGTGAGACTCAATGCAAAGGAAATATGTGCTGATGCGGTAAAGCGGCAAACAAAAGTAATTATTTTTATAAGGGTGATATAGGTTATATCATATCGTCTCCATAGGGATTAGTTAGAGAGAAAAATTAATATTCAACATTTTCAATCCTTCTAAGTTTGAAAAAAGGTTTGCGGAAAAAATGCAGGAAAAGTAAATAGAGCAATAAAGAAAGCGATAAACAATTATTTGTAGCCTAAGAGAATTCATCCTGGAATCGCATTTCACTCTACCCGTCAAATACTTAAACTTGATGATCAATTCCACGCAACTAACAATACGCATCAAAATCATCGGGCATCGTTCTAAGGTGCCACAATAGAGGTTATGTCTAACACAAAGTTGAACTGCATTGCTCGCGTCGACGATCTCTCAGCGCAACACAAACAACACAAAGGCATTAAGCTTTGATATCCACAGTGACTATTAGCCCTAAATCTATCTCTAACATCTAGAAACTAATAGATATCATTCCCTAACCAAGATTCAAGAAGTCTATCTCTAGAATTTCCCAAATCCCAAGCATAAATGCAAAAAGATCAAGGAACAATATCAATCAAGATTTGTAAAGCAAGCATATATACAATCACATGATCAACAAATGTACATACAATAAGAGTAAAATATATATACAAATCCCACTATTGGAATGATACATAAGGAAGAAGGAGATGAATATGAAATTTCTCGCGGTGTCAACATGATCCGAGATAACCCATAGCTAATCAACAAGATGCACCGTCCAATGTTGTTGGGTAAACCTCTAAACTATAAAGAATTGGATCAGGGCTCCTCAAAAAGGGAAAGAGATGATAAAACCTAACAAAATCTGTTTTAGATCTATATATACAAATCTAGTTTATGCAGACCGCACTAAGCGCCAAAGACCCGCGCTAAGCAAGCCTTCATTTATTCACTAAACCACCTTAGAGCGCGCTAAGTTCCAAATATCACGCTAAGTGTGCTCGCCTACTCCTTACTCCAGAACCCGTGTTGAAAGCGCGCTAAGCGCGACCTGAAATAACTTTATTTCTTGAATTTGTCCAAAAATTCCTATCTGGAGCCGTGCCTTCGACACGTTATTTCTCGATGCTCAAAATACGCAAAAATACCTATAAAAAGACATTAAATCTATCAAACGATACATAAATGAATAAAAAACATAATAATACGCAAAGTATACATATTTAAACACAAAGCGGGGAATTATTCAAAAAACATTAACAAAAGAACCGATAAGTGTCACAAATTATATACATAAAATAACGATATTTTGGAACTTACCAACTATACCCAACTTGAACTTTTTTGTCCTCAAACAAGGTTGTAATACGGTGGGAGAACTGACTTTGGATTTTGTGTTTTATCGCAAATGTTGCGGATAGCAAGACTCGCCACCGACTTTTCTTTTATCCAATAAAGGAAAGGGTGAAAAGAACAAGAAAGAACTTTTGAGATTTTTCTAGGTAACGGGGGTAGGTTATGAAAAGGGAAGGTGTTATCACCTTTTTCATCTGTAGTTTTCTACGGGCTATTAATCGCTGGCTCACTTTGAAATGCTTTGTGTTTGTGTATGTTTGAAGATATTTTGAAAACGTCTAAGTACATAAATTTTGTAATGATTCTCGTATCGTTGAGAATGCATACAAAATGTTTGTTTTGAAAATATTTGTTGAAAGGAAATGTTGTTTTTTGAAAGTGTTTTGAAGATGCCAAAGGCAATTTGCTTTATAATAACCCTTGTATTAGTCCTCAATAGTGTTTATAAAGTGTTTTGAAAGTGAAAGGTGTTAAGATTGTTTTTAGTTTGTGAGCAAGAGATTACGAGCGATCTACCTACTCAAAAAATCTTTGTTCTTTTCCTCCTCTTTTAGATAGTGCTATCCTACCATTAGTTAGTAAGAAGCCCTATCATTGGATGTGAGGGACAGGCGTGGGTCATCATACAATCATAGAAGGTAACTTGTAAGATATTTTAGCAATTGTTGTAATGGACTAAGATCGTTTACCGAAGGTAACATCGAAGGATCATCGAGGGACTACAATTTTTTAATCGAGGGTCTTTGCTAAAGCATCTCATGTTCGTAGGACATGACTGTTTATATCTGAGGCAACAAGTGAGGGTCACCCTAGAGGTGCGTGTGTGCAAAGTGTTTTGTTTTCAATTATTTGTCTTGAGATTAGGTTTTCTAACATTTGTTTTTATGTATTTGCCATACAATCATATTAGACTAACAGTAATTAGGAAAGCAGTAAATTGTGGAAATTAAATGTTCTACGCCATTACAAGGCTTCGGGGATGGGAAGTACAAATTTATGAATGGGGAAGGAAAGCAATAAACCCTAATTTATCTATTACAAGTGTTGAGCAATTATAATAATTGGGAAATAAAGGCGAAATATGAAATGCACGAAGATGGTAAGAAGGGGAGAATGTTTAAGAAACCCTAAAAATATCGCTAAGTGTTAAGCAAAGATTTTCATTGTTTTTGTTTAGAAAATATTTGAAATGTGAAATAAAAAGTTATACCTAATTCTAATTTTATATACAAATTAATTTTTTAAAATAAAACAAAGTGTAATTAATTAATTTTATTTATGAAAATAAAATTAATTAAGTAAAACCTAAAGAAATCTGAATATTTTAGAAAATATTTGGTGTTTTATTTAGAAAAAGTTTTATAGTGTTAGGTCATCTCCCAGCAATGCAAAATATCCAATGTACCCTTAATGATCCAAAACTAACAACAAAAATTTCAAAAAAAGATTAGGATTTCTGGCGCCTAGGCTGACACGGGCCGTGTCAAAATCTGTTTATTGCCTTTTACACATTTTTAGTCCCAACTGAGTTGACACGGGCCGTGTCGTGTGACACAAGCGCCCGTGTCAGAATCTGTTTTGCCTCCTTTCCAAGTCTTCTCCCTGAAATGGCCACCCGTGTCAGGTCACACGGCCACCCGTGTCAGGGCTCCTGAAGTTTTTTTTTGGAATTTTGGATGTTTGCACTCTTCTGCCCCGATTTATCCTGTTTTATTCTTTTGAAATCGAAAGCAAATGATGTATGGATAATGATATCACAATTATAGAAAACTTACCTCTTTTAGACAAAAGTCCAAAGCCTCTTCTAGCTGTTCTAAGTGCAATATTATGATTGATTAAGCCTCCTTGGACCTCCTTGAAGCTGTTCCAATCCTTACTTTGTGCAGAAAGTGTTTGAATCTTCCCAACCAAGTCAACTTGCAAGACACTATTTTTGAATTTGGAAGATGGTGTTAATCATGTTACAGAAGTTGTTCTTGTGTTTGGACAACTTCTATATGATGTATGTGAAGTATTTGGATGATTTATTTGGACAAAACTTGCAAGGTTTGAGAGATTCAAAGATTTGGACTTCAAAGCTCAAAAATGGAGATTTTATGGACAATTCTGGTTTTTTGAGAGTAAAGGGGTTTTTAAGGGCTTGTTCCTTCTTTTTTTCTCCTCCTTTTTTCTTTCAAATGCTCCTTCTATTTATAGGCAAGAGGTTTGGGAGGCTCAAGTAACCAGATTTTCAAAATGGCATGTTATGGTTTGGAAGCTTAGTTATGAAGCAAACTTTAAGGATCATGGTTCAAATGCCTTATACCTTGTCTCATAGTGTTGTTGGATACTTTAAACATGTTTTTTCTGATTTATTAGATTGAGTGTGTGCTGAAGGAACAAGTTAGAGGCTCATGGAGAGTTGACAATTGTATAAAGCATGCTTTTCCAAAAGGGAAGTGTTAACTGTGTGCCATTAATGGAATTATACTTTGGACAATGCTTGAATCAAATGGACCATAACTCAAAAGCTTGTGCAATCTTCTGATTATTTATAGATTTGAAGGTTTAGAGGCCTGTGGAACAACTGACCGAACTGTCATCCGATATAAAATCAATGAAGTCTCCACCGAACGTCTTTTATCCTACAAGAAGGGAAAGGTAAATATCGAGAAAACCTGAGAAGGGTGAAATCACGATCAGACGACCGAGAGATCGGGTAAGGGAGTCTGTTACATGAGGGGAAGGTATTAGCATCCCACACACCCGTAGTACTATATGGTATCCACTCTTTCTTGTTCTAATCTAAGGGTGCGAAAATCTATATTTGAGCTGTACAAGGAAAAAAGAAGATGCAAGGAGGGAATGCATGCAAAAAGAGAAGAGAAAATAATGTAGGGAAAATAAAAGTTGTGCTCGCTTGGGCCCTACTCCAGTGCCTACGTATCCCTTTTAAGAAATCAGAGCAGCCATAGTTCGAATAATATATTTTGGTTGGTTTGTGTTTTTTAGTTAAGAAGACAAAAGCGACAATTAAGATGGAAAAACATCAGATAAAACAACAAAACATCAACAACGATGATAAAACAACAAAAAAGGATGACAAGATATCACATGGTAACACAAACTCAGATAAGATGATAAAACGTCAGCATGATAACAAAATATCAGACAAGATGATGAAATATTACACCTAACAAGGATATCGAAAATCAAAGTAGGATGACAAACATACGCGATGGCGAAACATCGACAACAAACATATCCAATGTCGAAACATCGGCAAAAAGATAGCAAGGTAACATGGAAAAGATGGAGAGACATCAATAATTTAGATGATAAAACATCACACCTAATAATG
Source organism: Vicia faba (assembly GCA_948472305.1). Lineage (NCBI taxonomy): Eukaryota > Viridiplantae > Streptophyta > Magnoliopsida > Fabales > Fabaceae > Vicia > Vicia faba. Next base: position 586,625,032 of record OX451737.1, on the reverse strand, counting down.
ATATCAAAAATCAAAGTAGGATAACAAACATGTACGATGGTGAAACATCAGCAACAAACATATGCGATGGCGAAACATCGACAAAAAGATAGCAAGGTAACATGGCAAAGATGGAGAGGCATCAACAATTTAGATGATAAAACATCACACCTAACAATGATATCGAAAATCAAAGTAGGATAACAAACATGTGCTATGGCGAAACATCAGCGAAAAGATATATGCGATGGCGAAACATCGACTAAAGATAGTGAAATAACAGGGAAAGGATGGCGAAACATCAATTTGACAAGGTTTAAAACAAAGCCAAAAGGCGCACAAACAATTAAGATTGGTTTGTATTTTTTAATTTGAAGAAGGATTTAAGTTCATTAGATATATTTTTATGATTTGCCATGAAGACGTTTTAGTTTTAAGATACAATACACAAAGAAAGGAAAAAATAACTAAGGGAGACTAGCCTAGCACTACCCCTAATGTTATCATACAATGATTGACCCTAAGGTTGAGGATTAAAGAGGGAAGTTTCTACCCTATGTTAGAATGCATGGGTAAATGTCCTAATGTCTAGCTTGAAAGTTACTCTAATCAAGCAATCCTAAGGAAGCATGGCAAAAAATGTCATAGTGACAAAAAGCAAGCAAGCAGATGGCGAAACATCTGGACAAACAACAACTCGAGCATCACTCAAATATCAAACACCTACAAGGCGTAGGCCTAGTAGTAAAAAGGGAGGTCCCGCCATAGACAAGAAACTAAGCATCAGAACAGGGGTCAAGACATAGCCAAGGGGAGCGTATCACCTGAGTCAACAAGCTCTAGAATTATAGGAATACACAAGGGTCCTTAACCGTGGTATCAATTACCAGGGCAAGAAATATCTGGGGAAAAAACATAGTGCATGCGTACACTAAGCATAAGTGTTGGTTAACACAAGCTAAAGAAAGCGTGGGGATCTGATTGCGGGAACCCTTTTCACTTGCCTTTAAAGGACTTAAATTCATTTAGATCTTGGGCATATGTTCAGAGCATCTACTTGTAGAAAGTGAGCATAGGAAAGACATGGACTGGAATGTGCAGGGGTCGATTACGGAAACTTCCCCGCTCGCCTCCTTTTGAGGACTTATTATCTATAATATAATGCAGGCACAAATATAAACATACATGCCTAATACCCACTATGAAGGTAGGGTTTTAAACAATCACAATTAGCACACTGACAGAATTTCCTTAAACATGTCTTTAAATAAACCAGAGGGATTCCTGACATGATCCGCAACAGAAGTCCCAGTCATACATCTCTATTCCTACTTGACATGGAAAGGAAAGCGATAAGAACCCTACTTTTCAGGATCTCTAGAAAGCAGTAAATGGCAGAGATAAAAGGGTAGTAGTGCAATACCAAATGGATAACTGTCCGTAGTAACTAAATGATAGAAAGAAACCTAGAGAACTTCAAGCAAGCTAGCATCAATAAACAAATCAAGTCAGAAACCACTCCATTGAATGTGAGCATTTAGGCTTCAAATATGAATATGTCCCACAAGTGGTGCATAGCAGTCACAATCACATATATATCTTGCAAAGACTATCAAATATACAAAGCACAAGAATTGTGCAAGCATAGCCAATTGTGCTCCACAAATAAAGTGGAACACTACCACATCAAGTCAAAATGGACAACTTTCTCAGAGTATCTCGCACATTCAACATACAAATTAGTGATCTCAAGAAGGAATGGTGAATCAGATGAGAGATGGATGATGACATAACAAGGCAATGGAAATAACCTGGTAGTAAATATCAAAGCATTAGATATGGGAAACACCAAGTAGGCATAGGCAACAAATATGTCAAAGCTAAAGAATTGTTGCTCCTTTTTATCACCATGTTGAATTGATAACTAAATATCGATCAAGGATCCCAGGAGCTTGAGAAGAATACATTCAAAGACCTTGGGATTTAGTAGCAACCACTATTCAATCATACTCATTTATTTCATCATGATTCATAAGCATAATAGAAGGGGGATTCCACAAAATGCATTGCAAAGCATAGATCTCAAGTTAACAATGAAAGGGATTCAAACAAAGGCAAAGTTAGAAGGATTTAAACCATTCAAAGAATTGAAATCAAGATTCTAACATGATATGAGGATATAATCAAAAGGTTAGAATGTTGATCCTAATACATGTTGCAGAAGTGCATTCAATATACCTCAAAGATTCAAGATGAGAAAAGATAAGAACATCAAATTCATACATGAATGAAATTGGTTCTAGAACTAGAGATCAATTATTCTCAAGTCCTTATAAAACTATCATTGAAGTATAACTTCTCTACATATTATCATTGGCCACTTGATGACCTCAAACTCAAGTTAAAAGCTCAAGTTCCAAAGTGAAAATCAATAAGAAAACATCAATTACAAAGCATGCATCAAAAGGCTCAACATTCAATTATGAGGAAATTAAGTGAATTGACTTGAGTTTATGTGAGGAAACAGAAGCAACATGATCATTAGATTCCCAAATTACAGGCCTCAGATAAGTTCACTGGCCACTAAACAAGTTGCAACAAAGAATGCAAACTCAATTGATCACCTTCACTTTAAAAATACATTAAAAGTGGAAATAAGGATCAATAATTCACACAAAAAGTTTCTTAGCATCTTTGAAGTGTATAGAAGTCACAAAGCAAGTCTTAAGTTCATGAATAGTTGAGGAGGGGATCAAATGAGGCCCAAAGTTCAAAACTAGTTGGCCAAACTAACAAACTAGACAAGTTTTCAAAATAATTTGTGAAAAAATATCAAACCAATTCAAATAATCCAAGAAAAACCAGATTTAAATCCTCAACCCATCTATGAACCATAAACAAGATCCAAATTCTATTGGAAATCCAGGGCATAATGATTTTTGAATTGAAACTTACACAATAAGCAACAAAACCCTAATTGTTTGACTTTTAATCTTAAATATTAATTAGATAAGATCAAAATTCAAACAGTTCAAAACAAATATTCAACAATCATGAGAAAATTCAAGAGATTAGAATAACTATTTTTCCATATTTTTAGAATTAAAGAAAAGTCAAACATAAAATAAAATTCAAACAATTAATCAATTAAACAATCAATTACATCCAAAAATAAAATTCTAATCAAAAGTCAGAAGAAAATCATTCCAAAATTAATATTCAAATATTAGAATTAAAAACAAAATTCTATACTTTTTTTGTGGATTTTTTTGGATTAAGAAAAATATTGAAATAAAATTGTGAAAAAAAAATCAAATAAAACTTCCAAATTAATCTTCTAATACAAAATAGGAAAAATACCAAACAAATTTCAGAATCAAATTCTAAATAACTTTAAGAGTTCAAAACATTTTTTGTGGAATATTTAGATCAAAGAAAATATTAAAACAAAAATAAACATTAAACAAACAATTAATTAAACTTACGAATTTTTAAACCAATCAAAACATTTTTAAAAACTCCAATAGAATTACACAATAATAGGAATTATTTTGGACTTGTGATAATTTTTCCAGAATTTTTTAATTTGTTTTGATCAAGAAACAAAAATCAGAAAATCAATTGAAATCAAAATATAAACTATATTCAAATATTCAAATTGGACCGTTCAGATGATGACACCTCATCATCCCTAACCTCCATCCAGATCAAAAACGCGCACGCCCTCAGTGTTACGCCTCAACTTCAGATCCACCAAACAAACTCGTTTCTCAACCATTTTGCATCAAATCATGTGCAACTTAAAGCCAATATGACAAAGAATTCAGTGCAATTCAAATCACACCAAGTAATCAAACGTGGATCTAGAAGTCTATGCATGAAAACAGAAAAAACTCACTGAAACCTAGAGTTGCAGAGATCTAAAACAAGCGTTGTATACCAAATCAAACCTCAAATTGCTTCAGAAACAATCATATAACATCCACAAACAGATATTCATGCTTAAATTCAACAATAAACAACTACATCTCAAGAATCAAAGTTGGATGAAACTACCTCAAATGAAAATCTGAATGCTTGATTCCCTCACTCCAGAAGAAAATCAACGGTTCTAACTTGACCCTCTTGCTCCACTGAATATGTCTCCACACAAAAAATGAAGAAATCACCAAGGAATTAGAGGATTCGAAGAAAAAAGCAGAGGAAGGAAGTTTGAACTCAGATTTGAGTTTCTTGCAATGGATGTGTGTGTGTGTGATCAAATGACTTGCTACTCATTATATAGAGTGAGTAGAGGAGGGTAGGAGTGGAAATGCAAGCTGAATACTGTTGGAGGGCAAGTTTGAAAATTTTGGCTAAAAATGAGGATGCACATGGAGCCTGCGTTTCATTCATGCACTTGCTTGCCTTTTATGTGTTTTGTGAGCCAAATGAGGTAAGAAATAGATGCTTAAAATTCCAGCCCATGATTGTTTGAAATGAAAGAGTGTTGGTGAATTTGCAAAATTAGGCAAGTTTTGTATTTTTTCGTTCAAGCAAGTACAACAAGCACATGGGCATGAAATGGTGAGTGTGATGGGCCTTATCATGTCACAAATTGGTAATGGGCTTGATTAGAAACAAAAAGAATGACTGAAACTCGAGTTCTCAAGAATTGGCTATCTTGGTGTTTGGCCAAAATTTACAAAAATGCCTTGAAATTCAAATTGTCATAACTTGATCATTCCTTTGAATTTTGGGGCAAATGAATACTTGTTGGAAAGGTCTTGGCAATCCCTTTAGTTTTGTGGCAGAAGGCATCACATTTGATTCACTTAGGGTCCCTTAAAAATTGCAATGAAAATCACAAATTTTGGAAAATGACCTATAATTTCACCTTGAGACATGATTTTCCCAAGACCATAACTATTGATTACTTGATAATTTGGACATGAGAATAATAGGAGATGAAATATCACCCTCTTAACTTTCCAAGCATACCTCATTTGCATTTCTTGGATCAAGGATGAATAAATGGTGAAATTTTGAAGTTAAGTCCTCATTTTTCAAATTTAGAAACTTTTTAGGGTTTCTTCATGAACAAGTTTCAAGCCAAACTTCAATATTCTTGATCCAATGGTCAAAATGGACTTGAAATATGAAAATTACACATTTTACTTGATGGTTTACCAAAAGTTCACTTGGTCAATCTTGACTTTGACTGATTTTGGTCAAAATGACCATTTTGCCCCTTTTAATCAATTGATCCACTCCTCTTCAAAATAAGTGATAAAAAATTCAAACATATGATCTTACAAAAATATAGAGTCCATGTATAAAGTTTCATCTCTAAGTTCTTAAGAAAACCTGATGAAATCTCAAACCCTAGTTTTGGTCAACACCTTAGGAGAAAGATGAATCATCTCCAAAACTCCAAGTCCTCTAGATATCTTGGCCAATTTCTTGCACAAAGATATTTCCAATGTCCAAGAGGTGTTGTAGCTTCAAAATCAATACTTGCACATCCATCCATATCCTTAATCAACCAAAACCCTAATTTTGACTAATGAATCAAAAGAAAGTGATTCTCCTTATAATCAACATAATCTTTGATCTTCTGATGATCCAATAAAGTGGACAAGATATCTTGAGATATATGGAACCTTTGGGATTGAATGATCCATAGGTTTAGATGATAAGGATCTTCTTGAGAAACTTGTCAACACAATCAACTCCAAAATCTCGAGGAAGACTTGATAACCCAAAATACTCTGATCCCGTCACAATGTATGAATGCAATGCAATATGATGTTTATGGTGAAACATAAGCCTAAATCAAGAGGGTAAATTTTGGGGCTCACTAGCTGCCCCTATTAAATCATCTTTAACTGGATAAGCGAGAAAAGTGATAGCTTTCAAGTGTTCAGAGTTGAAGATGATTGAATACGAAAGAACCCGAAAATTTTCACTCTTGAAGAAAAAACAGAAAAAACCCCCAAGACAAGTGTCATAAAGAAGCAGTAACGCAATTTTTTTAAACAAAATTAAAACAAAAATATTAGAAGAGTAGACGACACCAAACTTAAGAATAAATGAGCCAGGATAAAACTAGATCACAAAAAGGGGTGAGATAAGACTCAAACTACAGAGAATAGGCGAAACTAAACTCTGAAAAAGTACGCGGCACAAAGTGGCTAGAGTGCGTGATTCTAGGAGCACTTGGTAATCTCAACCTAAGATAGACAGTATGAAGGAACTGAAAGAATCCAAGGAGTGAGGAACAAAACGAGACGAAACTCGACCCAATAACCAGTTAGGCGATACTAAACAAGATGAGTACCAGGACAAAATTGAATTCCACGCACGGGTAACGAGGCAAAACTCGACCCATAGCAAAAGTGATGAGAGTGCATGTTTCTCAGAGCACCTACTGGTCTCAGATCAATGGATAAACAGTAATGAAAACTGATAGAAGAATCCAAGGAACAAAAGAGACTGAATGCAACCAGGGACGCAGTACAAACACCGCAAAGAGACTCGGTAAACAAAAATCGATAAAGGGTTCAGTAAACAAGCACTGATAAATGTCTAGCTAGGCGAAACTGAACTAGATGATTACTAGGATGAAACTGGATTTCATGCACAGGCGACGAGATCGAAACTCGACCCAAAGCAAAGTGATGAGAGCGCATGTTTCTCAAAGAACCTACTGGTCTCAGATCAATGGATAAACAATAACGAAAACTGATAGAAGAGTCCAAGGAACAAAAGAGACTGAATTCAACCAGGGACAAGTACAAACACCGTAAAGAGACTCGGTAAACGAAAACCGATAAAGGGTTCAGTAAACAAACATTGATAAATATCCAAGGTATGAAAACAAAAATGAGGCGAAACTCGACTCATTATAACTAGTTAGGTGAAACCGAACTAGAGGAGACGAAACTCTAAGCCCGACCCAAAGCAAAGTGATTAGGTCGTACACCTAAAAACCTACTGAAAGCGAATATCAGGAAGAAACTGGTATTCGAAAGGTAGATAAATAAACATCGGAATGAACTGGTGAGGGTTGTGAAGACTAAACCCGAGAAGACTGTGCCAGGGAAAAACTGAACTACGATCAAGAGTAGACACTCAAACAATCAAATGATTAACATCAAAAGGATATTTGTATGGGGTGAAACTTGAGATAATGCGGAAGAAGACCTCGCTAGGAATAAACTTGCAGAATTAGAAAATCACTGGGGATAAATAGGAACAGTAATGGCTTATGTTCCGATGCATGTTTGAATTTTTTTTATAGCGTAATGCTCCATATAATGGAAATGCTACGCGTTTTTGTAGATGCAATGTAATGATGCATGTTTAAATGTTTCACTAGGGAATGGCCAATCGAGAAGCCAATGACCAAGAAGTCAGGATTTGTCAAGACTTTGCAAAAATAAATTGCAAAATCTGTTGGAGAAGAGAAGATACGAGGAAACGCTGGAGAGAAACCCTTTAGGAGATGAGACTCTGCGGGGAGTAACGAACGAGTAACCGGTAGAAACGGGCTACAAACACAGAGAGGAGTTGCAAAAATAAATTGCAAACTCCTAGAGAAGATCATATCAACACTGTAGCTACTAGAGAGGGATGCCAAATGAATATTGGACATTGTGGGAGAAGATCAGGGAAAGACTGTAATCTCTGGAAAAGACAGCGCACAGTCGTGTTGAGGATGATACCAAGATAGTAAAATAGATGTGAGGGGTAAAAAACCTTTACAAGGGGAACAAAGCTCTATTGAGGAAACAAGACTTTATCGGGGAAACAAAACTCTGTTGAAGAGCGTTTTGTTGGAGATTTTTGAACTTTTGGAATGCAGCCATTGGATGGATCATGCAGATAGTCACACAGTATCGACTTTACTGAGGGTAAGGAAAGATACTAACATAAGGATGCCCTAAGCAACAGATTAGCTGGGAAATGAGAGACCAGGACGATAAATCTCTAATTGGCAACTCCGCTAGAGAATTGAAACTTCTTCAGAATGTGAGTTCCCATTTAAACAATTCCACTGGGGATATGCGACATCTTCAAACTTGGAGTCTCAGAATGAAGCCTTTCTCTTGAAAAAGATTTCTGGGGCAACAAAACTCTGTTGAGGAAACGAAACTTCACTGGGGATAGGGAAAGATCCTTTTCATGACACGAATGGTCTCTGTCCAACAGAAAAGCCAAATCCTCCCCTCCTGACAACATTAAGCTCTTTACTAATGTTCATTGTGTAAGCTCTTTTTGATGTCAAGCAATTATTTTGTATGCAGAAGGATGTTTATTATGGGAATGACAACCCTGATGCAAAAATTATGTAAACCTTGAAATTGAAAACTTTGAATGAAAAATATGTTGCATCTCTGTCGTGAGTGAATCACTAGTTAGAGTACACAATTTCAAAAACTTTTCTTCTTTAAAACAAATATGATGCATGCGATAAGATACCAACATATATATGTAACACATGTTTAGGAAGCATATCCTGTTGTAGTATGCTTTTGAGTTAAACCCATGTTTCAGTTAGGACTTTTTAAAGGTTTTAACATGGCCTGGTTCGGGGTTTTTAGAAATTTTTTTTAAGGCTCAAGTTATTTGGTGCCCACCCCCTTCGTGATGTTCTCCGGTCCTAAGTTCAGCTAACTTGACACAAGCATTCATCTCTCAAAAAGGGTTCATAATGGTTGAGTAATCACGACAAATTCCTTGACACGATCATCACTTAACCTTTTTTTTTTTTTTTTGTATTTGATCACACGATTTTTCCTTTCTTTTGATGAAGATTTTATCGGATAATCCTTTTTTGCCTTTCAGGATTTTTGTATTTTCGCTTTCCCTAACTTTTGTCTGGACAAATTATTTTGAATTTCAATTTGGAAGTCCAGCGGGATGCCCTAACTTTTTGCCTAAGCGACTTTTTTTCTCTTCAAGTTCTGACTTAACAGGGCTTTTTGTTTCTTTCTTATTCATACTTCCCATTTTGAACAAGTTGCGTGACCCTAAGTTTTTGAAATTTCTAGAAGAAAGTAACTGCCTTATTCCTTGGTCAGCGAGGGATAACCTTTGTTGTATCGATTTGATCTCGACCTTAGGATTTTTTTTGTTTGTTGTTTGTTTTTTTTACTGGGGAAATAACCAATGTTACTTTGATCTTTTTCCGACCTCATAATGCGAGGGATAAAATATGGTGATCCTCAGAGGGGACACTCCTTCTGAAATTTGAATGCTTGATCAAATTAAATGAACATTTACCCTACCCCGGGTTAAAATAAGGGCTTTCTTTCGTGCAAAATAGAAACTCCTACTTCGAAGGCTCAGAGGGGTTAACGAGGGTCTATCTCCCTTATATCTCTGGTGTTTGGGGATTGAAACAAGGCCTGTACACCGTCAACAAGGTTCTACTCAAAAGCATACAATCAGAGATATCGCCCTTCTCCAGTCTTTTGATTAGGCAAAAGAGTTGGCACAGTTGGTATAAAAATGCCAGAAAATCATTTAAAGAGTGACAATGAATGATTTAAGTAAAAAAAACAAAAGAAACACTTCAAGGCAAACATGTTCAGCGCGTCAGGGTTGACATTACAAAAAAAACAAGTTCCCGCACGCAGACAATGTTAAATCAGTCAATCAAGATAGACATGAAAATGCAACAGAGAAAAAAAATGCCACCATGGAAGAGGATCGTCTCCATCCAGACTTGTCAATCTGGATGATGCACTACAATCCTGGGCGTATCCTGACCCACGACCTCTACATTATGAAGAGAAGTTGCAAATTTTTTATTTCTTTTCGAAGAAATGAGCATTCAAAGGGGAAGAGGTAGACCTTTGCCACCAATACGGGGCCAAGAAACAACTTAGCAAAGTACCCTCAAGAAAAGTAACTGAGTATCAACAAGAAGAAAATTAACATGCCCCTTGCATATCATGACAATTATACTTATCATTCGTATTTCGATCAACAATAACTTAGATTATCATGTTCATGTAGGGCCAACAATGTCCATATGCACATGTTTATCAAAATATTCGACGTTTTTGCAAACAAAATAATAAAAAGGAGTTTATGTGAACATATAAGAGAGGATCTTTTATTGATTTGAGAAATCAGCCTGTGAAAAAGGCATTTACATTTGGGAGTAGCTAAATGCAAAATCAAAACAAACAAGTGTTTACAAATGGCAATGCGAATACGATTATCCATCAAGTTCTGACTCTACTATAACTCTTATGACTTTAACGCCTTCGTCTTCTTACTTTTGACACAACCGTCTTGGATTGGCTCTGAACCTCTTCCAGGTGACCGAGAGAGAGAAACAAAGGAAATCATGTTGAGCATAGTCATTTGCTGTAAGTCCCTAACTTTTGCCTAAATCGCCCTTTCGGGTTTTCGATTCACCAGGACACCCTCTTTTTGCCTAAGCTTCCTTTTCGGGTTTTCAAATTAACGGGGTTCTCTTTTATTTTATTTTATTATTTTTTATGCAAAGTATTTTTTAACTACATCAGCATTTACAGGAAGAGAGAAGTATTCTCCATCCATGGTTGTGAGCATCATCGCTCCACCAGAGAAAACTTTTCTGACCATGAATGGTCCTTCATAATTCAGGGCCCACTTGCCTCTGGGATCCCCTTGGGGAAGAATTATCCTTTTTAGCACAAGGTCACCTGGCTTGTAACACTGAGGCCGTACTCTCTTGTCAAAAGCTTTCCTCATCCATTGTTGATATACTTGGCCATGACATACAACCGTCAATCTCTTCTCATCGATGAGTTCTAACTGATCCAGCCGATTCTGTACCTACTCACTTTCATCAAGCTCAACATCCTTCATGATCCTAAGAGAAGGAAATTTGACTTCTATAGGCAACACTGCTTCCATGCCGTAAACTAGAGAAAATGGGGTTGCCCCAGTCGAAGTACACATAGTGGTACGATAACCATGTAAAGCGAAAGGCAGCATCTCATGCCACTCTTTATAAGTTATCACCATCTTCTGTACAATTTTATTAATGTTTTTATTGGCCTCTTCAACAACGCCATTCATCTTCGGTCAGTACGGGGAAGAGTTATGATGCTTGATTTTGAAAGACTCACAAAGGTCCTTCATCATCTTGTTGTTCAAATTGGACCCATTGACGGTGATGATCTTTTTGGGCACTCCGTAACGACAGATAATATTGTGCTTAATGAACCGAGTTACCACCTGCTTGGTGACATTGGCATAAGATGCAACTTCGACCCATTTAGTGAAATAATTGATGGCAACCAGAATGAAGCGATGTTCATTGGATGTTGTTGGTTCGATCTTGCCAATCATATCAATTCCCAACATTGCGAACGACCAAGGGGAAGTTAAGAGATTCAGTGCTACAGGCGAAATATGTACATTATCAGCATAGACTTGACATTTGTGGCAAATCCGTGTATGATTATAACATGAAGTAGTGAAAAACACAAGAAGGGGGGGTTGAATTATAAAACTGAAAATCAATGCAATGAACAAGATATTTTTATCCTGGTTCGTTTGATCTCAAACTACTCCAGTCCACCCGTCAAGGTGATTTCGCCTCTCTCCAACGAGGTCTTAATCCACTATATTCAACTGAATATTACAGACTGCTTTAACAACTGCTAAAGCCTTCTTGATGCAAACCACAACCCGGTTTGTCAAGGAAATACTTTCTTACAAAGAGATAAATCTAAGTGTGTGAATGTTTTCTACAAAACTGTATCACAACTGCGATGTATACAAAACTTAAAGCTTAGAAACTAGATTGCTAAACAATGATAGAATATCAGAATGTGTAGTGTTTAGCAAAACTGAGAGAAGGAGGATTTTGATCAGCTTTTATGCGTGTAGAGATTTGGAGAGCATTAGCCAATTCAATCTTCAAAGTCTTGTTTATATAGCACTGAGATGTTGAACGTTGGAGCAATATTCTTGATTCAATGCTATTAACAAACTTTCCTTATCGAGCAGATCTTGTCTGGAATGAGGCCGTTGGTATTAATTTGCTTTCAATGCACAGTACCGTTGCTTACTTAATGCAAGTTCTGGCTTGGCTCATTCTGACTCTGCTTAGCTGCTGATGAACTGTTGTGTTTCTTTATCAGAGTGTTGAGCGCAGTTCTGTTCATCAGACTTCAGCATATACGTGAGTTAATCTTCTGATTCTGACATTCTGATATGGCAACTTCTGATGCTGATGTCAGGATCCAAATTTCTGATGCTGATTAGGTATGATCTTGCTTGTATCAATCAGAGTATCTGCAAATCAGAATGTAATAATTTAGGCAGCAGATAGTTCATACATGAATCATATAAATAATGTATCTTTTCACTTTGTTATCATCAAAACTTAAATATAGGATAGTAGATTCAAACTTTGTTCTAACAATCTCCCCCTTTTTGATGATGACAAAAACTAGATATTTTTAAATGAAAATAACGTGAAAAGGTATCAGAGAGATGCATCAGAGTAAGAGGTTATCAAAGATAAGGGGTAAGAAAGATATCAGAGTTGAGAGATACTCCCCCTGAGTTTATTACTTCCCTTTGATTACACGTGTTCTTCAGGATCAGATCTTTTTGCCTTTCTTTGAACATCAGAGTATCAGAGTCTTTGACTATCAGAAGCTTTAGATCAGCATATCAGAGCAGAGCTTCAGATCAGCGTATCAGAGCTTTTCTTGTCAGAGCTTTGCTTTGGATCAGAGTAATAGAGCGGATCAGAGCTTCATAGCTTTTAGTCTTCAGAGTGTCCAGGAGCTTCCTTGTACCTGTAGACTTTAAGCAAAACAGAAAAAACATTTTCAAGTAATAGAGTTAGAATGTTTGAGAATTTCTGTCTAGTTAACCGTTATTGTTTAAAATATCATTCTTGTTCTCCCCCTTTTTGTCAGCAATCAAAAAGTGTAAGTGATGTGCTAAAACAGTTAAGATCAGAAAAACTAGTCATATTAAAATGTTCAGAATCAAACAAAAAATAGTACAAAACATATTCAAATAGTACATCAGAAAATCAAAGAAAACATGAAAAAGACATGAATGAAAAAAAACTAAGGTTGAGGAGGCAAGCGTGTGAACAGGTTCCCCAGCATGGCTTTGATCTGACCAGCAGTCTCATTCTGCTTGTGCACCATGCTGACAACAGTGTCAATCTTGCTATCCTGCACATCCATTCTTTCTTTCATCTTTTGGTCGTTTTCATCCATCCTCTGCTGCAGACGCATGTCATTCAGCTTTAGTTCTTCCAGAGTCTGCCTGTCCAAGGCAGCTTGAGAAGCATCAGAAGCAGGAAGCTTCTGAGAGCTTTCTGCAACATCTTCTGCTTGACTTTCTTCAGCTTGAATGGTCTTGTCTTCTTGTGGTTGCACCTTTGAAGCTAACTGTTTCTCAGACCAAGGTTCACTATCCAGAGGGAGCACAGCTTCCTGAGGCATCAGACTGTCAACTTCCTTCAGCAGCTTGCTGAAGTTCTGTTGTGCCTGCTCATAGTTGATATCCTGCAACTTGAGGGCTTCAGCACGTACCCAAAGTCTGAATTGTGACCAGAGCTGATCAGAAGCAACTGGGTCAATCATTCTAGGACAGACTTTCTTCAAAGAAGCAATCCATTGCTGCACACCTGTTTCAAAATTCATAATACCAGAGCCAACATCTGGTTGTTTTGGTTTAGGGATGGCTATTTTATGTTTCATATCAGCAAGACGGTCAAGGCTGGTTAAGTCTATGAATGTCCTGCTGGGGTTTTCGGTGGTTTGCTTGGCAGCTGTTTGTTTTGGAGATGGAGTGGGAGAATCAGAGGTTATGATTGGACTTCTTGGTGTTTTGGGAGTATTTGGTGGTGTAGATTCTGGTGAGGATGGCAACTGTGCCAAGGTGATTGTTGTTCCACCTGGCAGCTGGATTGCCAGAGGTGATGGTTGTGGTGAATGAGGTTCAGATGGTTGAGGAGAAGGAGTTTCAGAGTGATGAAACTCTGGTTGAGGTGATGGTGGATGAATTTCTGGTTGAGGAGAGGGAGACGGAATTGCTGGTTGAAGAGAAGTTGTTGGAATTTCTGGTTGTTCAGGGATAAGGGGTTCTTCAGGAATTGATGAGAGAGGTTGTTGTTGCTCTGGTTCTTCAGCAGATTGCTGTTGTTCTGGTTGTGGAGGAGGGACAATTTGTGGTTCAGAGTTTGGATTGGTGGAGTGATCAGAAGTGTGTTGATCAATGTCAGACAGCACTTTGTCAATTGCTGATGTTGTTGAGATTGTTGGTTTGGGATGTTTGGTTCTGGGTCTTCTGAGTTTTAATGCCTCAGAAGGGTCATCTTCTGGTACAGTTTTATCTATGGTAGGGATGGGGATTGAGATTCTATGAGAGGTTTGAGGAGGAATAGATGCTGGAATAGTAGAAGAATTTAAAACAGAAGCAGCAGATAAATTACCTCTTTTCTTGGGTGTCTGCTGGGATGATCCTTCTGAAGGTGCCTTCCTCTTCTTCGTCTTCTTCAGAGTCACTTCTTGTTGAGGTTGATGCAGAGCTTTGATAATCAGATTTGGATCTGTACCATCTGCCTTGCACGCATCCAAGTATCTGAGAACCACCTCTGGTTTAGATTCTATCTCAGAAAATAAAGGAAAGTCACTCAGAGGAACTCTTCTGCTGGTGATATCAGCAATAGGAGTAGCTCTGGGTTCCTTTTAGATATTCTCTATCAACTTCATTTTCTTCAAGTTCTTTGCGTTCAGAGGTTTCCCAACTGTTGGTTCAATGGTGCTTAGCTCTTGAGCTTCTATCAGATGCTCTATCAGCCTGTTCTCTGTCAGAATATCCGATATCAACCTTCCAAAGGGTATCCAATCCCTCTTGGTTCTTTCTTCTTCCCTGGTTTCCTTCACACTTGTTCTGAGGTGGTTGAACAGAAAATGAGCAAGGTTGATTTTTACCTTCTGATTAATAAAGTAGATCAAAAACTGCTGATCCACATTTATGTAATCAGGTGAACTGGTTGGCTTCCTATGGTTGAAGCACCCCAGAATTATCTTAGCCCAAACTCTGTAATGATCCTTCAGATCTTTGATCTTGCTGCTGGGCACCCCATGGGTGAAAATCCTTGCTGCTATCACGCCCACGTCAGCACATCTCTCAGCCATGTCCACACAGCGGACGCCACCGCCACTGTAACCGATTAACCTTGCAATGTGATCCTCAGTGATCACAATCTTCTTCCCCATAACAAAGGAGGTGACTAGATGTGTTGAAGCCTTGGCATGAATCCAGAATTCCTTGACTAACATAGGGAATGTTGGTCCAACCAACCTGTCAAAATACCTTTCCCACTTCTGTGCCCTAACTTCTTCTGTTAGGTCAAAACCGTTCTCCTCCAAGCTTCCAAAATCAATGATCAATTCAGATAACACCTCAAGATTCTTCACAGGAGTGAGGAGTGTTCTGAATGGCACTTGATACTGCTCAGATGATGCTTTCTTCTGAGGACCTGCAGAAGCACTGCTGGAGGTTTCCATGTTCACACTAAAAAGGTTTTGAGAAGAAACTGAGAAAAGGAGGTTTTGCAAGAGATGAACACAGAAATATGCAGAGAATGCTTGAGTATTAGTGAGAAACTATAAAGAATTGGAATGAGAGGTTAATGTGTTTAAATAGAGTTTCAGAATATTTTGAAAAAATAAACGTTTTTAAGAAAGAGAAAAATCATGATTGCATTTTAAAAGCATGATTACTTTTCATTAAATGCTTGCTGATTTTGGGGGATTTGAGAAAGATACTTAAAAACGGTTACCAGACATGTGTCTCAATGCACCCAATCAGCGCTTTGCCTTCTCAGAAGCGTGCACGCGTTCTGCTTCAGAGATTTGCTGATGATTGGATGACACTTGTTTGATGTAGTGATCAGCACGTCTGTCTTTGAGCTTAGACTCTCAGATCTTTAGACTTGCATCTGATACAATCTACATGTTCTATCTTTCTGAAAGAAGATTGATCAGAAGTTCACAGTAAAAGAATTACATTCTGAAGGTAAATATATGGAATTAAAACATTTTCACTCTGGACAAATTTTCATGCTGAGATGTTTCAGAATGAAATTAAACCTATCTTCTGAAAGGGGTTTAGTAAAGATATCAGCCCATTGATGGTCTGTATCTATAAATTTTAAGTTCAAAATTCCTTTCTGAATATAGTCCCTAATGAAGTGATGTTTTATTTCTATATGCTTAGCTCTAGAATGTAAAATGGGATTCTTACTTAAGCAAATAGCAGAAGTATTATCACAGAGTATAGGAATGTTACTCTCAAAAATCTGGAAGTCTTCAAGCTGACTTTTCATCCAGAGCATTTGTGTGCTACATCCTGCTGCTGCTATGTACTCAGCTTCTGCTGTTGATAGCGCAATTGTTGATTGCCTTTTGCTGGACCAAGAGATCAGATTTTCTCCCAGAAACTGGAAGCTTCCAGAAGTACTTTTACGTTCCACTCTGTCTCCAGCAAAATCAGCATCGCAGTAGCCTACTAAGCTGTAATCACTAGATTTTCTATAAAACAAACCCAGATTAGTAGTACCTTTCAGATACTTGAAAATTCGCTTAACAGCTGTTAAGTGAGATTCTCTAGGATCTGATTGGAATCTAGCACAGATACAAACACCGAATAATATGTCAGGTCTTGAAGCAATTAGATAGAGGAGAGAACCAATCATACCTCTGTAGACTTTCTGTTCTACATTTTTGCTTACCTCTTCTCTTTCCAGAATGCACGTGGGATGCATTGGAATCTTTGATGGCTTACATTCTGAGAGGTCAAATTTCTTCAGAAGATCTCTGATGTATTTGCTCTGATGAATGTAAGTTCCCTCTGGAGTTTGATTGATCTGGATTCCTAGAAAGAATTTCAGTTCCCCCATGAGGCTCATCTCAAATTCTGCCTGCATACACTTAGCAAATTTTCTTCCAAGAGAAGGATTAGTAGAACCAAAAATAATATCATCAACATAAATTTGACTGACTAAGATGTCATTCTTAACTGATTTACAGAATAGAGTAGTATCCACTTTCCCTCTGGTGAATTCATTTTCTAATAGAAAGTTACTTAGCCTTTCATACCAAGCTCTGGGAGCTTGTTTCAGACCATATAGTGACTTATTTAGTTTGAAAACATGTTCTGGATGTTTTGTATTTTCAAAACCAGGGGGTTGGTGTACATAGACTTCTTCTTCTATATAACCATTTAAGAATGAACTTTTGACATCCATCTGATACAGAGTGATGCCTCTATTAACAGCAAATGAAATTAAAAGTCTGATAGATTCTAACCTGGCGACTGGGGCAAAGGTTTCTGTATAGTCTATCCCCTCTTGCTGACTATAACCTTGTGCAACCAGTCGTGCCTTGTTTCTGATGACTTCACCTTGTTCATTTAGCTTGTTTCTGAACACCCATCTTGTTCCAATGACATTGAATCCTTTTGGTCTGGGAACGAGATCCCATACGTCGTTTCTGGTGAATTGATTCAGCTCTTCTTGCATTGCCAGAATCCAGTCATTATCAAGAAGTGCTTCATCAATAGAAGAAGGTTCAATCAGAGACACAAGTCCCATAAGAGTTTCTTCAGAGTTTCTGAAGCTTGCTCTTGTTCTGATTGGATCTTCCTTTCTTCCTAAGATAGTCTCTTCTGGGTGATCCAAGCTGCTTCTGGGTAATCTCTTCTGAGGTTGATCAGCAGCTGTTGTAGGATTGCTAGCAGTGCTCCTTTCAGACGTTGAAGGAGTGTCTGTATTGAGAGCTTCTGATGACTTGTCTTCAGAACCTGTAAATTCAATTTCCATACCTGCAAAAACTTCATTCTGCTTTGACTTTTCAGAGTCAAGCTTATCATCAAAACGAACACTGATTGATTCTTCCACAATCTGTGTTTCTGTATTGTATACTCTGTACCCTCTTGAGCGTTCAGAGTATCCTAACATAATACACTTCTGTGCTTTAGAGTCAAACTTGTTCAAATAATTCTTTGTATTTAATATAAAGCAAGTACATCCAAATGGATGAAAATATGAAATGTTGGGCTTTCTGTTCTTCCACAATTCATATGGAGTCTTTTCCAGAATAGGTCTTATTGAGATTCTATTCTGAATGTAGCACGATGTGTTTATTGCCTCTGCCCAGAAGGTCTTAGCAACGTTTGTCTCATTGATCATGGTTCTGGCCATTTCTTGCAATGTTCTGTTCTTTCGTTCTACAACTCCATTTTGTTGGGGAGTTCTAGGACAAGAGAAATCATGCAGAATGCCTCTGTCATTAAAGAATGACTCAAAGTCTTTGTTTTCAAATTCTCCACCATGATCACTTCTGACTTTAATGATTCTAAGATCCTTTTCATTTTGAACTTGGTTACAGAAGGTAACAAACACAGAGTGTGACTCGTCCTTGTGTCTTAAGAACTTTACCCATGTCCATCTGCTATAGTCATCTACGATTACTAACCCATACTTCTTACCACTGACTGAAGCAGTTTTAACTGGTGCAAATAAGTCAATGTGCAGAAGTTCTAATGGCTTAGAGGTAGAAACAACATTTTTGGATTTAAAAGAAGGTTTTGCAAACTTGCCTTTCTGACATGCTTCACACAGAGCATCTGAATTGAACTTCAAATTAGGAAGTCCTCTGACCAGATTGAGCTTGTTAATCTGAGATATTCTTCTCATACTAACATGCCCCAATCTTCTGTGCCAGATCCACTGCTCGTTGTTAACAGACAGAAGGCATTTTACATTCTGACTCTTTAGTTCAGAAAGTTTGATTTTGTAAATGTTGTTTTTCCTCTTACCATTAAACAGGATAGTCCCATCTTTCTGACTAACAGCTTTACATGATTTTTGATTAAAGATTATATCATAACCGTTATCACTTAATTGACTTATGGATAACAGATTATGCATCAATCCATCTACTAGCAGAACATTATTAATAGAGGGAAGATTTCCATTACCTACAGTTCCAGAGCCAATTATCTTTCCCCTCTGATTGCCTCCAAAGCCAACGTGGCCTCCTAGCTTAAGTTCCAGGCTTTGGAACATATGCCTTCTTCCCGTCATGTGTCGTGAGCAGCCAGAGTCCAGGTACCATGACTGGTGTTTCTGACTTGCTGCTAAAGATATCTGCAACATGTATTATTTTATCCTTAGGTACCCAGATTTTCTTGGGTCCTGACTTGTTAGTTTTACCAAAACTCTGGTTGAATTTTGGTTTCACAGAGTGCTTACTGCTAGTGTATTTAATATCATGTGTGTGACAATACACAAAATGTGAATTCAGAGGAGTGTGTTTAATTGTTAAGTCCATGACATTCTTTGGTGTAGGAACCTTACCTTGGTATCCTATTCCTTTCCTGCCGTTTCTGCTAACTCCATAGATCATTGAAGCCATTTTGCTTCTATCTATGCTTTTAGCTAGGAACTTCTGGAAACTGTGATCATACTCCTTGATGATCTCATCAGCGTTGCTGGGAGTTTCAGAAATTGGTTCCTTCTGAGAGTTTTGTAAAGTGTTTTCTAATTTTGAAATCTTATTTCTCAGCTCAGAATTCTCCAATTTGAGACTCTCAGTCTTATTAGAGTCAGATTCATGATTCCTTTTCAGGTCTCTGAATTTAACTCTAATTTGCTGATACCGTTCCAGAATCTCATTAAGGCTTTCAGTAAGTTCAGCCTTTGTAAAGTTAACAGCAAAGTTAGGAAATACCTCTTCAGTATCTGATTCTGAGTCTGATTCAGAAGCTTCACTATCTTCTGAGATGTTAGCCATGAGAGCTATGTTTGCCCTCTCATCATCTGATTCTGAGTCAGCTTCAGACGAGTCAGAGTCATCCCATGTGGCCATGAGACTTTTCTTCTTCTCTCTTCCAAACTTCTTTTTGGGCTTTTCCCTCTGAAGCTTTGGGCAATCACTCTTATAGTGTCCTTGCTCATTGCACTCATAGAAGATGATGTCCTTGGTGTTTGGCTTTTTGCTACTGGAGGAGCCTTCAGATCTTCTGTATCCAGAGGAAGAATCTGTCCTTCTGTATCTGGAAGAAGACTCGTTCTGATCAGATCTTCTGGGATTCCTGAACTTCCTTTGTCTTTGCTTCCACAGTTGATTTACTCTTCTGGAGAGGAGGGAGAGTTCGTCTTCTTCTGATGAGGATCCATCAAATGTTTCTTCAACTGCCTGCAAAACTTTAGACTCAAATTTTTTGTTAGATTTTAATGCTAAAGGCTTACCTTGCTTCTAAGGCTCGTCAGCTTCTAGCTCTATCTCATGACTTCTGAGGGAGCTGATAAGTTCCTCTAGAGTGATTTTGTTGAGATCTTTAGCTAGCTTTAGAGCTGTAACTATTGGTCTCCACTGCTTGGGTAAACTTTTGATGATTTTCTTGACATGGTTAGCAGTAGAGTATCCTTTGTCCAGAACCTTGAGACCAGCTACCAGAATCTGGAATCTTGAGAACATTGTTTCAATGGATTCAGATTCTTCCATTTTGAACGCCTCATACTTCTGAATGAGCGCCAGAGCTTTAGTTTCTTTGACCTGAACGTTGCCCTCATGCGTCATTCTGAGTGAGTCAAAAATGTTCTTTGCTGTGTCTCTGTTGGAGATCTTTTCATACTCAGTATAGGATATGGCGCTGAGGAGGATGGTTCTGGCCTTGTGGTGATTCTTGAAGTCACGCTTTTGTTGGTCAGACATTATTTTTCTATCAATCTTCTGACCGCTTGCATTCATAGGGTGCGTGTATCCATCTGTCACCATATCCCACAGATCAGCATCATGTGCCAGAAAGAAGCTTTCAATTCTGTCTTTCCAGTAATCAAAGTTTTCTCCATCAAAGACTGGAGGTTTGCCGCTGAATCTGTCTTTGTCCTCATTGTTATCATTGCTGATGTGAGAATTATTTCCTGCCATTGTGTTTTTCTGACGCTGGATCTTGTACTGACACGGTTAAGTGTTTTAGCTCAGAACCAGGAGCTCTGATGCCAATTGAAGTAGTGAAAAACACAAGAAGGGGGGGTTGAATTGTAAAACTGAAAATCAATGCAATGAACAAGATATTTTTATCCTGGTTCGTTTGATCTCAAACTACTCCAGTCCACCCGTCAAGGTGATTTCGCCTCTCTCCAACGAGGTCTTAATCCACTATATTCAACTGAATATTACAGACTGCTTTAACAACTGCTAAAGCCTTCTTGATGCAAACCACAACCCGGTTTGTCAAGGAAATACTTTCTTACAAAGAGATAAATCTAAGTGTGTGAATGTTTTCTACAAAACTGTATCACAACTGTGATGTATACACAACTTAAAGCTTAGAAACTAGATTGCTAAACAATGATAGAATATCAGAATGTGTAGTGTTTAGCAAAACTGAGAGAAGGAGGATTTTGATCAGCTTTTATGCGTGTAGAGATTTGGAGAGCATTAGCCAATTCAATCTTCAAAGTCTTGTTTATATAGCACTGAGATGTTGAACGTTGGAGCAATATTCTTGATTCAATGCTATTAACAAACTTTCCTTATCGAGCAGATCTTGTCTGGAATGAGGCCGTTGGTATTAATTTGCTTTCAATGCACAGTACCGTTGCTTACTTAATGCAAGTTCTGGCTTGGCTCATTCTGACTCTGCTTAGCTGCTGATGAACTGTTGTGTTTCTTTATCAGAGTGTTGAGCGCAATTCTGTTCATCGGACTTCAGCATATACGTGAGTTAATCTTCCGATTCTGACATTCTGATATGGCAACTTCTGATGTTGATGTCAGGATCCAAATTTCTGATGCTGATTAGGTGTGATCTTGCTTGTATCAATCAGAGTATCTGCAAATCAGAATGTAATAATTTAGGCAGCAGATAGTTCATACATGAATCATATAAATAATGTATCTTTTCACTTTGTTATCATCAAAACTTAAATATAGGGTAGTAGATTCAAACTTTGTTCTAACATAACAGTCAGTCTCCATGGTGGACCAATAACAACCAACTCGAAAATCTTTTTGGCCATGGTATGCCCACTGGAGTGAGTCTCGAAGTCACCCTCATGTATCTCTTTAATGATTCTAGATGCTTATCTTTTGTCAATGCATCTGAGCAGTAAACCATCATGATGCCTCTTATACAACACACCACTATTGAGAAAGAACTTGGCCAAAAATCTTCTCAAGAACTTCTTATCTGTGACAGACGCCTCCTTTAGGGTATTCTTGTGTTTCAAGATATATTTGGACATCATAAAACCAAGGTTTATCGTATGATTCCAAATTGGCTTCAAAGCAAAAAGCTGGCTTATCCAACCTTCTGATGGTAATGGAAGGTGCTTCATTAGCCACTTAACTTTGAACATGGAGGACAAAGTTTCCAGTGCATCAGCTAGATTGTTCTCTTCTCTGGAAATGTGTTCGGACGTGATCTCTTCAAAGTACGAAATCAACCTCATAACATGCTCGCGATAGGGAATCAGGTTCTGATGACGAGTCTCCCAATCTCCATTAATCTGGCTGATAACAAGATTGGAATCCCCGTAAACTTTCAAATATTTGATCCGCAAGTCGATTGCTTCTTCAATGCCATAAATGCAAGCTTTATATTCGGCCATATTGTTAGTACAATCAAAGCAAATACGAGTTGTGAAAGGAATGTGGAATCCTTCAGGGGAAGTAATAATAACTATGACGCCATTACCTATGGAATTAGAGGCACTGTCGAACACTAGCGTCCAAAGTGATCCTGGATCGGGTCCTTCATATGGGCTTGGTATATTACAATCCCAAATGTACACTATTTCCTCATCTGGAAAGTCAAACTTCATCGGTTCATAATCGTCCATGGACTGATGAGCAAGATGATCGGCCAATATACTACCTTTGATCGCCTTTTGTGTAGTGTACTGGATATCATATTTAGTGAGTATCATCTGCCAATGGGCTACCATGCCTATAAGAGCAGGCTTCTCAAAAATGTACTTAATTAGATCCATTTTGGATATCAAGCAGGTGGTGTGAGTTAACATGTATTTCCTTAAGCGTCTGGCAGCCCAAGCAAGTGCACAACAAGTCTTTTCCAACAATGAGTACCTTGACTCGCACTCCGTAAACTTCTTACTCAAGTAATAAATGGCTTGTTCTTTCTTCCCTGTCTTGTCATGCTGACCGAGGACACAAACCATAGAGTTTTCCAACATAATTAAATACATGATTAACGACTTTCCTTCCACCGACGGCATAAGTATCGGGGGTTCCTGCAAATACTCCTTTATTTTGTCAAATGCCTTATGACAATCTTCATTCCACCTTACCGTCTGATTTTTCTTTAACAATCTGAATAAAGGTTCACATGTGGCCGTGAGATCAGAAATAAACCGGGAAATATAGTTTAGCCTCCCCAAGGAACCACAAACTTCCTTTTCTGTTTTTGGTTCGGGCATTTCTTGTATCGCCTTCACTTTAGCTGGGTCAACCTCGATGCCTTTTTCACTTACAATAAATCCAAACAACTTGCCGGACCTCACCCCAAAGGTGCATTTATTTGGATTCAACCTCAACAGGAATTGCCTCAGTCTCTCAAACAACTTCTCTAGATGAACCATATGCTCCTCTTCCGTGTCAGACTTAGCAATCATATCATCCACATATACCTCAATCTCCTTGTGAATCATATCATGAAAAAGGGTAACCATGGCACGCTGATACGTTTCCCCAGCATTTTTCAAACCAAACGACATCACCTTATAGCAAAAGGTTCCCCAAGGTGTGCTAAATTTTGTCTTCTCCATATCCTCCGGAGCCATTTTAATTTGATTGTAACTCGAAAAGCCATCCATGAAGGAAAACACTTTAGAGTGAGCAGTATTATCGACTAACACATCAATATGAGGAAGAGGAAAATCATCCTTAGGGATAGATCTCTTTAAATCCCTATAATCCACGCACGTCCTGACCTTACCGTCTTTCTTGGGCACAAGCACAATATTTGCAATCCATGGCAGATAATTGATGACTTTTAAGAAATTCGCATCCAATTGTTTCTGAACTTCTTCTTTAATCTTCTTGGACATCTCAGGATGAGTTCTTTGGAGCTTTTGTTTGACAGGGGAGCCACCTTCTTTGAGCGGTAGTCGATGTACCACAATATTTGTATCCAAACCTGGCATGTCTTCATAAGACCAAGCGGAGATATCAGAATATTCTCGGAGTAGCTCAATTAATCTGACTTTCATACCTTCCTTGAGATCTGCCCCTATCTTGACCTCTTTTCTTACCTCTTCTGTGCCAATATTCACCACCTCAATTGACTCTTGATTCAGATGGATAACTTTCTATTCTTGTTTTAACAATCTTGCTAATTCTCTGGGAAGATCACAATCCTCATATGCCTCTTCTTCAGCTCGATATATCGGATTTTCAAAGTCATATTGTGCAATAGCAGAGTCGTTATCAATATAATCTGTGGTGGCAGTGCATCTGCATAAATGATATTTTGGTGTTTTAGTGCCGGTGTGTGAAAAAGGAAACATTTCCATTTAAAAGAAAATAATAAAATAAAAGGAAAATAAAGGAACAAGATTTTTGAATGCAAAAATGTCCTTTATTTATGACAAACTTTTGAAAATAAACATGGCGTCCCTACACAAATGATCCACTACACCTTGGGCAGAGCATAGGAGTTATGATATGATAATAAAAGCAAACAAGAAAATTACTCCTCAGCACTTGAAACTTGGATAACATGTACAGAAGTCCAATTGTTAAGCGCTTGGTCTGGAATGCTTGGATAGATCCAATCTTCAATATTGTATCCATCAGTGTAATCGGTGGGAATAGAACTGACTGTTTTGGAATGCTGGTTTGTGTTTGCGTTTGTTTTTGCAAAATGTCGCGGTAAGCAAGAGTCGCCACCGTCTTTTATTTTATCCAACAAGGAAAGGACAAAAGCATAGAAAAATTCCTTTTCGAGATGTTTCTCGGGTTCGGGAGGTAGATTATAGAAAGGGAAGGTGTTAGCACCCTTTCTATCTGTGGTTATTCACAGGCTCTTAGGTACTTGCTCATTGTGTTTTCAAAAGTTTGCTTTTCTTTGTGTTTGTGGGTTTGAAAAGAGTTTTTGTTTTAAAAGGGGTGTAAGTGCGAAAAGTTTTGTTTTGTTTTTAAAGGAGCAAGTACTTAAGAACCTCTACCTACTCAAAAAGGAATTAAACTGTGCAAATGTCCTTTAGACAATGCTATCCCACTATTGAGGAGTAAGTAGCACCGTCGTTAGAGTTTTCGGGTCAATTCGATTTAAGGGACGTGTGGCCACTAAAGCAATGTTAGGACGCCTTAGCGGTAACCCTAATGTCTTAGATCATTTTTCCGAGACAACCGTTTCGAGGCAACTTATGATCTTTGGACAAGAGGGCGACCTCTAAAACATCCTATACTCAATGACCACGTTCGAGGCAACCAAGTGAGGTGTACCCTAAGAGTGGCATGTGCGAGTGTATTGTTTTTCAGTTACATTATCTTTATATATTTAGGTGTTCTACTGTTTGTTTTCAGATCTTGTCATACAATCCTAATTAGCATACATCTAAGCAGTTAATATATGTATAGGAATTTAAAGTGCGGGAATTGTAAATCCTACGCTATTACAAGGCTTCAGGGAGAGGGATTATTTACATGTCCAAAATTGGGGGAATAAAACAGTAAAGTGTAAAAGTCTTAGTTAAGCTATCACAAACCAGTAGGCAGTTACAATAAAATAAACGCGCGCGAATCTGAACATAACTTCTAAAAATCCTAAGAATAAAATCTTTTTATTGTTTTATTTTATTTTGGGAAAATGATCTAAATCTTCTTAATTTTAGTTTTGAGAAAATGTTAAGATAATTAAATGATTAATTAACAAAGTTAATTTAATAGAAAAAACTAGCCTAATGTTTTTGTGGTTTTTTTAATTGATTTTATGTTGATTAAAAAAAAGAAATAAAATAGTCAAAACAAAGATGAAATTGAAGGAACAGGCAGTAAATCAAAAAAGGTATAATTCTGGAGGCCTGGATCGAAAGAGGCGTGGGCTGTCTTTCGATCCAGGGAAGAGGCTTGATCGAAGGTGCCTGAGGGGCTGCACTTTGAGGGTGTTAGATATGGATATGTCATCCTTCGATCTGGGAACCCTGGATCCAGTTCGAAGCTAAGCTGCTAAGCTTCGAAGCTCTGAACAAGATTCTGAGAAGATATTTCTTGCAAAATGAGACAAATGTTAAAGATCCAGGGGGGACTTTACCCCCTGATTCGAATCTCCTCCCAATTCGAGTCCTTCCTCAATTTGAATCTGCTGAATCTGGGTCTGGGTTTGTTTTATCCTAAGATTCGAAGGAGAAACTTAGATCGTGCCCAAGAAATGGCACGATCTCTTCTTTGCGCTTTAGCTTACATGCAACATAATCAGTAATAACAAGAATGCATATGCAATGTGTATTTAAATATCATGAAGGTTCAATTTTGGTTTTGCAAACCCTTACCAATTAAAGATGTATGATCTGTGGCTCTGGGTGTGGAGATGTTTGTTGAATGGCTGCTTTGGCTTGGATTACTTCTGGAAATGTTGACAACCTTTGGTGGGTTTGTGGGCAGCGTATCTCCAAATCCTCGTCTCTTTCTTTTTCTCCTTTTTTCGTTTTTGTTCCCCCCTGCACTGTATGCTTGCCCTTGTATTTATAGGAGTATGATGGTCTAGTAACGGCAAGAGACAACCAATTAAACAGGCCTTTAAAGCCATGAGACAAGAATCAGACATATTAAAAGATTTCCTTTTTTGAAATATTCATGTCTATTTGGAATCTTGAATGAACCTGGACACCTTTGATTTTCGAATGCCTCCAGGCCATGCTCTTTGATTGGTCTTGAGTTTCCTCCTTCGAATGGACTTCTTATGTGCCCTTCTAATGGGCCTTCTGAACGCTTCTTCAAATGGACCTTTTGAATGTTCTTCGAATTGACCCTTTGAATGCTTCTTCAAATGGACCTTTACATGTTCTTCGAATGAGTCATTTACATGTTCTTCGAATGAGCCTCTTGCCTGGTGTGTTGGAAAGTTGAGGGGCCTTTTCCTTTGTGAATCGAAACAAACTTGTAGGAGATTCTTGCCTCGTGAGTCTAAGGTAAGCCTGAAGTAGTTAATGCATAGTCGAAGCATTATGAAATTGACTTGATCGAAGGGGGTCCAGCGCTCAATCGAAGACTTGCGAACCAAAGCTTGATCGAAGGGTTCCAAACACCTAATCGAAGCTTACTAATCAAAGCCTGATCGAAGAGTGCCAAATGCCCAATCTAAGACTGGTGAGTCAAGCCTGTATCAAAGGATTTTGGATACCCAATCGAAGACTTTTCCCAGATGCTAATCGAAAGACACTTTGTTCATCTTCAAAAAAACTTTATTTTCGTTAGGCAAGTGTTTGTGACCAACCATGTAAGGGAAGACCTTTGAAAACATGAGAGGTCAAATTCAGGTAAAATTAAGACTAATCATGGGCGTAAATGGACTCAGTGGGAGAAGGCGAGCACATTGATGCTCTTAGATTTCGTTTCCATGGCTTAGGGTGAATTTTGGATGCAAGCTACGAATCTTCCTGCGGATAAAAATCCGCAGGTAAATAACCAGGGATATTTGGAGAAGATGATAACGTGGCTTGGCTTCATTGGCTAGTTCAAATATGTTTAGCGCGTTTTTTAATTCCCAGGCATATTAGTTGTTTGCAATATATTATTTATTTTGTATTCTATTAATCAAAAGAACACGCAGCTCAGTTGGTGGAGGCGCTATGGGAAAACCCCCTGGGACCTGGGTTCGAATCCCAGGTCCCCCAAAACTTTGTTGAATTTTGTTTTCAGGCAATCTCATGCAACGTTCAAAGATGCAGTCCACCATATGCCTCAAAGATCAACGTGCCAGATGGCCTTCAGGCCAAATCTGGTGGCTAGGAATGAAGGACTACCATGGTCTCAAGTCAACAAGCACGTGGGCAATCTGAAAAGTCAAGGCAGGCTTGGATGTATTGGGCTTAACAGTTGCTGAACAAACACCCAGTTTGGGCCCAAACCCCCATATTTGGTTATTTCTTTTCATAATTTCATTTTTTTTATTATTGTTTAATGGTTTTTATTATTATTATTATACTAACCAATTATTTTTCTTAATAAAATCAGAAAACAAAAAATATAATATTTTTATTTATTAAAACTAATTTCATTATTTTATTTTGTAAATAAATAATTTAATCAATTTAGTTCTTTTTAATTAGGTATAATTTTAACATTTTTTGCAATAAATTAAAATCAATATAGAATTAGGTTTTTAACAATTTTAACCATTTTTATTTTATTTTCTCAAATATTAAAAAAATCCAAAAAATATATTTTCTATTTAATTAATTAACTTAGATTTAATTTCCATTTAATTCAAAATAACAAAAAAAAATGCTTTCTTTGATAAAAAGGGTCAAAACCCTAAAAATACGCCGATTTAATTTTCTTGCATGCGTTTCATCTTTTATCCAATAATGTAATTGCTTCGAGTATGTAATAGTTTTAATTAGGACTTTTAATCGCTTTATTTTTACTTTCCGCAATTTAAATTAAAGGGTTTGTTTTTGGCGATGTAAATACCCGACGCCTTGTAATAGCTTAGATTTAATTTCCCGCAATTTAATTTCCACACAATATTAACTGTTAGATGTTTGATAACTAGGCAATGCATGACAAGATCAATATTTAACTTAAAATCAACAATAGCTCACCCGTGACATGTACAGATAAAATTAACCGAAATAACACACTCGCACATGCGCACTCTTAGGGTACACCTCGCTTGGTTGCCTCGAACGTGGTCATTGAGTATAGGAAGTTTTAGAGGTCGCCCTCTTGTCCAAAGATCATAAGTTGCCTCAAAACGGTTACCTCAGATAAAATGATCTAAGACATTAGGGTTACCGCTAAGGCATCCTAACGTTGCTTTAGTGACCACACGTCCCTTAATCGAATTGACCCTTAAAACTCCAACGACGGTGCTACCTACTCCTCAATAGTGGGACAACACTGTCTAAAGGACATTTGTACAGATTAATTCCTTTATCGAGTAGGTAGATGGTTCTTAAGTACTTGCTCATTCTAAAACAAAACAAAACTTTTCACACTTACACCTTTCAAACTAAAAAATTCATTTCAAACCCACAAACACAAAGAAAAGCAAATTTTGAAAACACAATGAGCAAGTACCTAAGAGCCCGTGGATAACCACAGATAGAAAGGGTTCTAACACCTTCCCTTTCTATAATCTACCTCCCGAACCCGATAAATATCTCAAAAAGGAATTTTTATGTGCTTTTGTCCTTTCCTTGTTGGATAAAATAAAAGACGGTGGCGACTCTTGCTTACCGCGACATTTTGCGAAAACAAACGCAAAACGCAAACCATCATTCCAAAAACAGTCAGTTCTCTTTCCCACCGATCACAGAACTGGCGACTCTGCTGGGGAGATTAAAAAGCGAGGTGTACCTTAGGATTAGATCACTGTTGTTTTAAATTGTATGCTTTGTATGTTTTAATTTTGTGGGCTTGTATCAGAGTTTCTATAGATCCTAACCCGGATCTGGGGATACCCTTTAGGTAAGTAGCAATAAACTGTGAGGGAACTATCTGGCGTAGACCAACACGGTTGAAGCAGTAGCTATGTTGGTGTGGCACTTTAGTCTGTACCGACATCCCTTGTGTTGGAACAAGGAGAATATGGGTCTTCTAAGGGGTCATTAAGCACCAACTGACCTTAGAACTTTAAATTGACCAACTTGGCCATAGAACAGTAGCAGTATGCTACACTCATTGAGACTAAACTCTCGCGATGATTCCGGCCGCAAGAAAAGGTTGCTAAACTAGAATTATGACCGATTGAGGGTAGTCAGTGATATTGAGATCCTCTAGAACCCGGTTACTATTTTTAGGATAGATTTTAACCAACTGAACTAAAAGAGGATAGTACCTAAGCTCCATGCCAGCCTGAAACCTAAGGGCTCTCAGTGTGACTTGTGTGCCTTTACCATGTTTGCTTTTTGTGGATACTTGTGGTGTGCCTTTATCATGACATCATGACATCATAACATTGCATACATCTTGCATAAGACTAACCTATTTCAAAGACAGGAGGGTTTCATCTTTGCTCTGTTTTATAGGTCATCATGATGCCCATGCGTAAGAATACCATCCGGATCAACTTTGTCCAAGTACCTACCTTGCTTAAAGAGTTGGTTGCCAAGATGCCTGACACTACTTCCTTCATCAGGAGGCATGGTTCTATTCTCAGTTTGGTCACCTTAAGTTGGACGAGCAAATGATGAGTGTTCTTGTCCAGTTCTATGATCCGCTATACCATTGTTTTACTTTTTAAGACTATCAGCTGGTCCACACCCTAGAAGAGTTCTTTGAGCTGCTCGGTATCTCTGTTATGGAGCAGACTCCGTTTACTGGTTGGGAGAAGACTCTTAGGCCCAAAGAAATTGCTTCAGCCCTTCATTTGACCAAAGAGGAGGTAATGGCTAACTGGGAGACTAGGAGTGGAGCTAAAGGATTTCTGACTAAGTTCTTGGTTGGCAAGGCTAACTACTTCTGGGATAGCCTAGACTTTAAGGCATTCGAGGATATTCTGGATCTTTTGATTTATGGCTTGGTACTGTTTCTGAATCCTGACACTTTTATTGATGTGAATGCCATAAAGATCTTCATCTCTCAGAACCCTGTACCCACTCTCTTGGGTGACATTCTTCATCATCTCTATGCTCGTACTGCCCGAAAGCGGGGAACCTTGATGTGTTGTGCTCCTTTATTGTCGAGGTGGTTTATTTCGCACCTCCCTAAGTCAGTGCTAAAGAACAAAGAAGGAATAGGCTGGGCTTATAGGGTGATGTCTCTTTCTCATAATGACATTATCTAGACTCTCAAAGGGATGGATGAGGTGACTGTCATTGATCATTGTGGGGAGTATCCAAATGTTCCATTGATAGGAACCCATGGAGGAATTTCTTACAACCCATGCTTAGCTCTCCGTCAGTTTGGAAGAGCCAGAAGAGAAGGGCCTCATGAGATGTTGATGCCTCATATCATCTTTGATTTTCAGGGAGATAGCGACGAGCTACGCCGTAGATTCATAAGGGCTTGGGACAGAGTTCACCAATCAAATCCACATGAGTTGGGTCCAAAGACTTCACTCTCGATGGAGCCATATCTCAGATGGGTCCGCATCCGTGCCCAGAAGTTAGGTATGCCATATGAAGCTGTCCGGCCTGTCACTCTTGAAGTTGCTAATGAAGAAGGGGTTCTTCCAACCATTCTCCATCCTTATATGCCCACTGACATTGGGGCACTTAAGAGATCTTGGATGCAACTGCGGGAAGAATGGGATTCTTATCGGGAGAAGTTCAATGAACAAGAGCAGAAGATCCAGAAGCTGACTAGGCAACTGGAGAACGAGCGGATCCTGAATGATTATGTCTGCACTGAGAAGAAGAGACCATGGGAGCATCGATGGACCTTTGTTGATTTCCTTTCTAGTTTTTGTTACTTTTCAGTATTTCCATTCTTGTAATGCCTCAAGGGCAGTTTGTTGAACAATTGAAATTTTGAAGTTTAAATCTAATAAAGTGTGTTTCTTTTCTTATTTACAAATTTGAATCCCGATTGTCTTTGAAATCATAAATCATACGCATTTCATCCCATGCACTTCATAAATAGGTACCCTTTTACAGGTCTCTTATCTTCTTCACTGTTTATTTCAGCAATCATCATATCTACTGAACCTTCAACTGAGCAAGCTATCAAGGCCCTCCAGGCCCAAAATGCCCAATTTCAAGATCTGTTCATGAGCCTAGCTAAGGGTCAGCAGGGCCTGAAGACCTTGATTCTGAAGGAGAAAAAGAAGAAGAAGAAGAGGACAGTCCTATTCAACACAGGACACAGGTTTGGGAACAGGCTGCATAATGAAGTTGATCTGACCACCTCATCTGGAGGGAAAGATAGTCCACAAGAAAGGAGGGCTCCTAGCCCTGTAGTCTCCGACAACGAGACAGACTACGATGAAGAACAGTATCCTCCTGCTGAGGATAAGTACAAATAACTGGAAGACTGTTTGAGCGCTATGGAAATTCAGAAGGTGCCCGGTTTGGACTTCGGAGATCTAGGTCTATCATCTGGGGTGGTGATTCCCCATAAATTCAAGGCTCCAGCCTTTACCAAGTATGACGGAGTTTCCTGTCCGAAGCTGCACCTCCGGTCATATGTGAGGAAGATCTAGCCTTACACTGCTGATAAGAACCTATGGATCCATTTCTTTCAAGACAGTCTCTCAGGGACTCAGTTTGAGTGGTTCTATCAGTTAGACGGAGCCAGTATCCGTAGCTGGGAAGATTTGGCTACTGCATTCTACAGGCAGTATCAGTACAACTCCGACCTCGCTCTTACGTGTACCCAAATCCAGGGTATGTCAATGGGAACGGGCGAAGGATTTAAAGATTATGCTCAAAAGTGGAGAGACCTTGCCGGAAGGGTGCAACCACCTTTGGCTGATCGTGAGCTTGTTGACATGTTTCTGGGTACCCTGTCTGGTCCATTCTTTAACCATCTGATTGGAAGCTCTTCATCTGGGTTTACAGATCTTATTTTAACTGGTGAGAGGATTGATGCTGGTATTAAGGCTGGGAAGATACAGAAGGGTGCCTCATCGAGCACCGAGAAGAAGCCGTTTAAGAAAGAGTCCAGTGCTGTCTACAGTGCAAGAAGACAGAGTAGACCTGAACACCGCCAAGTTGTCAATACGGTTGTTATTTCAAAACCTGCTAGTGCTCCTTAGTATAATAATCAACAAAAGGACGAGAGACCTAAGAGGCAATTCACTCGTCTCAACATGACCTTATCTCAGATTCTGCCACAGTTGCTGAAGACTAATCTGGTGACTCTAAGGGAACCCCCAAAGAATTCAAATACAACGTCACCAAGGTATAACCCTAACGCCCACTACGCTTATCACTCTGATAGCCCGAGACATAATATAGATGATTGGTGGGCTTTGAAGAACAAGATACAAGACTTAATTGATGCAAAGTAGATTGAGTTCGAGGCGCCCGAGAGGCCTAATGTTGTGACTGCTCCCATGCCCAAACATGGAGTAAATGCTGTAGAGGAAGACTTGTTTGTAGTTTCTGTGGATGACATTGATACCCCTCTGATGATTGTCAAGAAGAACCTGTTGCTAGCCGGTTTATTTCCGGGCTGTGATGAAGGTTGCCATATGTGTTCTGTTTTACCTACCGGTTGCCCGTCCCTGAAGTCAAGTATCCAAAACCTGATGGATAGTAAGGAGATCTTGTTTGAAAAGACTGCTGTTCCTTCCGTTCATTCTGAAGAAGTTGCCATTATTACCATTTTCAACAATTCTTCCAAGGCTCCCTCGAGGAAGCCTGTTAGAATTACATCTGTTCCGAAGATCGCACCTATAATCATCACTGTTATGGGGCCCATCCCCTACACCTCTGACAAAGCTGTCCCTTGGCACTATGGGGTAGCTGTTTATGTTCATGGAGTTAAGTAAGAGTTGGATGCTGATACTGACATCAACAACATTACTGGACCTGCTAAAGTCACCCGCAGCGGTAGACTTTTCTCACCTGATATTGTTCCACCAACTGTCCGAAGACCTGTTGTTATTACACCTGCAATTGTACCTACCACTATTCCTGATCAAGTTCCTATCCTTACCCCTGTCGCCGAGTCATCTGATGCTCGGGGCAAAGGGATCACCACTGATGTGCCTGCCCAGACGGAGGCACCGAAGCCAATTACTGTTGAAGCTTCCAAACAGGAGATGGAAGAGATTCTGAAGATTATTAAGAAGAGTGATTACAACGTAGTTGAGCAACTGGGGAAAACCTCATCCAAGATTTCTATGTTGTCACTATTACTGTGCTTAGAGGCCTATGCCAAGGCTCTGATTACCTTTCTGAAGACTGCCCACGTGCCACAAGAGACATCAACTGATCAGTTCACAGATTGTGTGGCTAATTTGACTGCTGATAATGGGTTGGGTTTCTCCGACGCCGATTTGACTGCCAAGGGAAAAAAGTCACAACGATGCCCTGCATGTCTCCATTGAATGCAGGGGCACTACTCTTGCACATGTATTGGTTGATACTGGTTCCTCATTGAACGTCTTGCCCAAAAAAGCTCTAGACCGGTTGGATTGCGAAGGGTTAGAGCTAAAACCAAGTAACATCATTGTCAGGGCCTTTGATGGGTCTAAAAGAATGGTGCACGGTGAAGTTGATATTCCAATTAAATTTGGTTCTCAGGTCTTCAATTCTACATTCTATGTGATGGACATTCAGCCATCTTATTCTTGTTAGTTGGGTCGTCCATGGATCCACAAAGCCGGGGCCGTAACCTCAACGCTCCACCAGAAGTTGAAGTACCCGGTCAAAGGGAAGATTGTGACAGTACAAGGGGAGGAAGAGTATATGGTCAGCCACCTGAACTCGTTCAGATATGTAGAGATGGATGGGGAGTTCATTGATACCCCATTCTAGCGCTTTGAAGAGGTTCCCCAGACACTGGCATCAACTGAGACTGTGGTCGAGGATTCTCCTATGAAGCTGGCTTCCTTAAAAGATGCCCGGGCTGTTATTGAGAAGGGTGAGTGTGCAAATTGGGGCTGACTCCCTGATTTTACACAGAAGACTAACAAGTTTGGTTTGGGTTTCACTGCAGAAGCTCAAAGGGCTGTCCTAAGTGCAAGGATCGGAAGATCTCCTGTGTTCATCAGCAACTCGGGAGTGAATGCCATTGAAGATGATGTAGAAGAGTCTGAATTCGACAGCTGGATCTATCCTACGACCGACGATGGACCAAGCAACTGGACAGCAAAGGACTTCATCCCTATTACTTTTGTTACCCAGTAATGAACTTTTGTTTTGAATGTGTAATAGACAATGTTTTGAAATTTTATGGCCCGGTGTCTTACCCGGAGCTGTGTGGTTTCATTTGTGAGGGCTTTTGTGTGTCATTTCCATATATCATTAATAAAAGCATTGGACGTTTTTGCATTTCAAATTTTGCGCTCCTTATTTTTCTTTATTATATATTGCAAAATAGTTATTTTACACACACTCACATATACAGGTCCACATCCACCCTGGATCCTACTGGTAACGACTCTGCTACTGCCAGTTATGACTTCGAAAATCCGATCAACTTAGCCGAAGACGAAGGTGAAGATGATTGCGAAGAGCCTGGTGAACTTGCAAGACTGTTGCTCCAAGAAGAGAGGGCCATTCAGCCACATGAAGAGCCGGTAGAATCAGTGAATCTGGGTACTGAGACAAACAAGAAGGAAGTCAAGATCGGTGCAAATCTGGAGCTTAGTGTGAAACAACGATTGATTCAGATGCTGCATGACTACATTGAGATCTTTGCTTGGTCTTACGAAGATATGCCTGGTTTGGATACCGACATTGTAGTTCATCGCCTGCCTACCAAGGAAGACTGTCCTCCAGTGAAACAGAAGGTTCGCCGTATGCGCCCAGAGATGTCCGAGAAAATCAAGGCTGAAGTTATGAAACAATTTGACGCCGGTTTTCTAGCAGTGACTTCTTACCCTCAGTGGGTTGCCAATGTGGTTCCTGTACCGAAGAAAGATGGTAAGGTCCGAATGTGTGTGGACTACAGGGATTTGAACAGGGCAAGCCCCAAGGATGACTTCCCTCTACCTCATATCGACGTTCTGGTTGACAATACTGCTCAGCACAAGGTCTTCTCCTTTATGGATGGTTTCTCCGGTTATAATCAGATAAAAATGGCTCCCAAAGACATGGAAAAGACCACCTTTGTTACTCAGTGGGGCACCTTTTGCTACAAGGTCATGCCTTTTGGATTGAAGAATGCTGGGGCAACATATCAGCGTGCCATGGTTGCTTTGTTTCATGACATGATCCATCATGAGATTGAAGTATACGTCGACGATATGATTGCAAGATCCCAGACAGAGGAAGAACACCTTGACCATCTACAAAAGCTGTTTGACAGGTTGAAGTTGTACAAGTTGAGGTTGAACCCGAACAAGTGCACCTTCGGGGTGAGATCTGGTAAGCTACTGGGTTTCTTCGTGAGCGACAAAGGTATTCAAGTGGACCCTGCCAAAGTGAAAGCCATACAGGAGATGCCAGCTCCCAAAATAGAGAAAGAGGTCAGAGGCTTTCTGGGACGACTGAACTACATTGCCCGATTCATCTCGCACCTAACTGCTACTTGTGAGCCAATCTTCAAGCTACTGAAGAAATATCAAGTGGTGCGTTGGAATGATGAATGCCAAGCCGCTTTCGAAAGAATCAAAGAGTATCTCCAAGAGCCTCATATTGTGATGCCACCAGTTGAAGGGAGACCTCTGATCTTATACTTGACAGTACTTGACAACTCAATGGGGTGTGTGCTGGGGCAGCATGACGAGTCTGGCCGAAAAGAGCATGCTATTTATTACCTTAGCAAAAATTTTACCGACTGTGAGACCCGATACTCACTACTCGAGAAAACTTGCTGCGCTTTGGCATGGGCTGCTCCCCGGATAAGACAGTATATGTTGACTCACACTACTCTGTTGATATCAAAGATGGATCCAATCAAGTATATCTTCGAGAAGCCTGCCTTGTCCGAAGAATAGCAAGATGGCAAATGATTTTGACTGAGTATGACATCCAGTACACAACTCAAAAAGCAATCAAGGGAAGTGTATTGGCAGACCATTTGGCACATCATGCAGTGGATGATTACCAGTCTATGAACTTTGAATTCATAGACGAGAATATCATGTTGATAACTGATTGTGAGACACCTGGACCGGATGAAGGACCTGAGGAAGGATCCCGATGGTCTATGTACTTTGATGGAGCTTCGAACGCTTTGGGTAGTGGCATTGGCGCCGTGATCATATCTCCTAAAGGCTCTCATACTCCGTTTACCACCTGACTATGTTTCAACTGCACCAACAACATGGCGGAGTATGAAGCGTGCATCATGGGTCTTCAAGCTGCAATCGACCTAAGGATTGAGTTTCTAAGTGTCTTCGGAGATTCTGCTCTCGTGATCAGTCAGATCAAAGGCGAGTGGGATACGAAACACCCGAATCTTATTCCTTATAAGGAGTATGTGTTGACATTACTTCCCCATTTCGAGGAGATAACCTTTGGACACTTCCCTAGAGAGGAGAATAAGTTAGCGGACGCGCTGGCTACGATGTCTTCTATGTTCAAAGTCAATTGGGACAACGAGGCTCCCCAGATCATTATTGAAAGATTGGATGAACCTGCACATTGCTGTGATCTTGAGACTGAAGAAGTAACAGAAAATCCCTGGTTTCACGAAGTAAAAAGGTACCTTAAAACTCAAGAATACCCCGATGGTGCATCTGTTAATGACAAGAAGTTTCTAAGGAGGTTCGCAGTGAAGTTCTTCATCAGCAATGGCATTCTTTACAAGAGTAACCATGATTCAACCTTACTGCGTTGTATGGATAAGAATGAAGCAGAAAGGATCATGGCGGAGTTACATGAAGGTACTTTCGGAACTCATTCCAGTGGGCACACCATGGCAAAGAAGATCCTACGGGCAGGATATTACTGGTCCACTATGGAAGCCGACTATTATCAACATTCTCGGACATGTCACAAGTGTCAAGTCTATGCTGATAAGGTGCACATACCTCCAGTCCCTCTGAACGTCTTAATGACACCTTGGCCTTTTGCAATGTAGGGCATTGATATGATCGGCGAGATCAGACCTACAGCGTCTAACGGGCATCGTTTCATCCTGGTAGCAATTGATTACTTTACGAAGTGGGTTGAAGCGGCTTCATTTGCTACAGTAACTAAGAACGTCGTGGCACAGTTTATTCGACACAATCTGATCTGTCGGTACGGTGTACCAGAGAGGATCATTATGGACAATGGTACCAATCTTAACAACAAGATGATCACTGAGCTCTGCGAGCAATTCAAGATATAGCATCATAAATCTTCTCCCTACCGGCCGAAGATGAATGGGGCTGTCGAAGCGGCAAATAAGAACATTAAGAAGATTATGCAGAAGATGACAGTGACATACAAAGACTGGCAGGAGATGTTACCATTTGCTCTTCACGGGTACCGTACCTTAGCACGAACGTCAACATGGGCCACACCTTATTCCTTGGTTTATGGCATGGAGGCAGTCTTGCCTATTGAAGTTCAGGTACCCTCTCTTCGAGTCATGAAGGATGCAGGTTTAAGCGAAGATAACTGGATTCAGACCCGGCTTGATCAACTGAACCTAATCGACGAAAAGAGACTTACTGCTATTTGTCATGGTCAGACGTACCAAAAACGGATGATCAAGGAATTTAACAAGAAAGTTAGGCGACAAGAGTATCAAGTTGGGGATCTGGTAATCAAGCGCATTATTCTACCTCAAGGTGATCCCAGGGGCAAATGGACCCCTACTTACGAAGGGCCATTCGTGGTTAAGAACATCTTCTCAGGAGGAGCTATGATTCTAACCACCATGGATGGTAACGACCTTCCTCACCCCGTCAATGCAGACATAGTAAAAAGATACTATGCATAATCAAAGACCCGCTAGTTTAACTGGCCTAGGAAAAAATAAGGGCTTCCCGGCGAACCAAAAGGGTCCTGGAAAAAGTAAGGGATGAAAATGAAAAAAAACTGTACACCCGGCAAGTTGAAAACCTGAAAAGGCGGCTTGGGCAAAAATGGGTATCCCGGTGGACTGAAAACACGAAAGGGCGGTCCAGGAAAAAGTTAGGGATTAAAGCATAACACTATGTCTCATTGGATCACCTCGCACCCAGACTTCGGTATCGCCT
The DNA here is from genome assembly GCA_948472305.1 of Vicia faba. Taxonomy (NCBI): domain Eukaryota; kingdom Viridiplantae; phylum Streptophyta; class Magnoliopsida; order Fabales; family Fabaceae; genus Vicia; species Vicia faba. The sequence continues at coordinate 586,586,080 of OX451737.1, read as the reverse complement.
ATCAAGCTCGGACGACACTAATCAATCAAATTCATCTTCAACTAAGCAGCAAAGTGATGAGATGCTTGAAGATATAAAGGCAATAGCAGAGTTGGAACCCAGTGGGATTATTCACATAGCTGTTTTGTTTCCTTTTCACAAATTGTATAAATTCTATTTGTTCGGAGGCGTTCCCTTACTAGGACGTCAGCCTCTTGTACAAAAAATGCCTATTTTCAGGCCAAACTTCAAAATTAATACAAATTCTTTCTCAGAAAGTTCAAGCTGTTTTTCCTTTATCTGTTTTGTTTTGCAAAGAACGTCCAATGTTCATTTTTGATATATGCATTTGACATTAATTGCTGATCATAAATATTTACATGCGAAACGAAAGATGAATTACTGGTAATATCAGAAACAGGGGCATAAGAAATGTCCAAGCTGTGTCGTTGCTTTGTCCACCAGGTACCAAGGTAGATTCAACTGAAGAATATGGCTAAGATACCGTCACTCCCCGCAGAGTAAAACAACAATGGTAGCTCTCCCAGCTGAGACTTACAACTACGGGCGAATCAGCAATGCTCTCCCCAAGCAGAGTTAGTCTACCATCAGCCCTAAAAAGGTTTGGTATCCCTAGAAGGTCTTAATATTCCTCAGCGGAGTATAAAGATATTCCCCAGCAAGCATAAGAGCATCCCCAACAGTCTTAATATTCCTCAACAGACTATAAGAATGTTCCCCGGTGGAATACAAGATACACCTAATGGAGTCATTTCCTCAGCGCAGTCTAAAAAAAGGGCTTTCCCAACAGAGTTGAATCATCTTCCCCAGTAGATTCTGGAAGCTTATCCCCTGCAGAGTGCAAATAAATCTCCCCAGCCAAATTCAGAGGGTTATCCCCACAGGAGTCTAACTGGGTTATCCTCAGCAAGTTTCAATTGAAAGATCACCCCCCAGCAAAGTTCTTTCCTTTCCCCAAATAGGAGTTCAATCCTCAACCAATTATGTATCACCAGCAACGGTAATCCATCCCCAACGGAGTTCATCATTAAAATCCCCAACAGAGTTTATCAGCGGAACCGCCAGCGGAGTTTATCGTTAAAATCTTCAGCAGAATATCCCTCCCCCACAGAATAATTCCCCTCATAGTAATCTCTTCATCAGTTTATTCCTCAACGGAGTTCTTTTCTCCTGCAGGTTTATCCTCACAATCATCTTCGTTCACCATCCCTGGCAGAAGCGAAGCATTCAACTTTATTCTCCAGCAGCTCCGGGATTTATTTTCCCCAGCTAAAACATTACATGTCCATACATCATGCTACATGCATATACGCATCATACCATACAATCTCATTTATTTTGAGAACATCATTGCCTGATACATATCATGCATTACATACATCTAACCTTTACCTTTCAGGAAAGCTACAATCAAAATTCAAGTTATGAAGCCCGGGTACGACCAGGATAGTATCTTGATTTCTATGACATATTGTGAAGCCCAGATTACGACCGGATAACAATATCAGACTACTGCGAAGCCTGGATTACGACCAGATATTGATATCTCTCAAAAGTAAGCGATGAAGCCCGAAGAACGACCGGATAATAGTTTATTCCCCAGTGAGCCGTGAAGTCCGGATTACGACCGGATAGCAGCTCAGTAAGCACCATGAAGCCTGGATTCTACCAGATAGTGGTATATCATAAACACAAGCCGTGAAGCCCGGATCACGACCAGATAACAGCTCAATAAGTTATTGTGAAGCCTGGATTATGACCAGATAACAACCAAGAGTACTACGAAGCCTGGATTTTGACCAGATAGTGGTATGATACATTGTGAAGCCTGGATTACGACCAGATAGAAACCAAGAGTACTACGAAGCCTGGATTTCGACCAGGTAGTGGTATGATACATCGTGAAGCCTGGATTACGACCAGATAGTGTTAAGGTACACTATGAAGCTTGGGTTACGACCAGATAATAGTTTACCCAGCTAGTTACTATGAAGCCCGGATTCGACCGGATACTAGTAAATGCAACAGTCGAAGGGAAGCCCGGATGCGACCGATAACCACTTGATTTGTTCTGAAGCCTGGATTTCGACCAGATAAGAAGTGAGGTATTGTGAAGATTGGATTCGACCAGATAGCAGTACGAGACACCATGGAGCCTGGATTCGACCAGATAATGGTATAACACATCGTGAAGCCTGGATTATGACCAGATAGCGATACAAGGCACTGTGAAGCTTGGATTCTGACCAAATAGCAGTTTACATGGACAGTTACTAAGAAGCCCGGAGTCGGCCAGATATTAGTATGCCCTAAATTCAAGTCGAAACCCGAATGCGACCGGATAACCACTTGATTTATTCTGAAGCCTGGATTTCGACCAGATAAGAAGTGAGGTATTGCAAAGCCTGGATTACGACCGGATAGCAAGTTTAATCTCATCTCCCCAGTAAGTCACTGTAAAGCCTGGATTCCAATCAGATAGAAGTCGGTCTTATCACTATGAAGCCTGGATTGCGACCAGATAGTAGTTCATTCTCACCTCTTCAACAAAGATGATTCCCCAGTAGAATAACGGACGACTGAAGCTCCTAAAGTTCTATTTCTCCTAAGACAAAGAACAACATTCCCCAGCGGAATCTCCCTCAACAACATGTATACAAGCTCTCGCTAAGGAATCTCTTACGCGATTGACACTCCTTCGGATGGCATCTTTAAGCCCATCTCCCATCATCAATCTCCAAATGGCATCTGTAAGCCCATTCCAGACATCACAAGACAAATACTACTTCATGCGAGTGCAAATTTCTGGACACTCTAGTGTTCAATCATCTTCCACCTTCGGATCATGAAAGGCCCGAACGCAAATCTATATCCACAAGTTTAAGAAGATTTAACAGGGGAAACTGTTGTACCCCAAAATTTTCCCTCCCATATTTCTCAAGACATGTCAAGAATCATCTCCAAGTTGTTCAAGATGGCTCAAGAGTTGGACAGTCAAATCACCTCCTAAGGCAGTCAATTCAAAATTAGGGTTTTGTGTTGCATCAAGGTCCTCACATCCAAATGGCCTAAAGTTCTCCCTAATGTCCTAATATGTTCTCAAGTTCATCCATGTCAAATTTCAAGCCTTGTAGAGGAAGTTTGGTCAGCCAATTGCTCAAGAGGTCCAAAAATCGACTATGCTAGGGCAAAAGTCAACTGTGACCCAAATACAGTCAAACCTCAAGATTTTTTGTAAAAATTCTCATTTTGAAGGATAATTCATCATTTTATCAAGGGTTGATCATGATCCATCAAGGATTGCTCAAGATTCATCAAGATTCAAAAGTTGCTAAATTAGGGTTTTGTAGGAAAAGTCAACTCAACTTTGACCAAGCATAACTTTCTCATACTTTATGAGAAATGACCCATCCAAAGCTTATTTTTAAGAGGATGCAATTTCCTACAATACATCTTCATACCCCAAGATCAAGAAATGCACTCACAAAAAATTACAAATTTGGACATTATAGGTCAATTTTGAAAGTCAACAAAAACACCTTTTTTGCCAAAGCTTATATATTGAGAATGGAATATAAAAATGAGATGAGACCAAAAGGGTTGATTATAGGACATCTCAAGGTTTCTAAAAAGTCCAAGAATACCTCCAAAAGTTCAAAATTGAAGAAGTTATGCATTGTTGAAGTTGGGCATTTTTCCAAAATTGCCAAAAGTCAACTATCCTCAAAACTCCAATTTTTGACAAAAGGGCCCACTTTTTTCCACTTGATTTGGTCTTATCACACCACACACGTGTCCCGTCTTCAATTTCATGACCAATCTTTTATTTTTCTATTTTATTTAATTTTTATTGATTTAATTCATTTTAAATCAATATTAATTCAAATAAAATCCAAAAATTAATGGAATGGGATTCTTGTGATCATTACAGCTTGCAAATATCATGAGACACTCAATCAAACTCGTGCCAAGTCAAAACATGCATAAAATCTTGGATTTGAGGAAAATATGGAAACTTGATAATGGTGATCAAATCAAATCTCCATTCATCAATTCTTATGGATTCAAGCCCAAATTTTAACCTAAACTCATTGCGCTATACACACACAAGTGAGGCAGATCAGTAACACGCCTAAAAACTGCAAGAAGCGGCAAGACAAAGTTTGAAAAAAAGCTTGGAAAACTTGGAATCTGAAATCAACCTTAGAGCACGATTCAAGGCCAAATCTCCACATAGCTCTCTTGCTTGCAATCCCCTGAAGCTATATCAATCAAAACCAAGCCTTGAGATAGCCTAAAACTCACTCTAAGTCGTCCTAAACTCGACCCTGAACATGAAATCCAACCCTCTGATTCTTGCATCTTTTTGCCCAAATAATTGCATATTCATGCTTTGCGTTAGATTCTGAAACTTTTGGCATAATTGAATTGCACTTTTGTAGCCTGTACAGCCATGCCCGAAGCTAGGGTTTTGGTTCTTCATTTTTAGGCGTTTTGTTTTCAGGTAAAATTAAGACTAATCATGGGCATAAATGGACTCAGTGGGAGAAGGCGAGCACGTTGATGCTCTTAGATTTGGTTTCCATGGCTTAGGGTGAATTTTGGATGCAAGCTACGAATCTTCCTGCGGATAAAAATCCGCAGGTAAATAACCAGGGATATTTGGAGAAGATGATAACGTGGCTTGGCTTCATTGGCCAGTTCAAATATGTTTAGCGCGTTTTTTAATTCCCAGGCATATTAGTTGTTTGCAATATATTATTTATTTTGTATTCTATTAATCAAAAGAACACACAACTCAGTTGGTGGAGGCGCAATGGGAAAACCCCTTGGGACCTGGGTTCGAATCCCAGGTCCCCTAAAACTTTGTTGAATTTTGTTTCAGGCAATCTCATGCAACGTTCAAAGATGCAGTCCACCATATGCCTCAAAGATCAACGTGCCAGATGGCCTTCAGGCCAAATCTGGTGGCCAGGAATGAAGGACTACCATGGTCTCAAGTCAACAAGCACGTGGGCAATCTGAAAAGTCAAGGCAGGCTTGGACGTATTGGGCTTGGAAGTTGCTGAACAAACACCCAGTTTGGGCCCAAACCCCCATATTTGGTTATTTCTTTTCATAATTTCATTTTTTATTATTGTTTAATTGTTTTTATTATTCTTATACTAACCAATTATTTTTCTTAATAAAATCAGAAAACAAAAAATATAATATTTTTATTTATTAAAACTAATTTCATTATTTTATTTTGTAAATAAATAATTTAATCAATTTAGTTCTTTTTAATTAGGTATAATTTTAACATTTTTTGCAATAAATTAAAATCAATATAGAATTAGGTTTTTAACAATTTTAACCATTTTTATTTTATTTTCTCAAATATTAAAAAATCCAAAAAATATATTTTCTATTTAATTAATTAATTAACTTAGATTTAATTTCCATTTAATTCAAAATAACAAAAAAAAATGCTTTCTTTGATAAAAAGGGTCAAAACCCTAAAAATACGCCGATTTAATTTTCTCGCATGCGTTTCATCTTTTATCCAATAATGTAATTGCTTCGAGTATGTAATAGTTTTAATTAGGACTTTTAGTCGCTTTATATTTACTTTCCGCAATTTAAATTAAAAGGTTTGTTTTTGGCGATGTAAATACCCGACGCCTTGTAATAGCTTAGATTTAATTTCCCGCAATTTAATATCCGCACAATATTAACTGTTAGATGTTTGATAACTAGGAAATGCATGACAAGATCAATCTTTAACTTAAAATCAACAATAGCTCACCCATGACATGTACAGATAAAATTAACCGAAATAACACACTCGCATAAGCGCACTCTTAGGGTACACCTCACTTGGTTGCCTCGAACATGGTCATTGAGTATAGGAAGTTTTAGAGGTCACCCTCTTGTCTAAAGATCATAAGTTGCCTCGAAACGGTTGCCTCGGATAAAATGATCTAAGACATTAGGGTTACCGCTAAGGCATCCTAACGTTGCTTTAGTGACCACACGTCCCTTAATCGAATTGACCCTTAAAACTCCAACGACGATGTTACCTACTTCTCAATAGTGGGATAGCACTGTCTAAAGGACATTTGTACAAATTAATTCCTTTTTCGAGTAGGTAGATGGTTCTTAAGTACTTGCTCATTCTAAAACAAAACAAAACTTTTCGCACTTACACCTTTCAAACAAAAAAACTCATTTCAAACCCACAAACACAAAGAAAAGCAAATTTTGAAAACACAATGAGCAAGTACCTAAGAGCCCGTGGATAACCACAGATAGAAAGGGTGCTAACACCTTCCCTTTCTATAATCTACCTCCCGAACCCGAGAAATATCTCAAAAAGGAATTTTTCTGTGCTTTTGTCCTTTCCTTGTTGGATAAAATAAAAGACGGTGGCGACTCTTGCTTACCGTGACATTTTGCAAAAACAAACGCAAAACACAAACCAGCATTCCAAAAACAATCAGTTCTCTTTCCCACCGATGACAGAGATGACTTACAGCGTGATTCAAGTGGCTTCAGAGCGTGTGAATGGTTACAAACGCTTTAGTGGGTATCAGGCAAGACGATAATGTTGAGCTTTTGCCTTGGATTTGCCTCTAAACAAGATTTCGATCTCCACTTTTTCCAAGCTTTTTTCAGTTTTGGTTTCTTGATTTTGGGCAGCTTCAGGTCGTGTTCTTGATATGTATGGCTTGTACAAGTAATAAGGAGTGCATTAGGTTAAACTTTGGGCCTCCAATCCTTGTGCATTGATGATTCCAAGATATGATTTTGCCACCATTAACAAAGCTTCCATATTTGTATCAAATCAAATATTTTGTACACAACATGGCATAATTCGAATTTGATTTGGTGTATCATGTAAATTGAAAGCTGTAATGATAAAAAAGATACCATTCCATCAATTTTTGGATTTTATTTGAATTAATATTGATTTAAAATGAATTAAATCAATAAAAATTAAATTAAATAGAAAATTTAATGAATGGACATGAAAATGAAGATGGGAAACGTGTGTGGTGTGAAAAGACCAAATCAAGTGGAAAAAAGTGGGTCCATTTGGCAAAATTTGAAGTTTTGGGGATAGTTGACTTTTGGCAATTTTGGAAAAATGCCCAACTTCAACAATGCACAACTTCTTCAATTTTGAACTTTTGGAGGTGTTATTGGACTTTTTAGAAACCTTGAGATGTCGTATAACCAACCCTTTTGGTCTCATCTCATTTTGATATTACATGCTCAAGTTTTAAGCTTTGGAAAAAAGGTGTTTTTGTTGACTTTCAAAAATGACCTATAATGTCCAAATTTGTAACTTGTTGTGAGTGCATTTCCTGATCTTGGGGTGTGAATATTGATTGTAGAAAATTGTATCCTCTTCAAAATGAGCTTTGAATGGGTCATTTCTCATAAAGTATGAGAAAGTTATGCTTGGTCAAAGTTGAGTTGACTTTTCCTACAAAACCCTAATTTAGCAACTTTTGAATCTTGATGAATCTTGAGAAATCCTTGATGAATCATGATCAACCCTTGATAAAATGATGAATTATCCTTCAAAATGAGAATGTTGGCAAAAAATCTTGAGGTTTGACTGTTTGTAGGTCACAATTGACTTTTGCCCTAGCATAGTCGATTTTTGGACCTCTTGAGCAATTGACTGACCAAACTTTCTCTACAAGGCTTGAAATTTGACATGGATGAACTTGAGAACATATTAGGACATTAGGGAGAATTTGATACCATTTGTATGTAAGGACCTTGATGCAACACAAAACCCTAATTTTGAATTGACTGCCTTAAGAGGTGATTTGACTGTCCAACTCTTGAGCCATCTTGAACAACTTGGAGATGATTCTTGACATGTCTTGAGAAATATGGGAGGGAAAATTTTGGGGTACAACAGTTGCCCCTGTTCAATATTCTTAAACCCGAGGATATAGATTGGCATTCGGGCCTTTCGTGATCCGAGGGTGGAGGATGATTGAACACTAGAGTGCCCAGAAATTTGCACTCGCATGAAGAAACATCAGCATTGTGATGTTGGGAATGGGCTTACAGATGCCATTTGGAGATTGTTGGGAGGTGGTTTTGTCTTTGCTGACGGGTTGTCTCTTTTGACGGGGTGTCTCCTTTGACGAGTTGTCTCTATTGATGGGTTGTCTCTATTGACGGGTTGTCTCTATTGACGAGTTGTCTCCATTGACAGGTTGTCTCCATTGACAGGTTGTATCTATTGATGGGTTGTCTCCATTGACGAGTTGTCTCCATTGACAGGTTGTCTCCATTGACAAATTGTCTCTTTTGACGGGTTGTCTCCATTGACGGGTTGTCTCCATTGACAGGTTGTCTCTTTTGACGGGTTGTCTCCATTGACGGGTTGTCTCCATTGACAGGTTGTCTCTTTTTACGGGTTGTCTCCATTGACGGGTTGTCTCCATTGACAGGTTGTCTCCATTGACGAATTGTATCTATTGACGGGTTATCTCCATTGACGGGTTGTCTCCATTGACAGGTTTTGCCTCAGAAAAATCTTTAGGAATCGATTTAACTGATTTTGTCTCCATTGACTTGGTTGAGAGTTTAACTGCATCCTTCCTGAAAGGTAAAGGTCAGTCATATGTAATGCATGATATGGATGAAGCAATGATGTTCTCAACATAAATGAGATTGTATGGTATGATGCGTATATGCATGTATCATGATGTATGGAAATGTAATGTTTTAGCTGGGGAAAATAAATCCCGGAGCTGTTGGAGAATAGGGTTGAATTCTTCGTTTCCGCTGGGGATGGTGAACGAAGGTGATTGCGAGAATAGACCTGCGGGAGAAGGGAACTCTGGTGGGGAATAAACTGATGAAGAGATTACTCCGAGGGGAATTACTCTGTGGGGAAGAAATGCTCTGCTGAGGATTTTAACGATAAACTCCGCTGGGGATTCCGCTGATAAACTCCGCTGGGGATGGGTTACCGTTACTGGTGATATTGAATCTGTTGAGGATTGAATTCCTATTGGGGGGAAAGAAAGAACTTTGCTGGGGGATGATCTTTCAATTGCAACTTGCTGGGGATAATCCTATTAGACTCTTATGGGGATAAACCTCTAAGTTCTGCTAGGAATGCTCCTTCGAACCTGGCTGGGGAGGTTTATTGTACTCCGCCGGGGATAAACTTCTAGCGTCTACTGGGGAAGATGATTCAGCTCTGTTGGGAAAGCTTTTTTAGACTGCGCTGGGGAAATGGCTCCACTGGGGTATCTTGTATTCCGCCGGGGAACATTCTTATACTCCGTTGAGGAATATTAAGAATGTCGGGGATGCTCTTATACTTGTTGGGGAATATCTTTATACTCCGCTGGGGAATATTAAGACCTTCTGGGGATACTAAGCCTTTTTAGGGCTGATGGTAGATTAACTCTTCTTGGGGAGAGTATTGCTGATTTGTTCATAACTGCAAGTCTCAGCTGGAAGAACTACCATTACTGCCTTATTCTGCGGGGAGTGAGGGTATTTTAGCCATATTCTTCAGCTGAATGTACCTTGGTACCTGGTGGACAGAGCAACTTGTACAGTTCAGACAATTCTTATTTGCCCCTGTTTCTATTATTACCAGTAATTCATCTCTCGTTTCGCATGTAAATGTTTATGATCAGCAATTAATGTCAAATGCATATATCAAAAATGAACATTGGACGTTCTTTGCAAAACAAAACAGATAAAGGAAAAACAACTTGAAATTTCTGAAAATGAATTTGTATTGATTTTGAAGTTTGGCCTGAAAATAGGCGTTTTTGTACAAGAGGCTGACGTCCTAGTAGGAGAACGCCGCCGAACAACTAGAATTTATACAATCTGTGAAAAGGAAACAAAACAGCTATGTGAATAATCCCATTGGGTTCCAACTCTGCTATTGCCTTTATATCTTCAAGCATCTCATCACTTTGTTGCTTAGTTGAAGATGAATCTGATTGATTAGTGTCATCCGAGCTTGATAGTCGATATCGAAATCTGGATGCGAGGTGATCCAATGAGACATAGTGTTACACTTTGATCCCTAACTTTTGCCTGGACCGCCCTTTCGAGTTTTCAGTCCACCGAGATACCCTTTTTTGCCCAAACCCTTTTGGTTCGCCGGGAAGCCCTTATTTTTGCCTAGGCTAGTTAACCTAGCGGGTCCTTGATTATGCGTAGTATCTTTTCACTATGTCTGCATTGACGGGGTGAGGAAGGTCGTCACCATCTATGGTGGTTAGAATCATAGCTCCTCCTGAGAAAATGCTCTTAACCACGAATGACCCTTCATAAGTAGGGGTCTATTTTCCCCTGGGATCACCTTGAGGTAGGATAATGCGCTTGATTACCAGATCCCCAACTTGATACTCTTGTCATCTGACTTTCTTGTTAAATGCCCTGATCATCCGTTTTTGGTACGTCTGACCATGACAAATAGCCGTAAGTCTATTTTCGTCGATTAGGTTCAGTTGATCAAGCCGGGTCTGAATCCAACCGTCTTCGCTTAAACCTGCATCCTTCATGATCCAAAGAGAGGGTATCTGAGATTCAATAGGCAAGACTGCCTCCATGCCATAAACCAAGGAATAAGGTGTTGCCCCTGTTGACGTCTGTGTTGAGGTACGGTACCCATGAAGAGCAAATGGTAACATCTCGTGCCAGTCTTTGTATGTCACTGTGATCTTCTGCACAATCTTCTTAATGTTCTTATTTGCCGCTTCGACAACCCCATTCATCTTCGGCCGGTAGGGAGAAGAGTTATGATGCTGTATCTTGAACTGCTCGCAGAGCTCAGTGATCATCTTGTTGTTAAGATTGGTACCATTGTCCGTAATGATCTTCTCTGGTACACCGTATCGATAGATCAGATTGTGCTGAATAAACCGTGCCACGACGTTCTTGGTTACAGTAGAAAAGGAAGCTGCTTTAACCCACTTCGTAAAATAATTAATAGCTACCAGGATGAAACGATGCCCGTTGGATGCCGTAGGTCTGATCTCGCCGATCATATCAATGCCCCATATTGCAAAAGGCCAAGGTGCCGTCAAGACTTTCAGAGGAACTGGAGGTATGTGCACCTTATCAGCATAGACTTGGCATTTGTGACATGTCCGAGAATGCTGATAACAGTCGGCTTCCATTGTGGACCAGTAATATTCTTCCCGAAGGATCTTCTTTGCCATGGTATGTCCACTGCAATGGGTTCCGAAAGTACCTTCATGTAACTCTATCATGATCCTTTCTACTTCAATCTTATTCACATAATGCAGTAAAGTTGAATCATGGTTACGTTTGTATAGAATGCCATTGCTGATGAAGAACTTTGCTGCGAACTTCCTCAGAAATTTCTTGTCATTAACAGATGCACCTTCAGGGTACTCCTGAGCCTCAAGATACCTCTTCACCTTATGATACCAGGGCTTTTCTGTTACCTCTTCAGCCTCAAGATCATAACAATGTGCAGGTTCATCCAATTTTTCGATAATAATCCGGGGAGCATCGTTGTCCCAATTGACTTTGAACATAGAAGACATCGTAGCTAGGGCGTCCGCTAAGGAATAAGATTTGGGTGTTTCGTATCCCACTCGCCTTTTATCTGACTGATCACGAGAGTGGAATCTCCGAAGACACTTAGAAACTTAATCCTTAGGTCAGTTGCTGCTCGAAGGCCCATAATGCATGCTTCATACAACGCCATGTTGTTGGTGCAGTTGAAACATAGTCGGGCGGTAAACAGAGTATGAGAGCCTTTAGGAGATATGATCACAGGTTCAATGCCATTACCCAAAGCGTTTGAAGCTCCATCAAAGTACATAGACCATCGGGATCCTTCCTCAGGTCCTTCATCCGGTCCAGGTGTCTCACAATCAGTTACTAACATGATATTCTCATCCGGAAATTCAAAGTTCATAGACTAGTAATCATCCACTGCCTGATGTGCCAAATGGTCTGCCAACACACTTCCCTTGATTGCCTTTTGGGTCATATATTGGATGTCATACTCAGTCAATATCATCTGCCATCTTGCTATTCTTTCGGACAAGGCAGGCTTTTCGAAGATATACTTGATTGGATCCATCTTTGATATCAACAGAGTAACGTGAGTCAACATATACTGTCTCAGCCGGCGAGCAGCCCATGCCAAAGCGCAACAAGTTTTCTCGAGCAGTGAGTATCGGGTCTCACAGTCGGTAAACTTTTTGCTAAGGTAATAAATAACATGTTCTTTTCGGCCAGACTCGTCATGCTGCCCCAGCACACACCCCATTGAGTTTTCGAGTACTGTCAAGTATAAGATCAAAGGTCTCCCTTCAACTGGTGGCATTATAATATGTGGCTCTTGGAGATACTCTTTGATCCTTTCAAAAGCGGCCTGACATTCATCGTTCCAACGTACTACTTGATCTTTCTTCAGCAGATTGAAGATCGACTCACAAGTAGCAGTTAGGTGTGAGATGAATCGGGAAATATAATTCAGTCGTCCCAGAAAGCCTCTGACTTCTTTCTCTGTTTTGGGAGCTGGCATCTCTTGTATGGCTTTCACTTTTGCAGGGTCAACTTGAATACCTTTGTCGCTTACGACGAAACCTAGTAGCTTACCAGATCTCACCCCGAAGGTGCACTTGTTCGGGTTCAACCTCAGCTTGTACAACTTCAACCTGTCAAACAGCTTCTGCAGATGGTCAAGGTGTTCTTCCTCAGTCTGGGACCTTGCAATCATATCATCAACGTATAATTCAATCTCATGATGGATCATGTCATGAAACAAAGCAACCATGGTACGTTGATATGTTGCCCTAGCATTTTTCAGTCCAAAAGGCATAACCTTGTAGCAAAAGGTACCCCACTGAGTAACAAAGGTCGTCTTTTCCATGTCTTCGGGGGCCATCTTGATCTGATTATAACCGGAGAAACCATCCATAAAGGAGAAGACTTTATGCTGAGCAGTATTGTCAACCAGAACGTCAATGTGAGGTAGAGGGAAGTCATCCTTAGGGCTTGCCCTGTTCAAATCCCTGTAGTCAACACACATTCGGACCTTACCATCTTTCTTCGGCACTGGAACCACATTGGCCACCCACTGAGGGTAAGAAGTAACTGCTAGAAAACCGGCGTCAAACTGTTTCATAACTGAAGCCTTGATTTTCTCAGACATCTCTGGGCACATACGACGAACCTTCTGTTTTACTGGAGGACAGTCTTCCTTGGTAGGCAGGCGATGAACCACAATGTCAGTATCCAACACAGGTATATCTTCATAAGACCAGGCAAAGATTTCAACATAGTCACGCAACATCTGAATCAACCGTTGCTTCACACTAAGCTCCAGATTTGCATCGATCTTGACCTCTTTCTTATCTGTCTCAATACCTAGATTCACTGTTTCCATCGGCTCTTCGTGTGGCTGAATAACCCTCTCTTCTTGGAGTAACAGTCTTGCAAGTTCACCAGGAACTTCCCAATCATCTTCACCCTCGTCTTTGGCTAAGTTGATCGGATTTTCGAAGTCATAACCGACAGTAGCAGAATCGTTACCAGTGAAATCCAGAGTGGATGTGGACCTGTATATGTGAGTGTGTGTAAAATAACTGTTTTGCAATATATAATAAAGAAAAACAAGGAGCGCAAAATTTGAAATGCAAGAACGTCCAATGCTTTTATTAATGATATATAAAGATGACACACATAAAGCCCTCACAAATGAAGCCACAGTGCCCCGGGTAAGACACCGGGCCATAAAGTTTAAAACATTGTCTATTACAAATTCAAAACAAAAGTTTCATTACTGGGTAACAAAAGTAATAGGGATGAAGTCCTTTGCTGTCCAGTTGCTTGGTCCACCGTCGGTCGTAGGATAGATTCAGCTATCGAACTCAGACTCTTCCACGTCATCTGGCATTCACTCCCGAGTTGCTGATGAATACGGGAGGTCTTCCGATCCTTGCACTCCGAACAGCCCTTTGAGCTTCTGCAGTGAAACCCAAACCAAACTTGTTAGTATTCTGTGTAAAATCAGTAAGTCGGCCCCAATTTGCACACTCGCCCTTCTCAATAACAGCCCGAGCATCTTTTAAGGAAGCCATTTTCATAGGAGAATCTCCAACCACAGTCTCAGCTGATGCAAGTGTCTGGGGAACCTCTTCAAAGTGCTGAAATGGGGTCTCAATGAACTCCCCATCCATCTCTACATATCGGAAAGAGTTGAGGTGGATGACCATATACTCCTCCTCTCCCTGTACTGTCACAATCTTCCCTTTGACGAGGTATTTCAACTTCTGGTGGAGTGTTGAGGTTACGGCCCCAGCTTTATGGATCCATGGACGACCCAACAAACAAGAATAAGATGGCCGAATGTCCATCACATAGAATGTAGAATTGAAGACCTGAGAACCAACCTTGATCGGGATATCAACCTATCCATGCACCATCCTTTTAGACCCATCAAAGGCCCTGACAACAATGTTACTTGGTTTCAACTCCAAACCTTCACAATCCAACCAGTCTAGAGCTTTCTTGGGCAAGACGTTCAATGAGGAACCAATATCTACCAATACACGTGCAAGATTAGTGCCCATGCATTCAATGGAGACATGCAGGGCATAGTTGTGATTTTTCCCCTTAGCAGTCAAGTCGGCGTCCAAGAAACCTAACCCATTATCAGCAGTTAAATTGGCCATGCAATCGGTAAACTGATCAGCTGATGTCTCTTGTGGCACGTGGGCAGTCTTCAGGAAGGTAATCAGAGCCTTGGCACGGGCCTCTGAACACAACAAAAGTGAACACATATAAATCTTGGATGGGGTTTTCCCCAACTACTCAACTACATTATAATCACTCTTAATAATCTTCAGAATCTCTTCTATCTCCTGTTTGGAAGCTTCAACAGTAATTGTCTTCGGTGCCTCCGTCTGGGCAGGCACATCAGTGGTGATCCCTTTGCCCCGAGCGTCAGATGACTCGGCGACAGGGGTAAGAATAGGAACTTGACTAGGAATGGCAGTAGGTACACTTGCAGGTGTAATAACAACAGGTCTTCAGGCTGTTGGTGGAGCAATATCAGGTGAGAAAAGTCTTCCGCTGCAGGTGACTTTAGCAGGTCCAGTAATGTTGCTGATGCCAGTATCAGCATCCAACTCTTTCTTAACTCCATGAAAATAAACATCAGCCCCATAGTGCCAAGGGACAACTTTGTCATAGGTGTAGGGGATGGGCCCCGGAACAGTGATAATCACAGGTGCGACTTTCAGAACAGATGTAATTCTAACAGGCTTCCTCGAGGGAGCCTTGGAAGAATTGTCGAAAATGGTAATGATGGCAACTTCCTCAGAAGGAACTAAGGGAACAACAGTCTTCTCAAACAGAATCTCTTTACTATCCATCAGGCGCTGGACACCTGATTTCAAAAGCGGACAACCATTTGGACGGGCATAACACATAAAGCAACCTTCGTCACAACCCGGAAATAAACCGGCTAGCAAAAGGTTCTTCTTGACAGTCATCAGAGGGGTAACAATGTCATCCACAAAAACTACAAACAAGTCTTCCTCTATAGCATTCACTCCATGCTTGGGCATGGGAGCAGTTACAACATTAGGCCTCTCGGGCGCCTCGAACTCAATCTCCTTCGCATCAATTAAGTCTTGTATCTTATTTTTCAGACTCCAACAATCATCTGTATTATGCCCCGGGCTATCGGAGTGATAAGCACAGCGGGCGTTAGGGTTATACCTTGGTGACGTTGTATTTGAATTCTTTGGGGCTTCCCTTAGAGTCACCAGATTAGTCTTCAACAACTGTGGAAGAATCTGAGATAAGGTCATGCTGAGACAAGTGAATTGCCTCTTAGGTCTCTCGTCCTTTTGTTGATTGCTGTACTGAGGAGCACCAGCAGGTTTTGAAATAACAACCGCATTGACAGCTTGGTGGTGTTCAGGTCTATTTTGTCTTCTTGCACTGTAGACAGCACTGGACTCTTTCTTAAACGACTTCTTCTCGGTGCTTGATGAAGCACCCTTCTGTATCTTCCCAGCCTTAATACCAACTTCAATCCTCTCACCAGTCAAAATAAGATCTGTAAACCCAAATGAAGAGCTTCCAATCAAGTGGTTGAAAAATGGACCAGACAGGGTCCCCAAAAACATGTCAACAAGTTCCCAATCAGCTAAGGGCAGTTGTACCCTTCCGGCGAGGTCTCTCTATTTTTGAGCATAATCTTTAAATCCTTCACCCGTTCCCATTGACATACCTTGGAGTTGGGCACGTGTAGGATCGAGGTCGGAGTTGTACTGATACTGTCTGTAGAATGCAATAGCCAAATCTTCCCAACTACGGATACTGGCTCCGTCCAACTGATAGAACCACTCAAGCTGAGTCCATGAGAGACTGTCTTAAAAGAAATGGATCCATAAGTTCTTATCAGCAGTGTAAGGCTGGATCTTCCTTACATATGACCGAAGGTGCAGTTTCGGACAAGAAATTCCGTCATACTTAGCAAAGGCTGGTGCCTTGAATTAATGGGGAATCACCACCCCAGATGATAGACCTAGATCTCCAAAGTCCAGACCGGGCACCTTCTGAATTTCCATAGCACTCAAACGGTCTTCCAGTTGTTTGTACTTATCCTCAACAGGAGGATACTATTCTTCATCGTAGTCCATCTCGTTGTCGGAGACCACAGGGCTAGGAGCCCTACTTTCTTGTGGACTATCTTTCCCTCCAGATGAGGTGGTCAGATCAACTTCATCCCGCAGCCTGTTTCCAAACCTAGGACCAGTGTTGAAAAGAACTGTCCTCTTCTTCTTCTTCTTCTTCTTCTTCTTCTTCTCTTTCAGAATCAAGGTCTTCAGGTCCTGCTGACCCTTAGCTAGGCTCATGAACAACTCCTGAAATTGGGCATTATGGGCCTGGAGGGCCTTGATAGCTTACTCAGTTGAAGGTTCAACATACATGACGAGTGAATGCTGAAATAAACAGCGAAGAAGATAAGAGACTTGTAAAGGGAACCTATTTATGAAGTGCATGAGATGAAATGCATATGATTTATGATTTCAAAGACAATTGAGATTCAAATTTGTAAACAAGAAAGGAAACACACTTTATTAGATTTAAACTTCAAAATTTAAATTGTTCAACAACTTTCCCTTAAGGCATTACAAGAATGGAAATACTGAAAAGTAAATAAAACTGGAAAGGAAATCATCAAAGGTCAATCAATTCTCCCATGGTCTCTTCTTATCAGTGTGGACATAGTCGTTGAGAATTCGCTCGTTCTCTAACTGCCTAGTCAGCTTCTGGATCTTCTGCTCTTGCCCGTTGAACTTCTCTCGGTAAGAATCCCGTTCATCCCTCAACTGCATCCAAGACCTCTTCAGTTCCCCAATGTCAGTGGGCATGTAAGGATGGAGGATGGTTGGAAGAACCCCTTCTTCATTAGCAACTTCAAGAGTGACAGGCCGGACGACTTCATATGGCATACCCAACTTTTAGGCACGGATACGGACCCATCTGAGATATGGCTCCATCGGGCGAGAAGTCTTTGGGCCCAACTCATGTGGATCAAATTTGTGAACTCTATCCCAAGCCCTTATGAATCTGCGACGCTGCTCGTCGCTATCCCCCTGAAAATCAAAGATGATATGAGGCATCAACATCTCATGAGTTCCTTCTCTTCTGGCTCTTCCAAACTGACGGAGAACTAAGCATGGGTTGTAAGAAATTCCTCCATGGGTTCCTATCAATGGAACATTAGGATACTCTCCACAGCAATCAATGATAGTCACCTCGTCCATACCTTTGAGAGTCCAAATGATGTCATTATGAGAGAGAGAAACATCACCCTATAAGCCCAGGCCATTCCTTCTTTGTTCTTCAGTACTGACTTAGGGAGATGCGAAATAAACCACCTTGACAATAAAGGAGCACAACACATCAAGGTTCCCCTCTTTCGGGAAGTACGAGCATAGAGTTGATGAAGAATGTCACCCAAGAGAGTGGGTACAGGGTTCTGAGAGATGAAGATCTTTATAGCATTCACATCAACAAAAGTGTCAGGATTCGGAAACAGTACCAAGCCGTAAATCAGAAGAGCCAGAATATACTCGAACGCCTTAAAGTCTAGGCTATCCCAGAAGTAGTTAGCCTTGCCAACCAAGAACTTAGTCAGAAATCCCTTTGCTTCACTCCTAGTCTCCCAATTAGCCATTACCTCCTCTTTAGTCAAATGAAGGGCTGCAACAATTTCTTCGGGCCTAAGGGTTTTCTCCCAACCAGTAAATGGGGTCTGCTCCAGAACAGAGATACCGAGAAGCTCAGAGAACTCTTCTAGGGTAGGAACCAGCTGGAAGTCCTGGAAAGTAAAACAATGGTACAACGGATCATAGAATTGGACCAGGACACTCATCATCTGCTCGTCCAATTTGGAGGTGATCAAACTAAGAAGAGAACCATGCCTCCTGATGAAGGAAGTAGTGTCAGGCATCTTGGCAACCAACTCTTTAAGCAAGGCAGGGACTTGGACAAAGTTGATCCAGATAGTATTCTTACGCATGAGCATCATGATGACCTACAAAACAGAGCAAAGATGAAACCCTCCTGTCTTTGAAATAGGTTAGTCCTTATGCAAGATGTATGCAATATTATGATGTCATGATGTCATGATAGTAAGCACACCACAAGTATCCACAAAAAGCAAACATGGTAAGGGCACACAAGTTACACAAAAGAGCCCTTAGATTTCAGGCTGGCATGGAGCTTAGGTACTACCCTCTTTCAGTTCAGTTGGTTTAAACCTGTCCTAAAAATAGTAACCGGGTTCTAGAGGATCTCAATATCACTGACTACCCTCAATCGGTCATAATTCCAGTTTAGTAACCTTTTCTTGCGGCTGGAATCATCGCGAGAGTTTAGTCTTAATGAGTGTAGCATACTACTACTGTTCTATGGCCAAGTTGGTCAATTTAAGGTTCTAAGGTCAGTTGGTGCTTAATGACCCCTTATAAGACCCATATTCTCCTCGTTCCAACACAAGGGATATCAGTACAGACTAAAGTGCCACACCAACGTAGCTACTGCTTCAACCGTGTCGGTCTACGCCGGATAGTTCCCTCACAGTTTATTGCTACTTACCTAAAGGGTACCCCCATATCTGGGTTAGGATCTATAGAAACTCCGATACAAGCCCACAAAATTAAAGCATACAAAGTATACAATTGAAAACACAATGATCTAATCCTAAGGTACACCTCACTTTATAATATTCCCCAGCAGAGTCACCAGTTCTGTGATCGGTGGGAATGAGAACTGACTGTTTTGGAATGCTGGTTCGCGTTTGCATTTGTTTTCGCAAAATGTCGCAGTAAGCAAGAGTCGCCACCGTCTTTTATTTTATCCAACAAGGAAAGGACAAAAGCACAAAAAAATTCCTTTTTGAGATATTTCTCGGGTTTGGGAGGTAGATTATAGAAAGGGAAGGTGTTAGCACCCTTTCTATCCGTGGTTATCCACGGGCTCTTAGGTACTTGCTCATTATGTATTCAAAAGTTTGCTTTTCTTTGTGTTTGTGGGTTTGAAAAGATGTTTTTGTTTTGAAGAGAGTGTAAGTGCGA
The DNA here is from genome assembly GCA_948472305.1 of Vicia faba. Lineage (NCBI taxonomy): Eukaryota > Viridiplantae > Streptophyta > Magnoliopsida > Fabales > Fabaceae > Vicia > Vicia faba. The sequence continues at coordinate 586,566,452 of OX451737.1, read as the reverse complement.
AAAGTTTTGTTTTGTTTTAAAAGGAGCAAGTACTTAAGAACCATCTACCTACTCAAAAAGGAATTAAACTGTGCAAATGTCCTTTAGACAATGCTATCCCGCTATTGAGAAGTAGGTAGCATCATCGTTGGAGTTTTCGGATCAATTCGATTAAGGGACGTGTGGTCACTAAAGCAATGTTAGGACGCCTTAGTGGTAACCCTAATGTCTTAGATCATTTTTTCCGAGGCAACCATTTTGAGAACTTATGATCTTGGGACAAGAGGGCGACCTCTAAAACTTCCTATACTCAATGACCACGTTCGAGGCAACCAAGTGAGGTGTACCCTAAGAGTGGCATGTGCAAGTGTGTTATTACGGTTAATTTTATCTGTACATGTCATGGGTGAGCTATATTGATTTTAGGTTAAAGATTGATCTTGTCATGCATTTCCTATATATTAAACATCTAACAGTTAATATTGTGCGGAAATTAAATTGCGGGAAATTAAATCTAAACTATTACAAGGCGTCGGGTATTTACATCGCCAAAAACAAACCCTTTAATTTAAATTGCGGAAAGTAAAATAAAGCGATAAATAAATAAAGTCCTAATTAAAAGCTATTACATTCCGGAAGCAATTACAATATTGGATCAAATGATACGCGTGCAAGAAATTAAATCGGCGTATTTTTAGGGTTTTGACCCTTTTTGAAAGAAAGCATGTTTTTTTTGTTATTTTTGAAATTAAAGAAATTAAAACTAAGTTACTTAATTAATTAAATAATAAAAAAAATATATTTTTGGGTTTTTTATATTTAAGGAAATAAAATAAAATTGATTAAAATTATTAAAAAAAACCTAATTCTATATTGATTTTAATTTATTGCAAAAAAATATTAAAGGTTACACCTATTTAAAACTAAGTTAATTAATTAAAATTTATTTACAAAATAAAATAATGAAACTAATGAAAATAATATTTTTTGTGTTTTCTAATTTTATTAGAAAAATTATTAATTAGTTAATTGACAATAAAATAATAAAACAATTTAAATAAAAGAAATATAAAAAAGGGAAAAGAAATAAACCCATAGGGGGGTGTTGGGCCCAAACTGGAGGTAGAATCAGCAATTCCAAGCCCAAAACATCCAAGCCTGCTTTGACTTTCCCAACTCCCTATGCGCTGGTTGACTAGAGTCCATGGTGGATGTCCGACCTAGACCCTCAGATCTGGCCTGAAGGCCATCTGGCGCCTGGATCTTTGAGGAGCATGATAGTCCCTATGCTTGAGGTTGTACTGGAATACCTAAAAGAAAAAAATCAAGAAATATGTTGGGGACCTGGGATTCGAACCCAGGTCCCAATGGTTTTTCCACTCACGCCTCCAACAACTGAGCTATGTTGCTTTCTTGTTAATAAAATAAGCGTTGATCATTATATGTGAAAAGTAAGCAATATACTGGAAAATAAAAAAATGCGCTAAACATTTGAACGAGCCAATGAAGAAGATACACGTCTTCATCTTCTTCAACGAAGACTGTATTTTTTCCTGCGGATTTTATTCCGCATCAAAATCCATGGCTCGATTCTAGCATGGATTCCAGGCCCTATAAACATAAACTAAGAACACCAACGTGTTCGTCTCTCCTCTCTGAGCATCCCTGTACCAATTATTTGTCCTGATTTTGCCTGCATAGCAAACGCCTAAAAATAAAGAATGGAAACCCTAGATTCGGGTGTTACGTTATAGGCCATGAAAACAGAATTAAACAATGCAGAATGCTTAGAAATTATGCAAGGATCAAGAATATATCAATATTTTGGCAAAAAGACGCAAGAATCCAATGTCATGAATTCGTGCACAGATCTAGGTTCGGGATGACTTACAGCGTGATTCAAGTGGCTTCAGAGCGTGTGAATGGTTGCAAACGCTTCAGTGGGTATCAGGCAAGACAATAGTGTTGGGCTTTTGCCTTGGATTTGCCTCTAAACAAGATTTTGATCTCCACTTTTTCCAAGCTTTTTTCAGTTTTGGTTTCTTGATTTTGGGCAGCTTCAGGTCGTGTTCTTGATATGTATGGCTTGTATAAGTAATAATGAGTGCATTAGGTTAACCTTTGGGCCTCCAATCCTTGTGCATTGATGATTCCAAGATATGATTTTGCCACCATTAACAAAGCTTCCATATTTGTATCAAATCAAATATTTTGTACACAACATGGCATAATTCGAATTTGATTTGGTGTATCATGTAAATTGAAAGCTGTAATGATCAAAAAGATATCATTCCATCAATTTTTGGATTTTATTTGAATTAATATTGATTTAAAATGAATTAAATCAATAAAAATTAAATAAAATAGAAAATTTAATGAATGGACATGAAACTGAAGATGGGACACGTGTGTGGTGTGAAAATACCAAATAAAGTGGAAAAAAGTGGACCCATTTGGCAAAATTTTAAGTTTTGGGGATAGTTGACTTTTGGCAATTTTGGAAAAATGTCCAACTTCAACAATGCACAACTTCTTCAATTTTGAACTTTTGGAGGTGTTATTGGACTTTTTAGAAACCTTGAGATGTCTTCTAACCAACTCTTTTGGTATCATCTCATTTTGATATTACATGCTCAAGTTATAAGCTTTGGAAAAAAGGTGTTTTTGTTGACTTTCAAAAATGACCTATAATGTCCAAATTTGTAACTTCTTGTGAGTGCATTTCCTGATCTTGGGGTGTGAATATTGATTGTATAAAATTGCATCCTCTTCAAAATGAGCTTTGAATGGGTCATTTCTCATAAAGTATGAGAAAGTTATGCTTGGTCAAAGTTGAGTTGACTTTTCCTACAAAACCCTAATTTAGCAACTTTTGAATCTTGATGAATCTTGAGAAATCCTTGATGAATCATGATCAACCCTTGATAAAATGATGAATTATCCTTCAAAATGAGAATGTTGGCAAAAAATCTTGAGGTTTGACTGTTTGTAGGTCACAATTGACTTTTGCCCTAGCATAGTCGATTTTTGGACCTCTTGAGCAATTGACTGACCAAACTTTCTCTGCAAGGCTTGAAATTTGACATGGATGAACTTGAGAACATATTAGGACATTAGGGAGAATTTGATACCATTTGGATGTAAGGACCTTGATGCAACACAAAACCCTAATTTTGAATTGACTGCCTTAGGAGGTGATTTGACTGTCCAACTCTTGAGCCATCTTGAACAACTTGGAGATGATTCTTGACATGTCTTGAGAAATATGGGAGGGAAAATTTTGGGGTACAACAACATCTAATAAGTCTTATACTTTTCACTTTAACGCGAAACAATTACAGTAGAATGACCAACTCCTCTAGAATGGAATTCACATCTTGCATTAGCATTATATTTATGAGGAAGTCTTCCGGTGGATGGTGGCATATTTCTCAAACTGAACAATTTCAAATCGAGAAAATGGTGGAGTGCTTCGGTGAGAGATATTGGCAAGGGATCAAATTTTCTTGGTTGTCTCTGTTGTTGATTATTATACTGATGTGGAGCATCTTGCTGTCTTTGTTGTTGAGGTGCCGAATTCTGTCTCTACTGCAGAGGAGCATTAACAGGAATAGAAACATCATTTATTTGCTGGTATTGACGATCCTCTCTTCTTCCTCCAGGAGAGTAAACCGCACTGTGTCGACTTCCCTTTTCTTAGGGTAAGTATTGAATGGTTTCTTACCACCCCCTGATGAGCCGCTAGAACCTCCAATCTGAATTTTCCCTAATTTCAAACCCACCTCAATTCTTTCACCATCCATAACCAAATCCGTAAATCCTGTTGAAGCACTTCCTATCATGTGCTCATAAAACGGCCCTTGCAAGGTACCCATGAACATATCAATGAGTTCTCTCTCCATGCGTGGAGTTTGAACCCTCACAGCCAGCTCACGCCACTTCTGAGCATACTCCTTGAAAGATTCTTTTGGTCCATGCAACAAATTCTGTAACTAAGTTCGATTACACGCCATATCCATATTGTACTGATAATGTTTGACAAAAGCCCGAACAAGATCATTCCAGCAACGAATATGGGTTTTCTCCAACTTCATGTATAACTCCAAGGATGCCCTAAACAGGCTATCCTGGAAGAAATGAATCAAGAGCCCCTGATCCTCAATATGCACCGACATCTTTCGGAAATAAGCAGTTGCATGGGTAACGAGACATGATGAACCGTTGTACTTTTCAAACACAGGTGGCTTGAACTTTGGAGGAAATTTCACCCCAGATACTAACCCAAGATCATTAGCATCCATACTAAGGACTCCTTTCCCTTCCATAACCTTCAAACGTTCTTCCAACAACCGATACCTTTTATCCTCAACCTGAACCTCCGGCTTAGAACACCAAACAGAAAGCTGATCTTCATCCTGATCATAGTCATAATCCTGCTCCTGATAGTTCCTTACACCGCCCTGATTATCTCTCCCGTTCCCCATAAGGCGAGGTTCTAGAGATGGGGGAAATTGCCCCATATTGCGCAGAAAAGGATTTCCAGGTGACCCATAAAAATTCCTGATGGGATGATCTTGTACATCCAATAGTCCTAAAGAAATGTCCTGATACAGCCCTTGATTCCCACCATCGACTGGATAGTAGCATTGATTGTTGATAATGGCAGCCAATTCCTCATGTTGGCGATTCACATTGGTGATGACCTCCATGAACTGGGTCATTTGAGTAGCCATTTGGGCTCTCATTTCAGTGAGTTCAGCTTGGACTTGTTCCATCTGTCTTGGAAAATTATTTGTGGTGGAATACCGGTGAGTATTCGTCTTGAATTATGAATAAGAAAAGCAGAATAATAAGAATACCATCCTGAGATAACCTGTCATGTTATGAGATGCATGATATGCATGATATGTTTTGTTATTTCCAGGTTTTTTTACAAGTTTTGTCAATCATCAGGAATAACAACCAAGCACAAATAAAAGACAAATAACAAAATAAATATTATAGTGAAATCAAAAACTTCTTTATTTACAAAAACATCAAAATACCAATTCTCAAAATCCACAAAATTTGTATAAGATAAAACAAAAGATCCCATCCAACAAGACTGGTGGTGATCGCTTAACGAAAACAGAAAACGATAAAGAAAATCAAAGGGGTGAGTCTCCCATCCCAACATGCAATAAAGGTCCCTTCTCCTGGAAATGCTCCTCACTCCACTCCTTGGTCTCCTGGAATAGCTGTATTGACCTTGGGAAATCACTTTCTTCAACAAGGCTTTTAATCAGCACATCCTTTCGGAATAGCTGTTCTTTTAAGTACTAACATTGCTCCAGAAAGTGATCACATTTTTTGCATTCTGGCGGAGAAATAGGTATAGGTGCATTCTCCAGCTCTTCTATCTGACTTCAGAGCTTAGTGTTTTCTTCCCTTACACGATTCATCTACTCTTTGCACTTCTGATCTCTCAATCTGACTTCATTGAGTTGCCTTTCCAATTCTGTAACCCTCTTGCTATGACATGCTTTTAACTTTGCTTCTGCTACTTGAAGACTCTTAACCTTTTGTTGACTTTTTAAAAGTGCCATATCCTGAATATTAGTTAAGCTGGACTTCTCAATCCTCGACCTCTTTGATTGTTCACATGATCCGCGGCCCTCCAGTATATGATCTTTCTCCCGATTCTCCCTCCAAAGTCTTTTCTTTTCTTATAGAGCAAAGGAAAGTTCAATTTTCTTATCTTCCAGATCAACTTGTAGCTTAATATTTTCAGCTTTGGCGTTTTTGAGGCACGCTATTGGTACAACTTCGGACTCTCCTGGCACATATTGCTTAGAAGATGTCCTGCCATGAGAAAGGTGATCAACCTCCTTTCCTAATATGGGAAATTATCTATCACGGATCATACACAGGCTGTAGGTACAATGATTCTTCCCTCTTATAAGGCAACAACAACACCTTCACTCGACCCTGAATCCATCTTGAATAGGTGTCAAGAGTCTTACCTCCGCTTCTATCAAAAGATTGCTTTCCCTTTCGATGAATGTGTTTCCAAGCGACTTTTACTCTTCCAAACATAGCAGCATCTCCTCCTTTGCCGAAATAAACAGGTTCCCTCACCTCCCACTCAGTAGGTCCATTTATCATTACGAATCCAAATTGGCGCCATGCCAAAGTGGGATTATAATTGATGCAACTTTTGGTTCCCATGAGTGGAACGTTAGGAAACTCACTACAACTCATAATGAACTCCTTCAGAATTCCCATGTTGTGCCAAACAATGTCGTAAGAAGCGAGTCCCATGATCCATGGGGCCCAAAGAGACGTCTCAGAACTGTCGACAAATGGTCCCCTGGTGGGCATGTGCATCATGAAACATTTGTAAAGTAAAGTTGTACTGCATACCACATCCACCCTCTTACCATGCTGTAGCAACTGGTTTTTAAATCAAGAGTCCCTACTATTAGTTTTTATCCTAGGGAAGGGAACCTAACAATAAACCCTAATTCGCGGACAGAGATTTTAGGTTTCAGACTCAATTGGATGAAAGGAAGGTTTTAGGCACCTCTCATCCACCTTGTTCACAAGGATATTAAGCTCTAGGTTTAGGTTTGGGATAAATAGGGTGTTAAGTTTTAATTAGCAAGACTCGCCACGATTTTAGATCGCGTGTCTACGTATCCTCTTATGAGGAATCAGAGTCCCAATTCGTAGTTCGTATGGGTTGATGTCTTTTAGGGGTTTGCAAACATATTTTGAATCACTTCGCACTCGGTCGGGAGTAGTGATTGCGGATATTTTGACTGAGTACGTAGTAAGCCAAAATTAGTTTGAAACCCATTTGCGAAAAAATGACTGTTGATTAGCTTAATTTGTTCGCGAAAATGGTTTGAGATTTGTTTGTATTTTTTTTACTGTATTAATTGCGAAAATCTTGGTTAATGCATGATAAAAATGTTTGATGCAAAGAATATGAGAAAATAATATATGCACTTGAATAAAAATAATTTAAATGTTAGTATATACATAATAATTATATAATAATAATTAATATAATTAATTATGGAAGAAAAATAGGGAATTATAATAATAATAATAATAAAATATTAAAATATAATAATTATATAAAAATGAGAATAAATAATAATATAAAAAGAAAATAAAAAATATTTTCATTAGGACAAGGGGTAGGTTTTTAGTTTGGAAGTAAAAGGGTGGGGTGTTGTTTAGCAATCTGGGTTAGGAGTGTGCAAAAAAACTGGTTTACACGAACCAATTTTAAAAATTCAGTGCACCAATTTTTATAATCCAATTTGTGTTGGATGTGAACCGCTCCAGATCCATTTTGATATCAAAACAAAAATCTAGTTTCCATTTTTCATAACCAGTTGTCATACATAAAACCAAATGTATATGATATTATTATTAATGACTAAGGTATTATTAAGACGCAGGAAATTCAAATTTATGTAAACCACTTTATATAATATTCAAATTTAAAATGGAAAACCAGTTTATATATTTTATTTTATTTATTATTAATTAGTTAATTAGAGTGGTGATTAGTTAAGGGAAGAAGAACTTATTAAGTTAATTGTGATGAACAATTGTTAATCTTTGTTTTTTTGTTTAACTTTTATGGTGTATCAACTGTTTTGAAGCAGATTTTGTCTTGGTTTTAGGATGTTTTGTTTTAGTTTTTTTGGGTTCTAGTTTTAGTGTTCTAGTGCAACTTTATCATGGATTAAAGTGTAATGTTTTTACTCTTGAATTGAATTTTACTTTTTTGCTTTTCAAAAAAAATTGTGATAAACTATTTGTGCTGGTGTTTGAATATAATAGTATAAAAATGACACATGACTTTGCATCTTGTTTCCTTCATTAACTTGGATTTTTTTCGTCTCTTCAAATTAAGAAAGATACAATTTCCTTATAAACTAATTTTGATTGAAAACCGGTTTAAACTGGTTTTGAACCGAATTAAAACCATTTTGCAATTTTAAATTGGTTATTATAAAAAAACGGTTTGATTTTAAAACTAGAACCATTAAAATGGATTGGTTCTTAAAATTTGGTAACCATGCACACTCCTAATCTGGGTTTAGGCCCAAAATAATTCTGGACAGAGGGTGTACGTTATTTGGCAAGTTAGTAAACCGTTGGAGGGGGGGTGTGAAAAGCGACTGGGCTTAGGCCCAACGAATTTGAAGAGGTTTGCTACGTGTTCTAGTGTGGCGAGGGTGCAAGGACGTCATCGTGAAACTCGGCCTAAAGGCCATTTGATTAAAATCATATGGATGCTAAACGAGGGAGCATGCCATTGTGATGGGCACCTCATAACGGATACGAACAGATTATAGATTTTTGTGTTTAATTCATTTTTACAATCATTAGGCTTTTCCAAAAAAACTTCATCCTCTCTCTCCCTCGCCTACAATATCCCCGCATCTTCTTTCTCTCACTGTTCTTCCTTCCTCTCTCGCCACCCCAAACCCTAATATGTTCTCGTGGCGGCGCCTAACCCTCCATTAACATCAACCCTTTATCATCCCAAAATCGTAACAGTAAAACGAAAAAACAAAGCGAAGTTATTATTTACCTCCAATCGCGATTTGTTCCGTTATGTTTATGTTCCACACTAATTCCCTTCTTCGGCTTCTCTGATGCGCATGTTTTGAAGTTTTGGAGGTCGCGGCCGACGAGATGGTGGTGGAGTAATTAAAGGCGTGGCTAACAGTGAGGTGGTCAGTGGTAGCGATGTCCAAGGGTGATTAGGGTTTCCGATCTGGAAAATCTAATCACTTTTCTTCTAGATCTCTTACGACAAAGGGTTTGTCCAGATTTCGGTCTCTCCGTCTCTAAGCTTCTTCTTTCTGTAAAATCGACCCCCTCTCTATTTTTCCAGTTTTATTTTTATAGGGTTAGCAGTTAGGATTCTCATTATGGATTGTTTAGCTTAGATTTAGGGATAATTAGAGAGAAATTAGGGTTTTGAAAATTATTGTAATTGATTCGATTTGTTCTATTGGACTAATTTAAGATTTGCAATTTATTTTGATTGAATGCAGTTCTGAGATTCTATTGGGATTTATTTCGTAATACTTGAGATTTGATCTAGTTTTTTAAGGTTCTGAGATTTTTTCCTCTGTACATTAGAGATTCAAATATTTTGTAATGGAGATTTATGGGCTTGGACTCTGTTGTATCTGATTTGCAATTGATTTTAGGATTCGATCTTTTTAGACTTTGTCTATAAAAAAATCTGGAGTTTGCTTTTTAGAAGATTTGATTTGCAGAATAAATCTCTACAGTAATTGTTATATTGAAGAAAAACGTGCGTAAATGTTTGTCAATTGATACAGTATGCATTTCACTTTTGGGCCTTAAACTGTTCTGCAACATATCTTCTACCCAATAACATTTTTTGTTTATTACAACAACCTTAGCACCTTGCTGCGGACTGGGCCTGATCTTTTGGGCTCCAAAATACATTTTCAGAAACAATACTTATAAAACAAATCCTAAATATTTTTTAATAATAAAATAAAACAAAAGTGATGTTTTAATAATAATACTTAAAATAAAACAGTAACAACAACATAAACTCTAAAAATGAGAAATGGGTCCAACATACTATTTTGTTTATTGCAATGCCTCAGATTGAGCTTCTTTGTAACAAATTAGACCCAACATAAAACTTGAGCTTTGTAAAACTAGTCTTTTAACAAATGGTTTATAAAAATAATTAATAAGACAATGTTTAATAAAAATGTTTTTTTTTCTCTTGAAATAAACCAAAATAGAATGATTTTCAAAAATGAATTAAATAAGCTTAATAATATATACACCACCCCTTTCTTACCTAAGTGAAAATGGGTCATCCCAATGTTTTTTTTTTCATTTCTTTGGGCCTGTAACTTGAAATTGCACCCCCCTTTGCTACTTACTAACAACAATAACAACCTAGTGGACCATTATACAAGTAAAATTTTAGTTTCATTTTAAGATATTTTTAATATTAGAATATCATGGGCCATTGGCCAACATGCTTTGCGAATGGGCCTGTGGGCACCTAGGTCTTTCTGATTTAGAAAACCCCACTCCCTTGAATTAGGATATACCCCTCTGTGACTTTAATTCTTATAAATGGTCCGCCAGGTATTGATGGACCATCCTTAATTAGATATTTCTTCTATTTAAATCTTGAAAAATAAAATCATCGTGGTAGGACAAATTTGGGTTACGACACATGCCGAGAATGAATAGTAAAGTAAGTATCAGCCAATAATGTCGGTACCAGATTGTCATTCATAAAGACACAAATTGCTGCCAAATCCACCATCCTTTCTACCACAGGTAAGAGGACCAAACCATAAATTAGCACGGATAATAACACATTGAAATCCGTCCACTTTCCTTCTTCTTCAAATCCCTTGGATTTGTTTATCAGATAATCCCGAGAAATACCCTATACGTCACATTTATTAATCCAATTTCCTTCCACTTCGCTAACGGTCAAATAAAGAGCTTTAGCGATAACCATGTAGTTGGGAATTTTAGACACTTGAGCAAAAGGAATATTGTCTGTGATCTTTATATCAAGAATATATACGTCTTATTCAAGAGTTGGTGCTAGCTGGTAATATTGAAAAGTAAAGCAACATAGTTGTGGATCATAGAACTGAAGAAGCACTCTTAACGGCCATTCTTCATAAAAATTGTTCACCAATGGCAACAAGTTCCCATACCGCTTCCTGAAGATGTTTTCATTCGGACCATTCACAAGGGCTCCCAACTCTCGCAATCGACCCCCATAAAACACGAACTGATAGAAATCCTTTTTCCTAAGAGTTTATGCACTCATGCTCATGTTTTTATTCGTCCGGATGCTAATGACAACTTCTAAATACCATGGAAATAACAAGCATATGTGAATTAGTCATACATACATTTTTTCTTGCATTTTTTTTATAGAAAATAAATATGCCATGAGGTGATGCAAACACATAGGAATCAAGGTATCTGTTGTGTTGTTCTGAATATGTTGGGAAACCAAGATCTAGAACTTTGTAAAATAACCAGTCATTCCGTTTTAGAAATCCAGTCACCAACAAAAAAGAGTCACCAGCGGTACCTGTAAGGATCAAAATTCCCTCCCCGCTCACAGGTGCAAACTAGGTCAGGGTAAGGCAAGGGTAACTCAAAATCATGGGTACGCCTGAAGCCACTATTTTCAAAACACCGATGTGAAACGATAACACCCCATTTGTAATCTCATATGAGCATGGACGACATGACCGCACTAGCAAACCAGAGTCGACTATCCGTTCATGTTCCACTCTATTCCTAAGGTTCCTATGGTTGTCACTTGGCCTGGGTATTGGGCCTTTTACCTCTTGTAACACCCACCCAACATGACAGCAGTTCCATCACAATAAATAACCAAATATGGAAAGCGATAAAATGCATGCACAAACATATGCAAGAAGTGTATATAAAGCTGTAAATAACAGGAAATAAATAAACACACAAAGAATAAACAAACAAGATCTAGGATCGACTCCGGGATGGACTAACAATAGGTCAAACAATAGTTATTTCCCCAGTGAAGTCGCCAACTGAAACAACCGACTGAACATTCATCTGATATAAAATCAATGAAGTCGCCACTGAACATCTTTTATACTGCAAGAAGGGAAAGGTAAACATCGAGAAAACCTGAGAAGGGTGAAATCACGATCAAACGACCGAGAGATAGGGTAAGGGAGTCTGTTACGCGAGGGGGAGGTATTAGCACCCCACACGCCCGTAGTACTCTATGGTATCCACTCTTGTTTGTTCTAATCTAAGGGTGCGAAAAATATATATCTGAGCTGTAGAAGGAAAAAGGAAGATGCACGGAGGGAATGCGTTCAAAAAGAGAAGAGAAAATAATGTAGGGAAAATAAAAGTTATGCTCGCTTGGGCCCTACCCTAGTGCCTTCGTATCCCTTTTAAGGAATCAGAGCAGCTGTAGTTCGGATAATATATTTTGGTTGGTTTGTGTTTTTTAGTTAAGAAGACAAAAGCGACAATTAAGATGGTAAAACATCAGATAAAACAACAAAATATCAACAACGATGATAAAACTACAAAAAAGGATGACAAAATATAAAATGGTAACACAAACTCAGATAAGATGATAAAACGTCAGCATGATAACAAAGTATAAGACAAGACGATGAAACATTACACCTAACAATGATATCAAAAATCAAAGTAGGATGAAAAACATACGCGATGGCGAAATATCGGAAACAAACATATTCGATGGCAAAACATCGGCAAAAAGATAGCAAGGTAACATGGCAAAGATGGAGAGGCATCAACAATTTAGATGATAAAACATCATACCTAATAATGATATCAAAAATCAAAGTAGGATAACAAACATGTGCGTGGCGAAACATCAGCGAAAAGATATATGCGATGGCTAAACATCAGCTAAAAGATAGCAAAATGTCATGGCAGAGATGGTGAGACATCACAATTAAGATGATAAAACATCACACCTAACAATGATATTGAGAATCAAAGTAGGATAACAAACATATACGATCACAAAAGATCGACAAAAACATATGCGATGGCGAAACATCGGCAAAAAGATAACAAAATATCATGGCAAAGATGGTGAAACATCAATAATTCAGATGATAAAACATCACACCTAACAATGATATTGAGAATCAAAGTAGGATAAAAAACATGTGCGATGGCGAAACATCGATAACAATCATATGGGATGGTGAAACATCGGCTAAAAAAATAATAAGATAACAAGGAAAGGATGGCGAAACATCAACAATTCAAATGATAAAACATCACACCTAACAATGATATTGAGAATCAAAGTAGGATAACAAACATGCGCGATGGCGAAACATCAGTAACAAAAACATATGCAATGGCGAAACATCGGCAAAAATATAGCAAGGTAACATGGAAAAGATGGAGAGGCATCAATAATTTAGATGATAAAACATCACACCTAACAGTGATATCAAAAATCAAAGTAGGATAACAAACATGTGCGATGGCGAAACATCAGCGAAAAGATATATGCGATGGCGAAACATCGACTAAAAGATAGTGAAATAGTAGGGCAAGTATGGAAAATATCAATTTGATAAGGTTTAAAACAAAGCCAAAAGGCGCACAAACCATTAAGATTGGTTTGTATTTTTTAATTTGAAGAAGGATTTAAGTTCAGTAGAGACATTTTTATGATTTGCCAAGAAGAAGTTTTAGTTTTAAGATGCAATTTGTAAAGAAAGGAAAAAATAACTAAGGGAGACTAGCCTAGCACTACCCCTAATGTTATCATACAATGATTGACCCTAAGGTTGAGGATGAAAGAGGGAAGTTTCTAGCCAATGTTAGCATGCATGGGTAAATGTCCTAATGTCTAGCTCGAAAGCTACTATAATCGAGCATCCTAAGGGAGCATGGTAAAAAATGTCATAGTGATAAAAAGAAAGCAAGCAGATGGCGAAACATCTGGACAAACAACAGCTTGAGCATCACTCAAATATCAAACACCTACAAGGCGCATACCTAATAGTAAAAAGGGAGGTCCTGCCATAGACAAGCAACCAAGCATCAGACCAGTGGTCAAGCCATAGCCAAGGGGAGCGTATCACCCGAGTCAACAAGCTCTAGAATTATAGGAATACACAAGGGTCCTTAACCGTGGTATCAATTAACAGGGCAAGAAAGATCTGGGGGAAAAAACATAGTGCATGCGTACACTAAGCATCAGTGTTGGTCAACACAAGCTAAAGAAAGCATGGGGATCCGATTGCGGGAAACCTTTTCACTTGCCTTTAAAGGACTTAAATTCATTCAGATCTTGGGAACATGTTCAGAGCATCTACTTGTAGAAAGTGAGCATAGGAACGACATGGACTGGAATATGTGGGGGCCGATTACGGACCCTTCCTTGCTCGCATCCTTTTGAGGACTTATTATCTATAATATAATGCGGGCACAAATATAAACACACATGCTTAATACCTACTCAAAAGGTAGGGTTTTAAACAATCATAATTAGCACACCGACATAATTGCCTTAAACAAGTCTTTAAATAAACTAGAGGGATTCCTGACATGATCAGCAACAAAAGTCCCTGTCATACATCTCTATTCCTACTTGACATGGCAAGGAAAGCGATAAGAACCCTACCTCTCAGGATCTCTAGAAAGCAGTAAATGGAAAAGATAAAGGGTAGTAGTGCAATACCAAACAGATAACTATCCGTAGTAACTAAATGAGAAAAAGAAACCCAGAGAACTTCAAGCAAGCTAGCATCAATAAATAAATCAAGTCAGAAATCACTCCATTGAATGTGAGCATTTAGGCTTAAAATATGAACATGTCCCACAAGTGGTGCATAGCAGTCACAAACACATATATATCCTGCAAAGACTATCAAATATACAAAGCACAAGAATTGTGCAAGCATATCCAATTGTGCTCCACAAATAAAGTGGAACACTACCACATCAAGTCAAAATGAACAACTTTCTCAGAGTACCTCGCACATTCAAAAAACAAATTAGTGATCTCAAGAAGGAATGTTGAATCATATGAGGGATGGATGATGACATAACAATGCAATGGAAACAACATGGTAGTAAATATCAAAGCATTAGACATGGGAAACACCAAGTAGGCATAAGCAACATATATGTCAAAGCTAAAACACTGTTGCTCCTTTTTATCACCATGTTGAATTGATAATAAATATCAATCAAGGATCATAAGAGCTTGAGAAGAATACATTCAATGACCTTGGAAGTCAGTAGCAACCACTACTCAATCATACTCATTTATTTCATCATGATTCATAAGCATAATAGAAGGGGGATTCCCCAAAATTCATCACAAAGCTTAGATCTCAAGTTAACAATGAAGGGGATTCAAACAAAGGCAAAGTTAGAAGACTTTAAACCATTCAAAGACTTGAAATCAAGATTCTAACATGCTATGAGGATATAATCAAAAGGTTAGAATGTTGATCCTAATATATGTTGCCCAAGTGCATTCAATATACCTCAAAGATTCAAGATGAGAAAAGATAAGAACATCAAATTCATACATGAATGAAATTGGTTCTAGCACTAGAGATCAATTATTCTTAAGTCCTTATGAAACTATAATTGAAGTATCATTTCTCTACATATCATCATTGGCCACTTGATGACCTCAAACTCAAGTTAAAAGCTCAAGTTCCAAAGTGAAAATCAATAAGAAAACATCAATTACAAAGCATGCATCAAAAGGCTCAACATTCAATTATGAGGAAATTAAGTGAATTGACTTGAGTTTATGTGAGGAAACAGAAGCAATATGATCATTAGGTGCCCAAATTACAGGCCTCACATAAGTTCATTATCCACTAAACAAGTTGCAACAAAGAATGCAAACTCAATTGATCACCTTCACTTCAAAAATAAATAAAAAGTGGAAAAAAGGATCAATAATTCACACAAAAAGTTTCTTAGCATATTTGAAGTGTGTAGAAGTTCAAAAGAGGAGGGGGTCAAATGAGGCCAAAAGTTCAAAACTAGTTGGCCAAACTAACAAACTAGACAAGTTTTCAAAATAATTTGTGGAAAAATATCAAACCAATTCAAATAATCCAAGAAAATCAGATTTAAATCCTCAACCCATCTATGAACCATAAAAAAGATCCAAATTCCATTGAAAATTCAGGGCATAATGATTTTTGAATTGAAACTTACACAATAAGCAACAAAACCCTAATTGTTTCACTTTTAATCTTAAATATTAATTAGATAAGATTGAAATTCAAACAATTCAAAAAAAATATACATAAATCATGAGAAATTCAAGAGATTAGAATACATATTTTTCCATATATTTAGAATTAAAGAAACGTCAAAAATAAAATCAAATTCAAACAATTAATCAATTAAACAATCAATTACATTCCAAAATAAAATTCTAATCAAAAGTCAGAAGAAAATCATCCCAAAACTAATATTCAAATATTAGAAATAAAAAAAAACTTCTATAAATTTCTTGTGGATTTTTTTGGATTAAGAAAAATATTGAAATAAAATTGTGAAACAAAAAAAATCAAACAAAACTTCCAAATTAATCTTCTAATCAAAAATAGGAAAAATACCAAACAAATTTCAGAATCAAATTCTAAATGATTTTAAGAGTTCAAAACATTTTTTGTGTAACTTTTAGATCAAAGAAAATATTAAAACAAAAATAAACATTAAACAAACAATTAATTAAACTTACGAATTTTTAAACCAATTAATTTTTTTTTAAAACTCCAATAAAATTACACAAAATAGTAGGAATTGTTTTGGACTTGTGATAATTTTTCCAGAATTTTTTAAGTTATTTTGATCACGAAATAAAAATTAGAAAATCAATTGAAATCAAAATATAAACTATATTCAAATTTTCAAATTGGACCGTTCAGATGATGACACATCATCATCCCTAACCTCTAGCCAGATCAAAAACGCCCGCGCCCTCAGTGTTATGCCTCAACTTCAGATCCACCAAACAAACTCGTTTCTCAACCATTTTGCATCAAATCAAGTGCAACTTAAAGCCAACATGACAAAGAATTCAGTGCAATTCGAATCACACCAAGTAATCAAACGTGGATCTAGAAATTTATGCATGAAAACAGCAAAAACTCACTGAAACCTAGAGTTGTAGAGATCTCAAACAAGCGTTGTATACCAAATCAAACCTCAAATTGTTTCAGAAACAATCATATAACATCCACAAGCAAATATTCATGCTTAAATTCAACAATAAACAGCTACATCTCAAGAATCAAAGTTGGATGAACCTACTTCAAATGAAAATCCGAATGCTTGATTCCCTCACTCCAGAAGAAAATCAACGGTTCCAACTTGATCCTCTTGCTCTACTGAATATGTATCCACAAAAAAATGAAGAAATCACCAAGGAATTAGAGGATTCGAAGAAAAAAGCAGAGGAAGGAAGTTTGAACTCAGATTTTGGTTTCTTGCAATGGAGGCGTCTGTGTGATCAAATGAGATTTTCTACTCATTATATAGAGTGAGTAGAGGAGGGTAGGAGTGGAAATGCAAGCTGAATACCGTTGGAGGGCAAGTTTGCAAATTTTGGCCAAAAATGAGGATGCACATGGAGCCTGCATTTCATTCATGCATTTGCTTGCCTTTTGTGCATTTTGTGAGCCAAATGAGGTCAGAAATACATGCTTAAAATTCCAGCTCATGATTGTTTGAAATGAAAGAATGTTGGTGAATTTGCAAAATTAGGCAAGTTTTGTATTTTCTCATTCAAGCAAGTACAACAAGCACATGGGCACGAAATGGTGAGTGTGATAGGCCTTAGAATGTCACAAATTGGTCATGGTATTGATTAGAAACAAAAAGAATGACTAAAACTCGAGTTCTCAAGAATTGGCCATCTTGGTGTTTGGCCAAAATTCACAAAAATGCCTTAAAATTCAAATTGTCATAACTTGATCATTCCTTTGAATTTTGGGGCAAATTAATACTTGTTGGAAAGGTATTGGAAAGACCTTTAATGTTTTGGCAAAAGGCCTCACATTTGATTCACTTATATCCCTTAAAAATTGCAATGAAAATCACAAATTTTGGAAAATGACATATAATTTCACCTTGAGACATGAACTTCCCAAGACCATAAATCTTGATTCCTTGACAATTTGGACATGATACTAAAATGATAAGAAATATCACCCTCTTAGCTTTCCAAGCATACATCATTTGCATTTTTTTGGATCAAGGATGAATAAATGGTGAATTTTTGAAGTTAAGTCCTTATTTTCCAAATTTAGAAACTTTTTAGGGTTTCTTCATGAACAAGTTTCAAGCCAAACTTCAATCTTCTTGATCCAATGGTAAAAATGGACATGAAGTATGAAAGTTACACATTTTACTTGATGGTTGACCAAAAGTTCACTTGGTCAATCTTGACTTTGACTGATTTCGGTCAAAATGACCATTCTGCCCCTTTTAATCAATTGATCCACTCCTCTTCAAAATTGGTGATCAAAACTTCAAACATATGATCTTCCAAATATATTGAGGCCATGTATAAAGTTTCATCCCTAAATTCTCAATAAAACCTGATGAAATTCCCAACCCTAGTTTTGGTCAACACCTTAGGAGAAAGATGAATCATCTTCAAAACTCCAAATCCTCTGGATATCTTGGCCAATTTCTTGCACAACGATATTTCCAATGTCCAAGAGGTGTTGTAGCTTCAAAATAAAGACTTGCACATCCATCAATAGCCTTTATCAACCAAAACCCTATTTTTGACCGATGAATCTAAAGAAAGTGATTCTTCTTATAATCAACACAATATTTGATCTTCTGATGATCCAATGAAGTGGACAAGATATGCTGAGATATGTGGAACCTTTGGGCTTGAATAATAGAGATGTTTAGATGATAAGGCTCTTCTTGAGAAACTTGTCAACACAATTAACTCCCAAAGCTTGAGGAAGACTTGATAACCCAAAATACCCTGATCCCATCACAATGTATGAATGCAATGCAATATGATGTTTATGGTGAAACATAAGCCTAAATCAAGATGGTAAATTTTGGGGTGCAACAGCCTGCAAAGTGAGATTATGCATCATGGCATGAATATTTTATCTCATAGTTATCATAGAAATGACCTATAATTCAAGTATGGATGCCCAACTTCATCTCTTTAAATCTCCTAGATCAAACATGATAAATTTGTGATCTTTGAAATTTTGGAAAGCTTGAAACATTGTCTATAACTTTCATGTTGATCACTTTGGCTAAATAAATAAGGAGATGGGTAAAAATTGACCAATAAGTTGAGATAAAAAACTGACCAAACCTGTTGAAATTTTTTCTAAGTGTTAGACAAAAACATCACAACATCACGGATTCATATCTCTCAATATAAGCATTTTTTGGATATCAACCCTCAAGGACAAAGTTGTAGAATGCATCAATCCCTACAAATTTCATGTTGAAAATTTACCTTGAATCGTCTTGCATCTTAGTGAAAAATGGCCACGAAGTAGTGACTTTGTTAAGAACAAAACACTTAAAATTTTTCGAAGTGTTGGAAAATTTTCCTACTTTGACTTTTGTTGACCTTTTCTTAATTTTCTTGACTTTGTTGATTCTTGATGATCAAGCATGATAAATTTGAATGTTTAGGTGATTCTTGATTTTTGAATTTCAATGTTGACCAAAAAGTCAAAGTTTGACTTTTGTGTGACTGTTGACTTTTTATCCAATACAACTGACTTTCAATCTTCTGAACCATTGACTGAGCAATCTTGAGATGTAAGACTTGAAACTTCACATGAACTTTCTTAAAGCCATGTGATGAACCTTGAAAGTCATTTGATACACTTGCAGACCAATCTTCTTTGAGAAACACCAAACCCTAGTTGAAGACCCTTGCTTAGGAGGTGAGTTTGTCTGATCAACTCTTGAGAATCCTTGAGAAAATGGAGACCTCATGAGAATGTCTTGAAGAAAATGGGAGGGCAAATTTTGGGGTACAACAAAGGCCAAACAACTCAAAGAACAAAAGTAACTAACCAAAGAATCATGAATCAACAAGTTTTTAAAATAGAAAACAAATGTATTATTCAAACAAAAATGCAGGCGCAAGGTAAATACTTACCACTATCCTACAACGACAACATTGTGTATAATAAAGCAAGAATTGTGGCCTCCAGCATATATGAATAATGGAAAGCTTCCTCACATTTGGCGGTAAAAAGGGAACTAAAGTGATTCAACCAAACACAAGTAATGCAAAAAGAATGAATGATATGGTAATTATACAAATGAAAAATTTCCTAAACATGTTATGCTATAGAAAGCGATAAACGAGTACCTGGCGTGTAGAAACTTCAAAAACTATCATTACCATACATCCGCAAGTTGAGACACTCAAACTCGGAAAATCACCACAAAATTCTTTAAGTCACTGGGCCAAAATCAGAGTCCAAACAATCAACAAAAGAATTAGAAAAATAATGCTAATGTTAATTACTACTATAAGGCCTTAGTGAAAGTGGGAAAAAGGAGGGCCAAGTGAAATAAAAATAATTCACTGGCGCATCACAGTAGAGCGCGCTAAGCGAGCTCCACCGCACTAAGTGCGCTACACCAGAACCAGAAAACAGGACAGCAACATGCAGTCCTAAAACAAGCCTCCACTATCACCTACACAATCTCAATTACACAACTACACAACATTTACAACACATACACACTTCCACAAGCTAAACACGACAAGCTTGCAGAAAACCACAAAGAATAACAACATAAAACAACTAATATAAACATACTAAAAGAATGGGTAAAAATTGATTAAACAAGTTGTAAAGTGAATATTTGAGAATTTTATGAACAATTCAAGTACAACTTATTTAATGAATGTTCACCACACTACCTAATCTAAACAAAATGAAAAACAATAAAAACATGTGTGATACGGTGGGAGAGAACTGACTATTTTTTGGAATGCTGGTTTGCGTTTTGCGTTTGTTTTTGCAAAATGTCACGGTAAGCAAGAGTCGCCACCGACTTTTATTTTATCCAACAAGGAAAGGAAAAAAGCACAAAAAAATTCCTTTTTCGAGATGTTTCTCGGGTCCGGGGGGTAGATTATAGAAAGGGAAGGTGTTAGCACCCTTTCTATCCGTGGTTATCCACGGGCTCTTAGGTACTTGCTCAAAGTGTTTTCAGAATTTGCTTTCTTTGTGTTTGTGGGTTTGAAAAAGTTTTGGTTTTGAAAACTTCGATTTAACTGTTGCTTCTGTCCTCAAGAGTGTACGAAGTGTTTTTGAAAACTTTGTTCAAAAAGTGTAAGTGTGAAAAGTATTTTTGTTTTTGTAAGAGCAAGTACTTAAGAACCATCTACCTACTCAAAAAAGGAATCATTCTATGCTATCTTCCTTTAGACAATTCTATCCCACTATGAATGAGTAGGTAGCACCGTCGTTGGAGTTTAAGGGTCTATTCAATTTTAGGGACTTACGGTCACCAAAGCAATGTTAGGACGCTTTAGCGGTAACCCTAATGTCCTAGATCATTTGTTTTGAGGCAAAAATATCCGAGGCAACCATTTCGAGGCGACTATGATCTTTGGACAAGAGGGTGACCTCTAAAGTGACCTATACTCAATGACCGCTTACGAAGGCAACAAAGTGGGGTGTGCCCTAGGAGTGCGCATGTGCGAGTGTGTTGATTTCAGTTATTTTTATCTTTGCACATCTTTAAGGTGATCTAACCATTTTAAGATTTAGGCATTCATTCTTGTCATGCAAACCCTATTACCAAACAACTAACAGTTGTGTAATTTGCGGAATTAAAATGCGGAAATTTAACTAACTATTACAAGGCGTCAGGTATTTACATCGCCAAAAGCAACCCTTTGAAGTAAATGCGGAAAATAAATAAAGCGATAAAAATAGCCCTAATTATCTATTACATTCCGGAAACAGATACAATATTGAATAAAAATGGATCGCGCGCGGGAAATTAAATCGAATGCGTGTTCTAGGGTTTTGACCCTTTGATTATTAAAGAAAAGAATTTTTTTTTTTGAATTAAGAAAGAAATTAACCTAAGTCGATTATTAAATCAATAAATAAATTAATTAATAAAAATATTTTTGGGTTTTTGATATTTAAAGAAATAAAAATGAATTTAATCGAAGTTAATAAAACCTAATTGTCTAAGTTAATTTTAATTATTGCAAAATATATTAAAAGTTATTTCTAATTAAAACTAAATTAATTAAATGATTTTGTTAACAAAAAATAAAATACTGAAATTTAATTTAATAAATAAAATATTTTTTGGTTTTAATTTTATGAAGAAAAAAGTTTGATTGGTTAATTAATAATAAAAATAATTAAATAAACAAATAAATAAAATAAATGTGAAATAGAAAGAATTAGAGGTTTGGGCCTGATTGGGGAGTCTGGATAGCAAATTCCTTGGCCCAATTGTGCAGGCCTGGTTGACTCTCCTGATTCCATGTGTGCACCTTTACCAGGTAGTATGGTGGATGTTCCATCTGGGCCATCAGATTTGGCCTGGGGCCATCTGTCCACTGATTGAATGAGGGAGTATTGTAGGCTACACGCTTGGGTCAACACTGGATCACCTGAATGAAAAATATAACAAATAACATGGGGACCTGGGATTCGAACCCAGGTCCTGTAGGTCATTGGACACACGCCACTACCACTCAACCATCACGCTTCATCTGTTAATATATTAGGCAATATTAATAATATGGGAAAACACGTAATATGCCAGAATAAAAAAATAAAACACACGAATATTTGAACCAACCATAGGGGGACTGACGCATCACCGTCTTCTTCCTTCAACCCTGTACTTTTTCCTGCGGATTCATATCCGCAGCTGGATTCGTAGGTCAACCCTAAAATCAATTGTAAGCCATGAAAATTAAATCCAAGGCCATGGTTATGCTCGTTGTTGTACCCCAATTTTTGACCTAAGATCCCATTTGCATTTTTGCATTTTTATACAAAGGTCAAGGTCCCTAAATACAGTTGGTTTTCAACCTCTCACCTTTGAGCATTGATTGTGCAGAAATTGTCAAGCGTTTTGAACATTTTTTGCCTATGTATCACTAACTTCTAATCAAGCACGAAATGTGTGTTTTTGTTTCTTTGATTTCATGTGTTGATAGGTATCCTTCGAATGCAAGTTTAGGCCTATTTCGATTTGGACAAGTAACTGTCTGCAAGCCTGCTTCGATTTGGACAATTTTGCTGCCTACAAGCCTGCTTCGACCTAGACAAAATTTGCTGCCTGCAAGCATGTTTTGATTGGGCAACAATCTCCCTTCGATCCACAGGCTTCGATTGCACAACATTGCTTCTTTCGATCCACAGCCTTCGATGGGCAATATGTCTCCCTTCGATCCACAAGCTTCAATGGGCAGTACAGTCTCCTTCGATTCACAAGTTGGACCACTGTACTGCCATGCAACAAACACTACTGAGCCTGCACCCACCAACCACTAAACTCCAAAATACTGAAAAGCCTGCTACAACAGTCCTGTACTTGCCCAAAAAGGAGTGCACAAGAGCTGCGTAGAAGAAAGGGTCGAAACAACATTCCCAAACTATTCAAATCATTTTTGTTTTCCCCCCAAAACTCTAGCCACCTCGCCTATAAATACAAGGCTTCACACACATTTCAGAGGAGGATTTTTTAGAGGACTTTGGGCCAGACGATTCTCTCCCCAATTTTCTCCAACCCAGAAAAATTCTCAAACATAAGAATTCTCAAAGTTCTTCAACACTTGTGAGAACAAACCCAAATTTTCCTAAACATAAAAAATCTCTCAAGTCCCTTCAATACTTGTGAGAACAAAAAAATCCCAAACACTTACTCCCTTCGATTCTGAAGAACAACTATACTTCAGTCTCCTTCGAATCAAAGAAGCACACTTTCTTTTTCCCTTCCTTCGAATCCAGGATTCCCAGCGCAACTGTTGGCCCCCTCTTTCGAATCCAGCATCCAGGCAACCACCTTACTGCCCAGCACACGTTCCAGCCTGATGCCAGGTAAGTCACTCTTACCCTTGAGCTTTTCATTTCCAGTATAACATGTAAATAATACCTTTGTTCGTTTCAAGCATGTACATATTTGTTCCTTCCGTTTCCACATTTTTAACATACCTTTCAGAACTACCTCTTTCGTTTCTGCTTACTGTTTACTTGAACTAACTTTAATTATTAAACTGTTTTACTAGCATGACCACAGGCCATGTTGTCATTTAATGTTTGAAATGAAAGTAACAGGAAACAGGAAACAGAGAACGAAGCTCCTGGCTTCTGCCACCTTTCTCCAGGTCAAACGAAAGAGACAACCAGGAGGCAAACCATGTCCAATCGAAAGACACTCCTTCACTGCTTCCAACCTCCATTCGAAGAAGGCAACAAGGCCCAGCCAGAGACACGCTTCACTGACTTCCAGGCCAATAGAAAGACAGAACCTCACTGTTGCCAGCCCAGTCGAAGGACAGGACCTTGCTGCTGCCTTTCCCCCAGTCGATGGACAGGACCTTGCTGCTGCCTTTCCCCTAATCGAAGGACAGGACCTCGCCCCTGCCAAAGCCCAATCGAAAGACACGACTTTACTGGTGCCAACCCCAATCGAAAGAGGCCAACAAAATGCCAGTCGAAGTGTGCTACTGCCTGGGTCGAAATACACTCAGTTTTCTTACTTTTGCCTTTTCTTTTCCTTCATATTTTTTATGCTTGTAATAGCGTAGGTTTTTATCTTTCTGCATTTTTATTTACTTTGTACAAAATGCTAGTAATTAGGCAAGATAAAATCAACAAGTAAACAAACCACAAAAATCAAAAACACTCTTTAATCATACTTGAACATACTTTAAAACATGCAAAAACACTCAACAAATCAAAACTCCCCCAATGGCATATTATCTCCGTTCTACCGTGATACCGTCCATGCCTATTGCTAGAATGCGCGCGTTAATGTCGCCCATTAAAAACACAAAACAAATCTACTTTTTTCTAGAGGAACTACGGTGTTTTGATTCCTTCAGTGGATACGTAGGCAAAGGGTCGCGAAACCCTCACGAACACAATAATAAAAAACTCATTTTTCCCCTTAAGAAAACATATTTATAGATACATACACCCTTGTACATAACAAACAATTTTAAACCAAAAAACAAATGTTTCAAAAGGTTCCTGTAGAGTACCGCAGATGCATTGGGTGCTAATACCTTCCCATTGCATAACCAACCCCCGAACTCTTGATCTCTTTACAAAAACACATTGTATTACCTTTTATTTTTACATTGCATGTTTTTAGGGTTTTATTTAGCTCTTTTCCCTTTTCCCTTGGAAGCAATAAAGCGCGGTGGCGACTCTTGCTTTTTGTGAGTCAAGTTAATTAATAGCTTGATCTCCGATTTTCACCGCTACAGAATTGACGACTCTGCTGGGGAAAGATTGACCTCTTGCTGGTCCATCCCTAAGTGGGTTAAGCCTAATTTGTCTTATCTGTTTTTATTATTATTAGTTTGTGTGTTTGGTTATATGTATATATTGTGGTTATTTGGGTGTTGATTACAAAGGACTAAGTTACACTTAGGAATAGGACGGGCGGTAAAGTCATGTTAACTTTGAGGGAGTAATCCCGAAGAAGGAGGCATGAGATCCCCCACTCAGTGGAAGGCCCTTTTGAACGTAATATTTGTTTACTGAGTAATCGGGAAGACATTATTGCTTTTGACCTGGGAGCCAATGAAGCTGGGAACCGTAGAACCCTAACCCATCTTGGCCTTTTAGGTGTAGCGCGGAGATTATAACGGAGTAATCCGGAAGTAATTATTACGCGATGCTATGCTCTGACGAATTTATCTTGAGAATATTGCTGATTATTGAGTAATCAAGACGTTGGTAATATCCGAAGGAGGAATGTAGACTCCGGGAACTCTTAGAACCTTGTTCTACAGGTGTGATTAAACCCTTAGTACATACCTTGGGGATGTTCTTTACCTTTGACTCCATGCTCGTGACATTAAACCTTTTGACTTTATTTGTGACCTTGCTTGTGGTTGTTGCATAGCCATGCATTCACGCATCCATGAAACCCTTTTCACTTGATTTTCAAGGAATTTGGAGGTCTTTCTTTGTAAACATTACAAGTTTCATCAAACTCAATGGATCTTGGGTGTTGATAGGGTGAAAACCCTAATCCACCAAAATGGATGATTGATCTTGATGATAACTTGATCAATGTTTGGAGCCAATTTAAAATTCATCTTTTATCTTCATACTTGGATGTTTACAACTTAATATCTTGAGCTCCTTGAAAGTAAAATAAAAACTCTCTTTTGCATATCATGCACCATTCTACATTTTTTGGTTTCACTTTCAAAGGTCTTTTTCCAAATCTTATTTTTCCTTTGGTCTCACCAGTACAACACTCGCGCTAAGAGAACAATGGAGAATATCAAGCAAGAGATTTCTGAACTTTGTAGAGAGATGACTATTTTGAAAGCTAGTATGGAGCACTCAACCAGTTTAGTTGAAATTTTGGTTGCCACCCAAGTCAATCCCTTTGCTAAAGCATAAGTGAATCTCTGTTGATTTTGGCCTCGAGGTTTAGGACAGGTTTCCTGCAGCACAAATCCAGATGGAAAGCCTTCCCGGATTACTGACTTATTTCTGCTTTTGTAAATTTTCTTGTTTATCAAAACAGTGTTTGCATGTAAGAACTTGTTTGCATCTGAATGATCATCTTAATACAATGAGTATGTTTGTCTTAAAGAAATTCACATTTGTTTTCAAAACTTACAATTTCTTTTTGCATTATGATACCAACTTGTTTCCCATTCTCTTTCCTAGGCAGAGATTGGAGGGAGGATGATGATCTAAAAAACACAAAATATTTGGTTGTATGCTTTTGGATAAAATCTTGCTGATGATGTACAGGCATTGTTTCTAATCCCAAAACACCGGAGATATAAGGAAGATAATCCATTTCTAACCCCTTTTGAGCCTTGAAGTAGAAGTTTATTTTCTATACGAAAAAACCCTCAACTTTTAACCTGGGGCAGGGTAGTTTTCAGTTAATCTGATTGAGTGTTCAAAATTCATAAGGAAGATATTTCTGAAGAGAAACTACGAGGGCTATCCTTCATGTATAATGAAGCTAGAGGATGTGGAACCACAATGTTAACCCTTATTCATCAAGAAACGAGGCAATCACAATCCTCTCAACAAGTAAAGACAAGCTAATGTCACCTGTTTTGTTCAAAAATAAAAAAGAAAAAAAAAAGAAAAAGCATGCTAAGTCAAAAAAACATGAAAACGTGTGACTTGGGCAAAATTAAGGCATCCCGCTGGACTATCAATTCAAAAGAATTAGTTCAGGCAAAAGTTAGGGAAAATAAAAATTGCAAAGAAAGGACTACAAAGAAAAGTCCTCAGCAAAGAACAAATTGGTGACTACAAACACGAAGACATAAGGGTGGTTTCTACTCTGAAAGCCTCGTCGTTTCCTTAACCATCACAAAATCCTTTTGAGAGATGAACACTCATGTTGAATTAACTGAACATAGGTTTGGAGAACATCATGAAGGGGGTGGGCACCAAATATTTTGAGCCCTAAAATCTTTTTTCTAAAAACCATGAACTAAGCCACGTTACAACCTTCAAAAGTCCTAATTGAAGCAAGGTTATTTTGAAAGCATACTTCAATGAGATAGTGTTCCCGACTCCCATGAATGTTCTAAATAGTCATGTTGGTATCATATGTTTTTCCTACACCAAAATAAATGGTGCTCTAACTCGCAAAATTTGTGCGATATCTTTTCAAAATCTTCAAGACTTACATAACTGTTGCATTAGAATTTTTATTCTCATAATAAACTTTTTCTAACTGCAAATCTTTTGTTTGATATAAGCACCAGTGATGAGTTTATTCTTTTAAGGCCTGAAACTATGTTGAGTAATTGGCGAATCATTTCAAGAAAAATTATATCCAGGGGCCTGTCAGCTGAAGACCGTAAGCACGAACATGTTGCTTCTCCCAGTTAATGCTTTTCCCAACTTGTTTACTCGTTTGGGGAAAAATTTGAAGACTTTATTGTGCCAACTACAGTCAATCCAGGGCAATCACGTCGAGATTTGATGAATCTCTCTAAGAGTTTGAAGACACCAGAGCATGGTGAATGCCAGGTATTTTGTAAAATCCTCTTGAGGCGATTTCTCCTCATCAACCATATAGCTTGGGGCATTTTAGAAGTGAAGTTATTAGCAATAATTGTCGTGCAACATGCAGCTTATCAACAGTAAACTTGGGGCATCCAAAATTAGTCCCAGGGGCAATCCAGATTTGTCAAGATATGTGATATGTATTGCACACATTATCAGAGGGTGGTGTTCCCAATATCTCCAGCTAGGCATGACTTTTTCCAGCTGAAACTTTGTTTGTGTTGTTATCCTTTCAAGGGATTGTTTGCGATAGAAGACTGAACTTTGGGCTTTCTACCTGAAAATATCTTCCTCTCCAGAGAAATTTAAGCCTTGTAAAATGACCTTGTTCCAATGATGGCTTTTGTTTTCTATCTCCAGTAATGTTCCCATCCTGTTGAGATTAGCCGAGTGTCGGGTTGTACTGGGATGTCTTATCATCTTCTGTCTGTTTTGTCAGCATATACATGACATTTATTCATTCACACTTGCATCATGCATTCACATTTGTATTTGTTGATGTCATTGAGTTCGTATACTTTGGTTGTGTCTATTCAAATAGCGTATTTGATCTTTCTAAATAGAATGTCAACTTAAGCAGAAAGTGCGCCTCCTTTCTAATTCCCCACTGAGTTAACTCTCGTGGAAGAATCTTGCTTTAGCTTTCCTTTTCCATCTCTGGATAGGATAAATCCCCATTTGAGTTGTTTCCTCATTGGGTGGAGTCTTGTTTGACTGTTTTTCTCTCCAGTTTATTCCTGAATTGAGCTTTGTCTCTTGTGAACGATACCCTGTGGATCTCTCTAGGCTGTGAAACCTAGATAAAGAGTGCATTGATCTTGCAATGTAAATACTTGGTCTTCTCAGGAAGGATTTATTCATGGTTCGCCATTGAAGATGAACTTTATTCCCTAGTAGTGTTATCATAACATTCTTCTGGAATATCGACGTGACAACAAGCAGCTGACTCTTTATTTGAGCAGTTTGATTATTTCTGGATTTCTTTACGACAAGTGGCGGCTCTTCATGAGCAGCTTGTGGGTTATAAGCAACAAGTGGCAGACTCTTCATGAGTAGCTTGTGTGCTTTAATATTCTTTGAAGACAGCAAGTGGCAGCTCTTCATGAGCATCTTGTGGGTTATAAGCAATAAGTGGCGGACTCTTCATGAGTAGCTTGTGTGCTTTAATATTCTTTAAAGACAGCAAGTGGCAGCTCTTCATGAGCAGCTTGTGGGTTATAAGCAACAAGTGGCGGACTCTTCATGAGTAGCTTGTGTGCTTTAATATTCTTTGAAGACGACAAGTGGCAGTTCTTCATGAGCAGCTTGTGGGTTATGAACAACAAGTGGTAGCTCTTCATGAGCAGCTTGTACGGAAAATGGCAAGTGGCAGCTCTTCAAGAGCATCTTGTGGGTTATTAGCAACAAGTGGCGGACTCTTCATGAGTAGCTTGTGTGCTTTAATATTATTTGAAGACGGCAAGTGGCAGCTTCTTTATTTGAGCAGCTTGTATGTCATAGTATTTTTGGAAGACAGCAAGTGGCGGCCTCTTTATTTGAGCAGCTTGTGTATCCCCAACAATAATGTCTACTCAGCAAATGGAATCCCTTCGGAAGAGTCCCGTGGGGAAGTTTGCATTTTATCATCCCCTTTTCCAGCCACAGTGCTGATGTCAATCATTTGTTTTCCAGCCACAGTGCTGATGTCAATCATTTTGTTTTCCAGCCACAGTGCTGATGTAAATCATTTTGTTTTCCAGTCTCCGTACTGATGTAAATCATTTTGTTTTCCAGTCTCAGTGCTGATGTAAATCATTTTGTTTTCCAGTCTCCGTACTGATGTAAATCATTTTATTTTCCAGTCTTCGTACTGATATAAATCATTTCTTTTCCAGCCACAGTGCTGATGTAAATCATTTTGTCCTCCAGTCACAATACTGATGTGAATCATTCAAGAGTCTCTCATTTGAAGTCCCTGACTCTGTTTCCCCAGTGGAATTATAACCTCTCCCCCTGTGGGATTACTATTTAATGTGCTTGGTTTCTCTAGCATAGTTTGTCTCATATGGCGTCATTCCCCATAAAATTCAGAGCATTGCATTCATATCATATCATAAACACAATTGTGGTATCTTAAGGCCAAAAATTGTGTATTCTATATTTAAGTCCCTTCAATCTCGTCAGATAGAAGAAACTTAAATAGGGGCAACTGTTGTACCCCAAATTTTGACCTAAGATCCCATTTGCATTTTTGCATTTTTATACAAAGGTCAAGGTCCCTAAATACAGTTGGTTTTCAACCTCTCACCTTTGAGCATTGATTGTGCAGAAATTGTCAAGCATTTTGAACATTTTTTGCCTATGTATCACTAACTTCCAATCAAGAACGAAATGTGTGTTTTTGTTTCTTTGATTTCATGTGTTGACAGGTATTCTTCGAATGCAAGTTTAGGCCTATTTCGATTTGGACAAGTAGCTGCCTGCAAGCCTGCTTCGATTTGGACAAATTTGCTGCCTGCAAGCCTGCTTCGACCTAGACAAAATTTGCTTCCTGCAAGCATGTTTCGATTGGGCAACAGTCTCCCTTCGATCCACAGGCTTCGATTGCATAACATTGCTTCTTTCGATCCACAACCTTCGATGGGCAATATGTCTCCCTTCGATCCACAAGCTTCGATGGGCAGTATAGTCTCCTTTGATTCACAAGTTGGACCACTATACTGCCATGCAACAAACACTACTGAGCCTGCACCCACCAACCACTAAACTCCAAAATACTGAAAAGCCTGCTACAACAGTCCTGTACTTGCCCAAAAAGGAGTGCACAAGAGCTGCGTAGAAGAAAGGGTCGAAACAGCATTCCCAAACTGTTTAAATCATTTTTGTTTTCCCCCCAAAACTCCAGCCACCTCGCCTATAAATACAAGGCTTCACACACATTTCAGAGGAGGATTTTTTAGAGGACTTTGGGCCAGACGATTCTCTCCCCAATTTTCTCCAACCCAGAAAAATTCTCAAACATAAGAATTCTCAAAGTTCTTCAACACTTGTGAGAACAAACCCAAATTTTCCTAAACACAAAAAATCTCTCAAGTCCCTTCAATACTTGTGAGAACAAAAAAATCCCAAACACTTACTCCCTTCGATTCTGAAGAACAACTATACTTCAGTCTCCTTCGAATCAAAGAAGCACACTTGCATTTTCCCTTCCTTCGAATTTAGGATTCCCAGCGCAACTGTTGGCCCCCTCTTTCGAATCCAACATCCAGGCAACCACCTTACTACCCAACATACGTTCCAGCCTGAAGCCAGGTAAGTCACTCTTACCCTTGAGCTTTTCATTTCCAGTATAACATGTAAATAATGCTTTTGTTTGTTTCAAGCATGTACATATTTGTTCCTTTCGTTTCCACATTTTTAACATACCTTTCAGAACTACCTCTTTCGTTTCTGCTTACTGTTTACTTGAACTAACGTTAATTATTAAACTGTTTTACTAGCATGACCATATGCCATGTTGTCATTTAATGTTTGAAATGAAAGTAACAGGAAACAGGAAACAGAGAACGAAGCTCCTGGCTTCTGCCACCTTTCTCCTGGTCAAACGAAAGAGACAACCAGGAGGCAAACCATGTCCAATCAAAAGACACTCCTTCACTGCTTCTAACCTCCAGTCGAAGAAGGCAACAAGGCCCATCCAGAGACACGCTTCACTGACTTCCAGGCCAATCGAAAGACAGAACCTCACTGTTGCCAGCCCAGTCGAAGGACAGGACCTTGCTGCTGCCTTTCCCCCAGTCAAAGGACAGGACCTTGCTGCTGCCTTTCCCCCAATCGAAGGACAGGACCTCGCCCCTGCCAAAGCCCAATCGAAAGACACGACTTTACTGGTGCCAGCCCCAATCGAAAGAGGCCAACAAAATGCCAGTCGAAGTGTGCTACTGCCTGGGTCGAAATACACTCAGTTTTCTCACTTTTGCCTTTTCTTTTCCTTCATATTTTTTATGCTTGTAATAGCGTAGGTTTTTATCTTTCTGCATTTTTATTTACTTTGTACAAAATGCTAGTAATTAGGCAAGATAAAATCAACAAGTAAACAAACCACAAAAATCAAAAACACTCTTTAATCATACTTGAACACACTTTAAAACATGCAAAAACACTCAACAAATCAAAACTCCCCTGTTGTACCCCAAAATTTGCCCTCCCATATTCTTCAAAATTTGCCAAGTCAAAGCTTCAAAATTCCCCAAGGGTTGCACAATTCAAGGGCCTCCTAACAGTCAAAAATTAGGGTTTTGGTTCTGAAAAAGAAAATGAAGTTTCCAAAGGTCCAATCAAGTCCCACATGCCTACAAACATGGTCAAGCATCCTCATACCAAGTTTCAAGACTTACAGCACAAAATTGCACAGTCAAAAACCCTAATTGCCCTACAGTCAACTACAGGGGCAAAATGGTCATTTGACAGTCAAAAGTTCAAATTTTTGGTCAACATCTCATTTTGAAGCCAAAAACATCATTTGATCAATTCTTGATCATGATTCTCAAAGCTTGGCTCAAAAAGTCTCAAGATGCAAAAGTTTCCATATTTGGACAGTTGAAAAAGTCAACTGTAACTTGACCAAGGCATAACTTCCACATGGATTATCAGAAAAATTCCATCCAAAGCTCATTTTGAAGAGAATGACATTTCCTACAACTCCTCTTCACACTTCAATTCCAAGAAATGCTCTCACAAAAAGTTATCAATTTCAACATTATAGGTCATTTTAAAAAAGTCAACAAAAAGGGACTTTAAGTCAAAGGCCATAACTTGAGATTGGTAAATCAAAATGACATGGGACCAAAGGCATTGGTTAGAGTACTTCAATACCTTTCCAAAATGTCCAAGAACATGAGCAAATCTTAAAAATTGAGAAAGATATGTCTTGTGGAAGTTGGGAAATGTTTGGGTATTTTGAAAAGTCAACTTTGCTTCAAATGCCTTAAAATTGCTAATGGGCCACATTTTCTTCCAAAATTCATCATCCAAAGCATGTGCACGACCATTTGGCCCAAAGGGAATTTATTCATCATTTTTATTTATTTATTTGAATTTTTAATTGCTAATAATTCATTTAATTAATTAAAATAGGTGAAAAATACCAAAGGAAGCTTTTTAAATCTTTTTATGCATGAAATACACTCAAGATTCGTGCATGATCAGATATAGAAAGAATCAATGTGATTTTCCATGATTGGAATCAAATATGCATGGAAAAGATTGAAAAAATTATGCATGAAAATCAAATATTCTCTACATCAATGCTTTGATCCTTTGGCTCAGAATTTTAACCCTAATCGTTCACATACTTATACTCATGCAAACCCTAGTCCAAAGAACCTCTGAGCTGCGCTAGAAAACAAGAGCAAAGTTTGAGTTTTTGCCAAAAAAATTCCAAAACTGAAAACACCATTCCAAGGCGTTTCAAGGCCATATAACCATTCCACTAGCTTGTCAAGGCCACGAGGAGACTATTCCAATCAAGAACATTGTCCCATACTCAAGGAATTGGTATATCAAAGTCATACTTTTCACGAAAATATTCATAATCGTATCATGAATTCTATGCATTTTTCATATGTTTTTGATGTTGATTTATGCTAATTGGATCATTCTAAAGCTAACCATATACATCAATTGAGTTTTCGTGCACTATAGGAGAATTCACCATGGAAGATTGTTAGGGTTTCAGAAACCTTGAATTGGGGTTTCTCAGTTATGGAAAAATCAGGACACGAGACTTAGACCATTAAACTCAGGAAGCTTGGACGAATCGAACACACATATCGCGCCTAATTTATGATGCAGGGATTTCTATTCGCTATTTTTGCATATATCATATAGTGGGGGTTTAAAACCCCCGCTATCTTGTTTGTTTTTGTTTCAGATACAGCGAAGCCTTGAAGAAGATGGTGAGGTGTAGGCCAGTAAATGGTTCATTTGAATTTCGCGCTAAAGTCTTCCACTAACCCTTGTTTTAGCTCATGTTGATTTATTGTCATATAATAAACAAAGCGTTCAGGTGGTTCAAGTGGCAGGCATGTGTATTGGTAACCTCTGGGACCTGGGTTTGAATCCCAGGTCCCCCTCCCTTTCCATAATATTTTTTCTAATATCATCCTGTGCAGTTTCTTCCCTGAAGACCATCATACACTCACAATCCAGGCACGCCACATGGTTACTGAAGGCAATCCAAAGGCCTTGATTTGAAGAGTACCATGGGCATAAGTCAATGAAGCTACACGTGGCCAATAAAGTCAACAAGGCCAGGGTTCTAATGGGCCATAATTACTAGGAATATACCTCCAATTTGGGGACAGAACCCCCCATGGTTTGCTCTTTTATTTTTTATATTTTTATATTTTTATTTGTTTTAATTAATTTCCTTTAAATTCTTTAATTTAATTTATTTTCATAAAATATAAAAATATTAAAAAAAATCAGAAAAGACAAAAAAATAAATATATTTGATTTAGTATTTTTGTAAATAAATTATATCATTTAATTTAGTTTTCAATTCTAGGGTTAATTTCAATATCTTTTCTTAATAAATTAAAATTTGTAGAATTAGGTTTTAATTATTTTCACCTTTTCTTTTTCATAATTAATTATATTTTCTTGTAAATAAAATTGCATTAATTAATTAGGTTTAATTTTAGGTTAAATTTTAATGCTTTTCTTAATAAATTAAAAAACTAGAATTAGGGTTAATTAATATTTTAATTTCATTTAATTCTCATAAAAATCCATAAATACAAAAACTTAAAAATCCTTTCTTGTTACTTTAAATTAATTTGTTAATATAATTTAATTTCTTTAAAAAAGGGTCCAACGCCCTCGCTTTCGATTTAATTCTCTTTGCATTTTTATTCCTTATTTTAAATATTAATGTAATTCTCCCAAAGCCGTGTAAATTAAACATTTATATTTCTCGCATCTTTATTTTATGTCAAATCGGGTCCTGGATTTAATTTGGCGATGTGGACCCGCGCCTTTGTAATAGTTTAGGAACTTTATATTTCTCACAACTCTTTAACTGTTAATAATTGCATGCAAGAATGAATATTAAAATAAAAACAAAAGCGTAGATCACCCATGACATGAACAAGACAAAATATCTGAAAACGACACACAAATCACACACCACCCCTAGGGTACGCTTCACTGTTGCCTTGCCTCTCGAAAGGTGATCGTCGAGTAGAGGATGTCTCAGTAAGTCCTCATGATCCGGGAACCTGGCATGAGGGTAGCTTCTAAGGTATCTTCCTATTGCTCCGGTGATCACCATGTCCCGAACCTTCGAATTGACCCGAACACCTCCAACGGTGGTGCTACCTACCTCTCAATGGTGGGATGGCACTACCTTAAGGACATTTACACAGCCTAATTCCTTAGGGTAGGTAGATGACTCATAGGTACTTGCTCTCTTTCTAAAAAAACAAAAACTTTTCACACCGACACTTTTCAAAAAGCTTTCAAAACAAATTTTCAAACACTCTTGAGGACTGATACAAGAGTCGATCTGAAATCTTTAAAATGAAACTTTTTCAAACTCACTCACAATTGAAAAGCAAACACTTTTGAAAACACAAATGAGCAAGTATCTAAGAGCCCATGGATAACCATGGATAGAAAGGGTGCTAACACCTTCCCTTTCTATAAATCTACCTCCCGAACCGAGAAACTATCTCATAAGGAATTTTGCTGTGCTTTTGTCCTGTCCATGTTGGAGAAAATAAAAGACGGTGGCGACTCTTGCTTCTGCGACATTTCGCGAACCAGCGTTAAACAGTCAGTTCCAGATCCACCGATCACAGAACTGGCGACTCTGCTGGGGAAATCTTTTAAAGTGAGGTGTACCTTAGGACTAAGATCACTGTGTTTTCAATTGCTTTCTTTGCTTGCTTTAAATTGTGGGACTGTCTTGGGAGTTCTATAGATCCTAACCCGGATCTGGGGATACCTTCTTATAAAGTAGCAACAAGGCTGTGAGGGAACTGTGCGGGGTATACCGACATGGTTGAAACAGTCTGCTATGTTGATGTGGCACTTTGGTGTGTACCGGTAACCCTTGAGTCCAGTCAAGGAGAGTACGGGGCCGCCGTGTGGTGTCGTGAAGCATCAACAGACCTTAGGAACCTTAATTGAACTATCTTGGCCTCTTTAGGGTAGTGAGATAACTGACTTTAGTGTAGTCCGAGGTTGGTTGATACTCGATACTACACTCAATTGAGGGTTGCTTTCCTGGAATATTTCGGTCGCCAGTTCAGTGGCTAAATTGAAACGATGAACAATGAAAGCAATCCAGTGATATTGGGACCCTTAGAACCCGGTCACTTCTAATAGGACAGGTTGAACCCACCAACTTCAAGAGGGTAATACCCAGACCCCATGCTGGCCTAAACCCTAAGGGCTTGTCTTGTGTGACTTGTGTGCCTTACATGTTTGTCTTTGTAAATATGTGTGGTGTGTTTAATCATAGCATCATGACATCATCCAACATCATATGCATTGACTAACCATTTCAGGGGTTCGAATCTTCATCTTTGTTCTTTGTTTTGTAGGACATGGAACTTGTTCGCAGAAATACAATTCAAATCAGCCTTGTAAGGATCCCTCCTCAGCTTAAGGAACTTATATCCAGGATTCCCGAGAGCTCTTCATTCAATGAAAGACATGGAAGACTCATCAGCTTGGTCAATACCAACATTGAGGAAGACATGATAAAGGTCCTGTTCCAATTCTTTGACCCTCTGCATCATTGTTTCACCTTCTTGGATTATCAGCTGGTACCTACCTTGGAGGAGTTCTCCCGACTCCTGAAGATCCCTATCCTTGATCAACTACCCTACAACGGTACGGAAAAGGAACCCAAACTTGAAGAGATTGCTAAAGCCTTACACCTACAATCATCTGACCTCAAGGGACATTGGGAAGTTAGAAGTGGTATCAAAGGGTTCTTAGCCAGGTTTCTGTTTGAAAAAGCCCATGAATGTTGGAACTCCCTTGACTTACAAGCTTTTGAAGAAGTTGTGGCCCTCCTTGTCTATGGTTTGGTGTTGTTCCCTAATCCAGATCAGCTTATAGATATCAGTGCTGTCCAGATCTTCATGTCCAGGAATCCTATACCTACATTGCTGGGGGACATCCTTCATTCATGTTACACTCGAACCATGAGAAAAAGAGGTGTCCTTATGTGTTGCACTCCTCTCCTGGGAAGGTGGTTTATTTCGCACCTTCCACAATCGGTCTTGAAGAACGAGCGGGGTTTGAGGTGGTCACAACGGTTGATGACTCTTACACATGCAGATATACATTGGTGCCCTCGGTCCAGAGAGGATGTCACTATCATTGATCGTTGCGGGGAGTACCCTAATTTTCCTTTACTTGGAATCAGAGGAGGTATTACTTACAACCCATGCCTGGCTTGGAGACAGTTTGGTTATGCTCGGAGGGACGGTCCTCATGACATGTTAATTCCTGACATAGTGTTTGACTTCGACAACGATGCACAAGGACTTCGCCAGAGATTTATCAGAGCCTGGAGGATGCCAAGTAGGATAGACAATAAGACACTGGGGCACAGGAACTCCATCCCGTTGGAACCTTATCTCAAGTGGGTACGGGCCCGCTCCCAGAAGTTAGTAATGCCATATCCTCATATGCTCCCAGTAATCAAAGAGCCAGTCTTGGAAGGGGAAGTGTCCTACACCATTCAGCATCCTGATATGCCCACATCCTGGGAAGAGATGCAGAAGAGCTGGATCCAGCTTAAGGAAGAACGGAATTCTCTTGAGACCAGTCTACATGCTATTGAAAAGAAGGTCTTGGAGCTCACCCGCCTATTGCACGAGGAGAGGAATCTCAACACCTACATAGCTCCAAAGAGGATGCGTAGTGTCTTTTGGGATTGATTTGCTTTGTAATTTGTGCCCATGAGGCTTTGATGTACTGAACAATTATTTCCTTAATGATAACGTGTGTTCCTTTTTGTCTACAACAAATTTGAACTTTCGAACCCTTGAATGCATTGCATAAACACATATCATTCATCATGTTCATAGCAGGTTTTCTTCTTTTCAGGTTGCTTACAGTTCTTCGCTGTTTATTTCAGCATCATGAATCCTGACTCATCATCAACCGAGATGTCCATCAAGGCTCTTCAAGCGCAGAATGCGCAATTTCAGGAACTAATCATGGGGTTGGCTCAGGGCCAAGGAGAGCTGAAGGCTCTGCTCCTGAAGAAGGAGAAGAAGAAGAAGAAGAGAACTGTTCTTTTCAACTCGGGCCGAAGGTTTGGCAACACTCTGCAGAATGAAGAGGCTGGTTCTTCTATAGGCAAGGGTAGTCCCCAAGAGGGAAAAGGTCCTAGTCCGGTAGTCTCCGACAACGAGACTGATTTTGATGAGGAGCAGTATCCTCCGGCAGAAGACAGATATAAGCAGTTGGAAGACAGATTGAATGCTATGGAGATCCAACAAGTGCCTGGGCTGGATTTTGGAGATTTGGGCTTATCTACTGGTGTGATTATTCCTCATAAGTTCAAAGAACCATCCTTTACCAAGTATGATGGGGCATCTTGTCCCAAGCTACATCTCAGATCCTACGTGCGGAAGATTCAACCGTACTCAGTGGACAAGAATTTGTGGATCCACTTCTTCCAGGAGAGTCTTTCAGGGACTCATCTCGAGTGGTTCTATCAGCTGGATGGGACCAAGGTTTGTAACTGGGAGGAGTTGGCTACTGCTTTCTATAAGCAGTATCAATATAATGCCGACCTTGCCCCTACACGTACCCAACTCCAGGGTATGTCGCTAGGGTCAAGTGAAGGTTTTAAAGAGTACGCACAAAAGTGGAGGGACCTGGCTGGCAGGGTGCAGCCTCCGTTGACTGACCGGGAGTTGGTAGACATGTTCTTGGGGACCCTATCTGGGCCATTTTTCAACCATCTTATCGGTAACTCGTCTGCAGGGTTTACTGATCTGATTATGACTGGAGAGAGAATAGAGGTCGGGATGAAGTCTGGTAAAATTTAGAAGGGTGCATCGTCAAGCTCTGAGAAGAAGCCCTTTAAGAAAGAGGCCAGTGCTGTATACGGGTCTAGAAGACAAGAGAAACCTGAGCGCCGCCAATCTGTCAACGCGATGATGATTGCTAAGCCTGCTGCCGATCCTCGGCCAACCAATCCTCCAAGGGCTGAAAGACCTAGAAGGGAGTTTACCCGTTTGAGCATGACTCTATCACAAATCTTGCCGTAGTTACTATCCACCAACTTAGTGACTGTCAGAGAGGCCCCGAAAGTTGTGAACACGGCCTCTCCCAAATACAATCCAAATGCCCGTTGTGCTTATCACTCCGATAGCCCGGGGCATTCCACTGATGACTGTTGGGCCTTAAGGAATAAGGTGCAAGACCTTATTGACGCAAAATAAATACAGTTTGAAGCGCCTGAGAGGCCAAATGTGGTGACTGCTCCTATGCCCCAGCATGGAGTAAATGTTGTTGATGAAGATGTATACGCCGCTTCTGTGGATGATGTGGCTACTCCCTTAATGACTATCAAGAGGAACCTACTGCTGGCCGGTTTATTTCCGGGTTGTAGTGAGGGTTGCCTTTTCTGTGCTGTTTCTCTCTCTGGTTGTCCTTTGCTGAAGTTGGGCATCCAAAGCCTAATGGACAACAAAGAGATTCTATTCAAGAAGTCCGCTGTTCAGTTGGTTCCGGTAGAAGAAGTTTCTGTGGTTACAATCTTTAATAATCCAATCAAGGCTCTCCCGAGGAAGCCTGTTCAAATCATGACTGTCGCACCTGTTGTTATTACTGTTCCGGGGCCTCTCCCCTACGAATCTGATAAGGCTGTCCCATGGCTCTATGGGGCAGATGTGTATGTGAACAGAATTAAGAAAGAGTTCAACACTGGCACCAGTATCAGCAATATCACTGGTCTAGCAAAGGTTACCCGCAGTGGCAGGCTCTTCTCACCTGACATTGCACCGCCCACTATTCGAAGACCCCTCACTATAACACCTACAAGTGTACCTGTTCCTGTTTCTGATCAAGTTGTTTCCCCTGCTGCCGAGTCATCTAATGCTCGGGGCAAAGGGATTGAAGATGAGCCTGCCCAGATGGAGGCACCAAGACCTGTAAATGCTGAGGCCTCCCAACAAGAGATGGAGGAAATCCTGAAAATAATCAAGAAGAGTGACTTTAATGTTGTCGAGCAGCTGGGGCATACGCCCTCCAAAATCTCCATGCTCTCCTTGCTACTGTGTTCAGAGGCCCATGCTAAGGCCTTGATCTCATTTCTCAAGACGGCCCATGTGCCACAGGAGACATCTGCCATCCAGTTCACTGATTGCGTAGCAAATCTAACAGCGGACAACAGATTGGGTTTCTCGGATGTTGACCTTACTGCTAAGGGAAGGGACCACAATGATGCCCTGCATGTCTCTATTGAATGCAGGGGCACTACTCTGGCGCACGTGTTGGTGGACACTGGTTCTTCCCTAAATGTGCTACCCAAGAAGGCCTTAGACCGTTTGGATTGTGAGGGCCTGGAGCTGAAACCTAGCAATATCATCGTCAAAGCCTTTGACGGTTCCAAGAGGATGGTTCATGGAGAGGTTGACATTCCTATTCGTGTGGGCTCTCAAGTATTCGACTCTACCTTCTATGTGATGGATATCCGTCCATCGTATTCTTGTCTACTGGGTCGACCTTGGATCCACAAAGCTGGGGCAGTGACCTCTACCTTGCACCAGAAGCTAAAGTACCCTGTCAGAGGGAAGATCGTCACTGTGCAGGGAGAGGAGGAGTATATGGTGAGCCATTTGAATTCCTTCAGATATATTGAGATGGACGGGGAGTTTATTGAAACCCCCTTTCAGCATTTCGAAGAGGTACTTCCAACTTTAGCAGCAGCAGAAACAGCGGTCGAAGAAGAGGTTCCTTTGAAGATGGCTTCCTTGAAGGATGCCCGGGCTGTGGTCAATAAAGGTGAATGTGCTAACTGGGGCAGGCTTCCTGACTTTACACAGAAAACTGACAAGTTTGGGCTGGGTTTTACTGCAGAGGGACAGAAGGCTATGCGGAAAGCAAAGACCAGAAGACCTCCTGTGCTCATTACCAACCCAGGAGTGAATACTGTTGGGGACGGAGATGAAGTGGAAGAGTCAGAGTTCAATAGCTGGATCTACCCAACAACTGAGGGCGGATTGACCAATTGGATTGCCAAAGACCATACTCCTGTTACTTTTGTTACGCAGTAATAAATTTCTTTGTTTTGTTATTTGTAATAAACAATAAATTGAACTTTATGGCCCGGTGTCTTACCCGGGGCACCGTGGCTCCATTTGTGAGGGCATATAAATTGTCATTTCATATATCATGAATAAAGATCTTGGACGTTTTCTCGCATTTCAAATCTTATGCTCCTTTTCTTTCTTTCCTTCCTTTATATATTTCAAAACAGATGTATTTACACACACTCACTCATACAGGTTTCAATCCACTCTGGATCTCACTAGTAACGACTCTGCTACTGCCAGTTATGACTTCGAAAATCCGATCAACTTAGCCAAAGACGAAGGTGAAGATGATTGCGAAGTGCCTGGCGAGCTTGCAAGACTGTTACTCCAGGAAGAGAGGGCAATTCAACCGCACGAAGAGCCGGTGGAAACAATAAATCTGGGTACTGAGGCAGACAGGAAGGAAGTTAAGATTGGTGCCAACCTAGAGCTCAGCGTGAAGCAACGGTTGACTCAGATGCTACATGATTATATGGAGATCTTTGCCTGGTCCTACGAAGACATGCCCGGGTTGGATACCGATATTGTGGTCCATCACTTGCCTACCAAGGAAGACTGCCCTCCGGTTAAGCAAAAGGTCCGCCGTATGCGTCCAGAGATGTATGAGAAGATCAAGGCCGAAGTTATGAAACAGTTTGATGCCGGGTTCCTTGCAGTGACTTCTTACCCGCAGTGGGTTGCTAATGTGGTGCCGGTACCAAAGAAGGATGGAAAGGTCAGAATGTGTGTCGACTACAGGGATCTGAACAGGGCCAGCCCCAAAGATGACTTCCCCTACCTCACATTGATGTCCTTGTTGACAATACAGCTCAGCATAAGGTGTTCTCTTTCATGGATGGCTTTTCAGGTTACAATCAGATCAAGATGGCACCTGAAGACATGGAAAAGACTACCTTCGTTACTCAGTGGGGCACTTTCTGCTACAAGGTCATGCCTTTTGGACTGAAGAACGCTGGGGCAACCTACCAACGTGCCATGGTTGCTTTATTTCATGACATGATCCATCATGAGATAGAAGTGTATGTTGATGACATGATCGCAAGGTCCCAGACTGAGGAAGAGCACCCAGATCATCTGCAGAAATTGTTTGACCGTCTGAAGTTGTACAAGCTGAGGTTGAACCCGAACAAGTGCACCTTCGGGGTAAGATCTGGGAAGTTGCTAGGCTTCGTTGTAAGTGATAAGGGTATTCAAGTGAACCCTGCCAAGGTTAAAGCTATTCAAGAGATGGCAGTTCCTAGGACAGAGAAAGAGGTCAGAGGCTTTTTAGGACGCCTGAATTACATTGCTCGATTCATCTCGCACCTGACTGCTACCTGTGAGCCAATCTTCAAGCTGCTGAAGAAAGATCAGGTAGTACGTTGGAATGATGAATGTCAGGCTGCTTTTGACAGAATCAAAGAGCATATCCAAGAACCACCCATTCTTATGCCACCGGTTGAAGGGAGACCTCTGATACTATACCTGACAGTACTTGACAACTCAATGGGGTGTGTGCTGGGGCAGCATGACGAGTCTGGCCGAAAAGAGCATGCCATTTATTACCTTAGCAAAAAGTTTACCGACTGTGAGACCCGATACTCACTGCTTGAGAAAACTTGCTGCGCTTTGGTATGGGCTGCTCGCCGGCTGAGACAGTATATGCTGACTCACACTACCTTGTCGATTTCGAAGATGGATCCTATAAAGTACATATTTGAAAAGCCTGCTCTGTCTGGGAGAATAGCAAGATGTCAGATGATCTTGACAGAATACGACATCCAGTACACAACCCAGAAAGCCATCAAGGGAAGTTTATTGGAAGACCACTTGGCACATCAGGCAGTAGACGACTATCAGTCAATGAACTTCGAGTTTCCAGACGAGAGTATCATGATTGTGACTGATTATGAAGTACCTGGACCGGATGAAGGACCTGAGGAAGGATCCCGATGGTCTATGCACTTTGACGGAGCCTCCAATGCTTTGGGTAACGGTATCGACGCTGTAATCATATACCCTCAAGGCACTCATACTCCACTCACTTCCCGACTATGTTTCAACTGTACCAACAACATGGCAGAGTATGAGGCGTGCATCATGGGTCTTCAAGCTGCGATCGACTTAAGGATCAAGTTTCTGAGTGTCTTCGGAGATTCCGCTCTCGTGATCAATCAGATCAAAGGAGAGTGGGATACGAAACATCCGAATCTTATTCCTTACAGAGAATGTGTGTTGACATTGATCCCCCACTTCACAAAGATAACCTTTGAACATTTCCCAAGAGAGGAGAATCAGCTGGCGGACGCGTTAGATACAATGTCTTCTATGTTCAAGGTCAAATGGGACAATGAGGCTCCCCGGATCATCATCTGGAAATTGGACGAACCGGCATACTGTTGTGATCTCGAGACTGAATTGGTGACTGAGAAGCCTTGGTACCATGAGGTGAAGAGATATCTGGAAGCTCAGGAATACCCTGAAGGTGCGTCTGTCAACGATAAGAAGTTTCTGAGAAAGTTCGCAGCGAAGTTCTTCCTTAGCAACGACATCCTGTATAAGCGAAACCATGATTC
This sequence comes from Vicia faba, assembly GCA_948472305.1. Lineage (NCBI taxonomy): Eukaryota > Viridiplantae > Streptophyta > Magnoliopsida > Fabales > Fabaceae > Vicia > Vicia faba. The sequence continues at coordinate 586,522,727 of OX451737.1, read as the reverse complement.
AACCTTACTGCGTTGTGTGGATAAAACTGAAGCAGAAAGGATCATGGAAGAGTTACATGAAGGAACCTTCGGAACACATTCCAGTGGACACACTATGGCAAAGAAAATCCTTCGGGCAGGGTATTTCTGGTCCACAATGGAAGCAGACTGCTACCAACATTCTCGGACATGCCATAAATGCCAGATTTATGCAGACAAGGTGCATGTTCCTCCAGTTCCTCTAAATGTTCTGATTGCGCCTTGGCCGTTTGCAATGTGGGGCATAGACATGATCGGTGAGATTAAACCTACAGCGTCTAATGGGCATCGCTTCATCCTAGTGGCGATTGATTACTTTACGAAGTGGGTTGAAGCAGCATCCTATGCTACGGTAACCAAGAATGTTGTGGCACGGTTCATTCGGCATAACTTGATCTGTCGATACGGCGTCCCAGAAAGAATTATTACAGACAACGGTACCAATCTCAATAACAAGATGATCACTGAGCTCTGCGAGCATTTTAAGATACAACACCACAACTCTTCTCCTTACAGACCGAAGATGAATGGGGCTGTAGAAGCAGCAAATAAGAACATTAAGAAAATCGTGCAGAAGATGACAGTGACTTATAAAGATTGGCACGAGATGTTACCGTTCGCTCTACATGGGTACCGTACCTCAGCCAGGACGTCAACCGGGGCAACTCCTTTCTCCTTGGTCTACAGTATGGAGGAAGTCTTACCGATCGAAGTGCAAATACCCTCTCTCCGGATAATGAAGGATGCAGATCTGAATGAAGATGATTGGATCCAGACACGACTTGATCAGCTAAACCTTATTGATGAGAAGAGACTTGCTGCTATCTGTCATGGTCAGACGTATCAGAAACGGATGATCAGGGCATTTAACAAAAAAGTCAGACCACAAGAGTATCAAGTTGGGGATCTGGTAATCAAGCGAATCATCCTCCCTCAGAGTGATCCAAGGGGCAAATGGACCCCTACGTACGAAGGGCCATTTGTGGTTAAACATGTGTTCTCAGGAGGAGCCATGATTCTAACCAACATGGATGGTGACGACCTTCCTCACCCCGCCAATGCAGACATAGTAAAAAGATACTACGCATGAAAAAAAAGACCCGCTAGGCTGACATGCCTAGGAAAAAATTAGGGCTTCCCGGCGAACCAAAAGGGTTCGGGCAAAATGAAGGGATGAAATGAAAAAATCTGTACACCCGGCAAGTCGAAAACCTGAAAAGGCGGCTTGGGCAAAAATGGGTATCCCGGTGGACTGAAAACCAGAAAGGGCGGTCCAGGCAAAAGTTAGGGATAAAGCGTAATACTATGTCTCATTGATCACTTTGCATCCAGAATCCGGTATCTACATCAAGTTCAGATGGTATCGATCAGTCAGCTTCACTTTCAACTAAGGTCATCAAGTGATGAGACGCTCGGAGATATAAAGGCAATAGCAGAGTTGAAACCCAGTGGGATCATTCGTTTCACACAGCTGTTTTATTTTCTCTTGTACAAATTTGTATAAACTCTTTTGTTCGGCGGCGTTCTCTTACTAGGACGTCAGCCTCTTGTACATAAACGCCTATTTTACAGGCAAATTCAAGAAAATCAATACAAATATACTTTTCAGTTAAAATTTCCAATTGTTTTTCCTTTTCTGTTTTGTTTTGCGAAGAACGTCCAAGGTTCAATTTGTGATATATGCATTGACAATAATTTGATAACTCATGAATATTTGCATACGAAACAAAGGATTAATTACAGGTAACATTAGAAGCAGGGGCAATAAAGAGTTGTCTAAGCAATCTAGTTGTTCTATCCTCCAAGGTACCAAGGTAGGTTCGACTGAAGAACATAACCAGATATCTTAACTCCCCAGAGAGTGAGCCAGCAAGTCAGTGCACTCTCCCCAAGCAAAGCTAGACTATCAGCCTTAAGGAAGTTGGGTACCCTCCAGCAGATCTCAACATTCCCCAGCAAAATATACATGCATTCTTAACAAGCATCCCCGACAGTCTTGACCTAAAGATTGTTCCCCAGAGGTATATCAAACATGCAAGGGAGTCACTTCCCCAGTAGTTCAAAACTTCCCCAGGGGAGTCCAATCCAGTTTCCCCAGGAAAGTTGGAATCCATCCCCCAAGCAGTAAGCTGATCCCTAGTAGATTCTGGAAGCTTAGCCCCGTAGAGCACGAACGCGTCTCCCGGCTTCATACAAAGAGTTATTTCCCTACCAGGATACAACTGGGTTATCCTCAGCCAAAAGCCACGGAAAGAGCGTCCTCGACGAAGTCTTCTTATCCCCAGCGAAGTCTATTAACACTTCCAACACAACAATGGTATCCCCAGCAAGTTACTATCAACAGCTCAACAAAGTACTTCTCTCCCCACAGAGTATTGCTTCCCGGCAAGATCGCTAGAGTATCTTTTCTCCCCGCAGAGTAATTCATTCGCCAGGTTTATTCCCCAACGGAGTTATCTTCTCCGACCAGTATTCTTGCAACTATCATCCCCAGCGGGAGCAAAAATCTATTCTTTAACATCAGCCCAGGAGTGACTTCCCGGCACCCGTCAAGGATTTATTTTCCTAAGACGAAGATACATTCATAAACATCACATCTCCATACATTATAGCATGCATATACGCATCATATCTTACAAATCTCATTTATGTTGAGAACATCATTGCTTGATCCATATCATGCATTGCATATGACTGACCTTTACCTTTCAGGAAAGATCCAGTTAAGTTCTCAGTTACATTTCAAGACCTAGACCGGTTCAGTTAAATCGACCCTAAGATTTTACTGTTTCTTATCCAGTCAAAGGCCTCCTCTGGTTCAGTCAGATCGACCCTAAGATCTCCCTGTTTCTTATCCAGTTGAAGACATTTCAAGACCTAGACCGGTTCAGTTAAATCGACCCTAAGATTTCTCCGTTTCTTATCCATTCCAAGGCCTTCTCTGGTTCAGTCAGATCGACCCTAAGATCTCCCTGTTTCTTATCCAGTTGAAGACATTTCAAGACCTAGACCGATTCAGTTAAATCGGCCCTAAGATTTCTCTGTTTCTTATCCAGTCCAAGGCCTTCTCTGGTTCAGTCAGATCGACCCTAAGATCTCCCTGTTTCTTGTCCAGTTGAAGACATTTCAAGACCTAGACCGGTTCAGTTAAATCGACCCTAAGATTTTTCTGTTTCTTATCCAGTCAAAGGCCTTCTCTAGTCCAGCTAAATCGACCCCTAACAGATTTTCCTGATAAAGACTCAGTAGAAGATATCCAAGATTCTCTCAGCGTTACTATTGAGGTAGAAGTCGCCCAAAATTCTCTCAGCGTTAGTGTTGAGGTAGAAGTCACCCAAGATTCTCTCAGCGTTACTGTTGAGGTAGAAGTCACCCAAGATTTTCTCAGCGTTACTGTTGAGGTAGAAGTCGCCCAAGATTCTCTCAGCGTTACTGTTGAGGTAGAAGTCACCTAAGATTCTCTCAGCGTTACTGTTGAAGTTGAAGTCGCCCAAGGTTCTCTCAGCGTCCCTGTTGAGGCAGTAATCGTCCAAGGTTCTCTCAGCGTTCCTGTTGAGGTAGTAACTATCCCTGGTTCATTCATCACCTTTTGAAGCTCCAGATTCAGCTCCTGTAACCAGTCAGGACACATCTATACAAATAATCTGAAGACTAGCTCCTGTAACGGGTCAGGTAATCCTTTTCTTTTGTAGGTACGCAAGTTCTCGCTAAGGAATCTCTTACGCGATCAACGCCCAGATGGCATCTATAAGCCCATCCACCTACCCATCATCTCTTAGCATGGCATCTATAAGCCCATCATCCTATCCATCAATCTCCAAATGGCATCTATAAGCCTATTCCCATCATCACACTGCTACTATGTGAGCGTAAATTTCTGGGCACTCTAGTGTTCAATCATCTTCCACCTTCGGATTACGAAAGGCACGTCAGCCAATCTGCACCCTCAGGTCTAAGAAGATTGAACAGGGGTAACTGTTGTACCCCAAAATTTGCCCTCCCATATTCTTCAAAATTTGCCAAGTCAAAGCTTCAAAATTCCCCAAGGGTTGCACAATTCAAGGGCCTCCTAACAGTAAAAAATTAGGGTTTTTGTTCTGACAAAGAAAATGAAGTTTCCAAAGGTCGAATCAAGTCCCACATGCCTACAAACATGGTCAAGCATCCTCATACCAAGTTTCAATACTTACAGCACAAAATTGCACAATCAAAAACCCTAATTGCCCTACAGTCAACTAAAGGGGCAAAATGGTCATTTGACAGTCAAAAGTTCAAAATTTTGGTCAACATCTCATTTTGAAGCCACAAACATCATTTGATCAATGCTTGATCATGATTCTCAAAGCTTGGCTCAAAAAGTCTCAAGATGCAAAAGTTTCCATATTTGGACAGTTGAAAAAGTCAACTGTAACTTGACCAAGGCATAACTTCCACATGGATTATCAGAAAAATTCCATCCAAAGCTCATTTTGAAGAGAATGACATTTCCTACAACTCCTCTTCACACTTCAAGTCCAAGAAATGCTCTCACAAAAAGTTATCAATTTCAACATTATAGGTCATTTTCAAAAGTCAACAAAAAGGGACTTTAAGTCAAAGGCCATAACTTGATATTGGTAAATCAAAATGACATGGGACCAAATGAATTGGTTAGAGGACTTCAAGACCTTTCCAAAATGTCAAAGAACATGAGTAAAGCTTAAAAATTGTGCAAGATATGCCTTGTGGAAGTTGGGAAATTTTTGGGTATTTTGAAAAGTCAACTTTGCTTCAAATTCCTTAAAATTGCTAATGGGCCACATTTTCTTCCAAAATTCATCATCCAAAGCATGTGCACGACCATTTGGCCCAAAGGGAATTTATTCATCATTTGTATTTATTTATTTGAATTTTTAATTGCTAATAATTCATTTAATTAATTAAAATAGGTGAAAAATACCAAAGGAAGCTTTTTAAATCTTTTTATGCATGAAATACACTCAAGATTCGTGCATGATCAGATATAGAAAGAATCAATGTGATTTGCCATGATTGGAATCAAATATGCATGGAAAAGATTGAAAAAATTATGCATGAAAATCAAATATTCTCTACATCAATGCTTTGATCCTTTGGCTCAGAATTTTAACCCTAATCGTTCACATACTTATACTCATGCAAACCCTAGTCCAAAGAACCTCTAAGCTGCGCCAGAAAACAAGAGCAAAGTTTGAGTTTTTGCCAAAAAATTCCAAAACTGAAAACACCATTCCAAGGCGTTTCAAGGCCATATAACCATTCCACTAGCTTGTCAAGGCCACGAGGAGACTATTCCAATCAAGAACATTGTACCATACTCAAGGAATTGGTATATCAAAGTCATACTTTTCACGAAAATATTCATAATCGTATCATGAATTCTATGCATTTTTCATATGTTTTTGATGTTGATTTATGCTAATTGGATCATTCTAAAGCTAACCATATACATCAATTGAGTTTTCGTGCACTATAGGAGAATTCACCGTGGAAGATTGTTAGGGTTTCAGAAACCTTGAATTGGGGTTTCTCAGTTATGGAAAAATCAGGACACGAGACTTAGACCATTAAACTCAGGAAGCTTGGACGAATCGAACACACATATCGCGCCTAATTTATGATGCAGGGATTTCTATTCCCTATTTTTGCATATATCATATAGTGGGGGTTTAAAACCCCCGCTATCTTGTTTGTTTTTGTTTCAGATACAGCGAAGCCTTGAAGAAGATGGTGAGGTGTAGGCCAGTAAATGGTTCATTTGAATTTCGCGCTAAAGTCTTCCACTAACCCTTGTTTTAGCTCATGTTGATTTGTTGTCATATAATAAACAAAGCGTTCAGGTGGTTCAAGTGGCAGGCATGTGTATTGGTAACCTCTGGGACCTGGGTTTGAATCCCAGGTCCCCCTCCCTTTCCATAATATTTTTTCTAATATCATCCTGTGCAGTTTCTTCCCTGAAGACCATCATACACTCACAATCCAGGCACGCCACATGGTTACTGAAGGCAATCCAAAGGCCTTGATTTGAAGAGTACCATGGGCATAAGTCAATGAAGCTACACGTGGCCAATAAAGTCAACAAGGCCAGGGTTCTAATGGGCCAGAATTACTAGGAATATACCTCCAATTTGGGGACAGAACCCCCCATGGTTTGCTCTTTTATTTTTTTATATTTTTCTATTTTTATTTGTTTTAATTAATTTCCTTTAAATTCTTTAATTTAATTTATTTTCATAAAATATAAAAATAGTAAAAAAAATCAGAAAAGACAAAAAAATAAATATATTTGATTTAGTATTTTTGTAAATAAATTATATCATTTAATTTAGTTTTCAATTCTAGGGTTAATTTCAATATCTTTTCTTAATAAATTAAAATTTGTAGAATTAGGTTTTAATTATTTTCACCTTTTCTTTTTCATAATTAATTATATTTTCTTGTAAATAAAATTGCATTAATTAATTAGGTTTAATTTTAGGTTAAATTTTAATGCTTTTCTTAATAAATTAAAAAACTAGAATTAGGGTTAATTAATATTTTAATTTCATTTAATTCTCATAAAAATCCATAAATACAAAAACTTAAAAATCCTTTCTTGTTACTTTAAATTAATTTGTTAATATAATTTAATTTCTTTAAAAAAGGGTCCAACGCCCTCGCTTTCGATTTAATTCTCTTCGCATTTTTATTCCTTCTTTTAAATATTAATGTAATTCTCCCAAAGCTGTGTAAATTGAACATTTATATTTCTCGCATCTTTATTTTATGTCAAATCGGGTCCTGGATTTAATTTGGCGATGTGGACCCGCGCCTTTGTAATAGTTTAGGAACTTTATATTTCTCGCAACTCTTTAACTGTTAATAATTGCATACAAGAATGAATGTTAAAATAAAAACAAAAGCGTAGATCACCCATGACATGAACAAGACAAAATATCTGAAAACGACACACAGATCACACACCACCCCTAGGGTACGCTTCACTGTTGCCTTGCCTCTCGAAAGGTGATCGTCGAGTAGAGGATGTCTCAGTAAGTCCTCATGATCCGGGAACCTGGCATGAGGGTAGCTTCTAAGGTATCTTCCTATTGCTCCGGTGATCACCATGTCCCGAACCTTCGAATTGACCCGAACACCTCCAACGGTGGTGCTACCTACCTCTCAATGGTGGGATGGCACTACCTTAAGGACATTTACACAGCCTAATTCCTTAGGGTAGGTAGATGACTCATAGGTACTTGCTCTCTTTCTAAAAAAACAAAAACTTTTCACACCGACACTTTTCAAAAAGCTTTCAAAACAAATTTTCAAACACTCTTGAGGACTGATACAAGAGTCGATCTGAAATCTTTAAAACGAAACTTTTTCAAACTCACTCATAATTGAAAAGCAAACACTTTTGAAAACACAAATGAGCAAGTATATAAGAGCCCATGGATAACCATGGATAGAAAGGGTGCTAACACCTTCCCTTTCTATAAATCTACCTCCCGAACCGAGAAACTATCTCATAAGGAATTTTGCTGTGCTTTTGTCCTGTCCATGTTGGAGAAAATAAAAGACGGTGGCTATTCTTGCTTCTGCGACATTTCGCGAACCAGCGTTAAACAGTCAGTTCCAGATCCACCGATCACATCCCCCAATGGCATATTATCTCCGTTCTACCGCGATACCGGCCATGCCTATTTCTAGAATGCGCGCGTTAATGTCGCCCATTAAAAAACACAAAACAAATCAACTTTTTTCTAGAGGAACTACGGTGTTTTGATTCCTTCAGTGGATACGTAGGCAAAGGGTCACGAAACCCTCACGAACAGAATAATAAAAAACTCATTTTTTCCCCTTAAGAAACATATTTATAGATACATACACCCTTCTACATAACAAACAATTTTAAACCAAAAAACAGATATTTCAAAATGTTCCTGCGGAGTACCGCAGATGAATTGGGTGCTAATACCTTCCCATTGCATAACCAACCCCCGAACTCTTGATCTCTTTACAAAAACACATTTTATTACCTTTTATTTTTACATTGCATGTTTTTAGGGTTTTATTTCGCTCTTTTCCCTTTTCCCTTGGAAGCAATAAAGCGTGGTGGCGACTCTTGCTTTTTGTGAGTCAAGTTAATTAATAGCTTGATCTCCGATTTTCACCGCTACACTCGTCTTCCTCCTCCGGTCATGCCTATGTCCATCAATGTGGCTAATTTTGCCTGTAGAAATGCCCAAAAAACAAAATACAAAACCCTAGGTTCGGCTATAGGGTTACAGTCCATATCAATGCAATCAAACAATGCCAAAAGTTCAGAAATCTCATAAGCATCATAAATATGTCAAAGATTGGCCAGAAAGATGCAAAAATATGGAGTTACGATTTTGAATACAGGGCCATGAAGCGGGATGCTTACAGTGCGTTTTGATGCGTATGAAAGCTTGCTTTGGATTGCAGGAGGTTGAGTAGACACCTAGCAATTGATTGGTGTTGAGTTTTTCCTTTGTAAACGCCTCTAAGTGTGATTTCAGTTTTGCACTTTTTCCATCTTTTTTCAAGTTTTGTTCTTGGTGTTCTTGCAGCCTCTAGGTCCTAATCTCGTGTGCTTTGGCTTGTATATGTAATATGCAATGTATTAGGTCAATATTTGTGGATTAAATCTTTGCACATCATGACTATGGGATTTGATTTGATCCACCATTGAAAGCTTGCCTATTTTGTCAAAAATCCAGTCCTTTTGCACATGGAATGCTTGATACGAATTTGATACACTTGATGATGATGATTCAATCCTGAAATAGCCAAAAAGAGATCAAATAATCAATGTTTGGATTTTATTGGATTTAATTTGATTAAAAATGAAATAATTCATTAAAAAATCAAATAAATTAATAAAATTGATAAATGGACACAAGGCTGAAGCTAGGACACGTGTGAAATGTGGAAAGATCAAATCAAGTGGAAAAGAATGGGCCCATTTGACAAAATTTGAAGTTTTGGGGATAGTTGACTTTTGACAATTTTGCAAAAAGCCCAACTTCAACAATGCATAACTTCTTCAATTTTGAACTTTTGGAAGTGTTTTTGGACTTTTTAGAAAGCTTAAGATGTCCTATAACCAACCCTTTTAGTCTCATCACATTTTGATATACCATGCTCAAGTTATTAACTTTGGCAAATTTAGGTGTTTTTCTTGACTTTCAAAAATGACCTATAGTGTTCAAATTTATAACTTCTTGTGAGTGCATTTTCTGATCTTTGGGTATGAAGATGGATTGTAGGAAATTTCATCCTCTTAAAAATGCGATTTGGATGGGTCATTTCTGATAAAGCATGAGAAAGTTATGCTTGGTCAAAGTTGAGTTGAGTTTTCCTGCAAAACCCTAATTTAGCAACTTGAGTCTTGATGAATTTTGAGCAATCCTTGATATATCATGATCAACCATTTATAAAATGATGAAATATACTTCAAAATTAGAATGTTGACAAAAAAATCTTGAAGTTTGACTGTTTATAGGTCACAATTGAATTTTGCCCTAGCACAGTCGATTTTTGGACCCTTTGAGCAATTGACTGAGCAAACATCCTCTGCAAGGCTTGAAATTTGACATGGATGATATTGAGAACATATTAGGACAATGGGGAGAACTTGAGGTCATTTGGATGCAAGGACCTTGATGCAACACAAAACCCTAATTTGGGATTGACTGCATTAGGAGATAGCTTGATTGTCCATCTCTATAGCAAACTTGAGCAACATGGAGATTTTTATTGACTGAACAAGAGAAGGTCTTGGATTAACTTTGACTGGATAAGAATCATAAAAATCTTAGAATCGATTTAACTAAACCAGAAGAAAGTCTCAGAATATCTTCAACTGGAATAGGAATTAGGGAGATCTTAGCGTCGATCTGACTGAACCAGAGAAGGTCTTGGATTAACTTTCGCTGGATAAGAATCATAAAAAATCTTAGGATCGATTTAACTGAAACAGACGAAAGTCTTGGAATATCTTCAACTGGAATAGGAATCAGGGAGATCTTAGCAACGATCCGACTGAACCAGAGAAGGTCTTGGATTAACTTTGGCTGGATAAGAATCAGAAAAATATTAGAATCGATTTAACTGAACCAGACAAAAGTCTTGAAATATCTTCAACTGGAATACAAATCAGGGAGATCTTAGCATCGATCTGACTGAACCAGAGAAGGTCTTGGATTAACTTTGACTGGATAAGAATCAGAAAAATCTTAGGATCGACTTACCTGAACCAGACAAAAGTCTTGGAATATCTTCAACTGGAATACGAATCAGGGAGATCTCAGCGTCAATCTGACTGAACCAAAGAAGGTCTTGGATTAACTTTGACTGGATAAGAATCAGAAAAATATTAGAATCGATTTAACTGAACCAGATAAAAGTCTTTGAATATCTTCAACTGGAATACGAATCAGAGAGATCTTAGCGTCGATTTGACTGAACCAGAGAAGGTCTTGGATTAACTTTGACTGGATAAGAATCCGAAAAATCTTTGGATTGACTTAACTGAACCAGAAAAAAGTCTTGGAATATCTTCAACTGGAATACGAATCAGGGAGATCTTAGCGTCGATCTGAATGAACCAGAGAAGGTCTTGGATTAACTTTGACTGGATAAGAATCAGAAAAAAATCTTATGATCGATTTAATTGAACCAGACAAAAATCTTGGAATTTCTTCAACTGGAATAGGAATCATGGAGATCTTAGCATTGATCTGACTGAACCTGAGAAGGTCTTGGATTAATTTTGGCTGGATAAGAATCAGAAAAATCTTAGAATCGATTTAACTGAACCAGACAAAAGTCTTGGAATATCTTCAACTGGAATACGAATCAGGGAGATCTTAGCATCGATCTGACTGAACCAGAGAAGGTCTTGGATTAACTTTGACTGGATAAGAATCAGAAAAATCTTAGGATTGACTTAACTGAACCAGACAAAAGTCTTGGAATATCTTCAACTAGAATACGAATCAGGGAGATCTCAGCGTCGATATGACTGAACCAGAGATGATCTTGGATTAACTTTGACTGGATAAGAATCAGAAAACTCTTAAAATCGATTTAACTGAACCAAACAAAAGTCTTGGAATATCTTTAACTAGAATAAGAATCAGGGAGATCTTAGCATCAATCTGACTGAACCAGAGAAGGTCTTGGATTAACTTTGACTGGATAAGAATCAGAGAAATCTTAGAATCGATTTAACTGAACCAGACGAAAGTCTCGGAATATCTTCAACTGGAATCGGAATCAGGGAAATCTTAGCGTCGATCTGACTGAACCAGAAAAGGTCTTGGATTAACTTTGGCTGGATAAGAATCATAAAAAATCTTAGGATCGATTTAACTGAACCAGACGAAAGTCTCGGAATATCTTCAACTGGAATATGAATCAGGGAGATCTTAGCGTCGATCTGACTGAACCAGAGAAGGTCTTGGATTAAATTTGGCTGGATAAGAATCAGAAAAAATCTAAGGATCGATTTAACTGAACCAGATGAAAGTCTTGGAATATCTTCAACTGGAATAGGAATCAGGGAGATCTTAGCGTCGATCTGACTGAACCAGAGAAGGTCTTGGATTAACTTTGGCTGGATAAGAATCATAAAAATCTTAGAATCGATTTAACTGAACCAGACAAAAGTCTTGGAATATCTTCAACTGGAATACGAATCAGGGAGATCTTAGCATCGATCTGACTGAACCAGAGAAGGTCTTGGATTAACTTTGACTGGATAAGAATCAGAAAAATCTTAGGATCGACTTAACTGAACCAGACAAAAGTCTTGGAATATCTTCAACTAGAATACGAATCAGGGAGATCTCAGCGTCGATCTGACTGAACCATAGAAGGTCTTGGATTAACTTTGACTGGATAAGAATCAGAAAAATCTTAGAATCGATTTAACTGAACCAGACAAAAGTCTTGGAATATCTTCAACTGGAATAAGAATCAGGGAGATCTTAGCGTCAATCTGACTGAACCTGAGAAGGTCTTGGATTAACTTTGACTGGATAAGAACCAGAAAAATCTTAGAATCGATTTAACTGAACCAGGCGAAAGTCTCAGAATATCTTCAACTGGAATACGAATCAGGGAGATCTTAGCGTCAATCTGACTGAACCAGAGATCGTCTTGGATTAACTTTGACTAGATAAGAATCAGAAAAATCTTAGAATCGATTTAACTGAACGAGACGAAAGTCTCAGAATATCTTTAACTGGAATAGGAATCAGGGAGATCTTAGCATCGATCTGACTGAACCAGAGACGGTCTTAGATTAACATTGGCTGGAAAATAATCAAAAAAAATCTAAGGATCGATTTAACTGAACCAGACGAAAGTCTTGGAATATCTTCAGCTGGAATAGGAATCAGGGAGATCTTAGCGTCGATATGACTGATCCAGAGAAGGTCTTGGATTAACTTTGGCTGGATAAGAATCATAAAAATCTTAGAATCGATTTTACTGAACCAAACAAAAGTCTTGGAATATCTTCAACTGGAATACGAATCAGGGAGATCTTAGCATCAATATGACTGAACCAGAGAAGGTCTTGGATTAACTTTGACTGGATAAGAATCAGAAAAATCTTAGGATCGACTTAACTGAACCAGACAAAAGTCTTGGAATATCTTCAACTGGAAAACGAATCAGGGAGATCTTAGCGTCGATCTGACTGAACCAGAGAAGGTCTTGGATTAACTTTGACTGGATAAGAATCAGAAAAATCTTAGAATCTATTTAACTGAACCAGACAAAAGTCTTGGAATATCTTCAACTGGAATAAGAATCAGGGAGATCTTGGCGTCGATCTGACTGAACCAGAGAAGGTCTTGGATTAACTTTGACTGGATAAGAGCCAGAAAAATCTTAGAATCGATTTAACTGAACCAGGCGAAAGTCTCGGTATATTTTCAACTGGAATACGAATCAAGGAGATCTTAGCATTGATCTGACTGAACCAGAGAAGGTCTTGGATTAACTTTGACTGGATAAGAATCAGAAAAATCTTAGGATCGATTTAACTGAACCAGACAAAAGTCTTGGAAAATCTTCAACTGGAATAGGAATCAGGGAGATCTTAGCATCAATCTGACTGAACCACAGAAGGTCTTGGATTAACTTTGACTGGATAAGAATCAGAGAAATCTTAGGATCGATTTAACTTAACAAGACAAAAGTCTTGGAATATCTTCAACTGGAATAGGAATCAGGGAGATCTTAGCGTCGATCTGACTGAACCAGAGAAGGTCTTGGATTAACTTTGACTGGATAAGAATCAGAAAAATCTTAAGATCGATTTAACTGAACCAAACGAAAGTCTTGGAATATCTTCAACTGGAATACGAATCAGGGAGATCTTAGCGTCGATCTGACTGAACCAGAGAAGTTCTTGGATTAACTTTGACTGGATAAGAATCAGAAAAATCTTAGGATCGATTTAACTGAACCAGAAAAATGTCTTGGAATATCTTCAACTGGAATACGAATCAGGGAGATCTTAGCATCAATCTGACTGAAACAGAGAAGGTCTTAGATTAACTTTGACTGGATAAGAATCAGAAAAATCTTAGGATCATTTTAACTGAACCAGACAAAAGTCTTGGAATATCTTCAACTGGAATACGAGTCAGGGAGATCTTAGCGTCAATCTGACTGAACCAGAGATCGTCTTGGATTAACTTTGACTGGATAAGAATCAGAAAAATCTTAGAATCGATTTAACTGAACGAGACGAAAGTCTCAGAATATCTTTAACTGGAATAGGAATCAGGGAGATCTTAGCATCGATCTGACTGAACCAGAGACGGTCTTAGATTAACATTGGCTGGATAAGAATAAGAAAAAATCTAAGGATCGATTTAACTGAACCAGACGAAAGTCTTGGAATATCTTCAGCTGGAATAGGAATCAGGGAGATCTTAGCGTCGATATGACTGATCCAGAGAAGGTCTTGGATTAACTTTGGCTGGATAAGAATCATAAAAATCTTAGAATCGATTTTACTGAACCAAACAAAAGTCTTGGAATATCTTCAACTGGAATACGAATCAGGGAGATCTTAGCATCAATATGACTGAACCAGAGAAGGTCTTGGATTAACTTTGACTGGATAAGAATCAGAAAAATCTTAGGATCGACTTAACTCAACCAGACAAAAGTCTTGGAATATCTTCAACTGGAAAACGAATCAGGGAGATCTTAGCTTCGATCTGACTGAACCAGAGAAGGTCTTGGATTAACTTTGACTGGATAAGAATCAGAAAAATCTTAGAATCGATTTAACTGAACCAGACAAAAGTCTTGGAATATCTTCAACTGGAATAAGAATCAGGGAGATCTTGGCGTCGATCTGACTGAACCAGAGAAGGTCTTGGATTAACTTTGACTGGTTAAGAGCCAGAAAAATCTTAGAATCGATTTAACTGAACCAGGAGAAAGTCTCGGTATATTTTCAACTGGAATACGAATCAAGGAGATCTTAGCATTGATCTGACTGAACCAGAGAAGGTCTTGGATTAACTTTGACTGGATAAGAATCAGAAAAATCTTAGGATCGATTTAACTGAACCAGACAAAAGTCTTGGAAAATCTTCAACTGGAATAGGAATCAGGGAGATCTTAGCATCAATCTGACTGAACCAGAGAAGGTCTTGGATTAACTTTGACTGGATAAGAATCAGAAAAATCTTAGGATCGATTTAACTAAACAAGACAAAAGTCTTGGAATATCTTCAACTGGAATAGGAATCAGGGAGATCTTAGCGTCGATCTGACTGAACCAGAGAAGGTCTTGGATTAACTTTGACTGGATAAGAATCAGAAAAATCTTAAGATCGATTTAACTGAACCAAACGAAAGTCTTGGAATATCTTCAACTGGAATACGAATCAGGGAGATCTTAGCGTCGATCTGACTGAACCAGAGAAGGTCTTGGATTAACTTTGACTGGATAAGAATCAGAAAAATCTTAGGATCGATTTAACTGAACCAGAAAAATGTCTTGGAATATCTTCAACTGGAATACGAATCAGGGAGATCTTAGCATCAATCTGACTGAAACAGAGAAGGTCTTAGATTAACTTTGACTGGATAAGAATCAGAAAAATCTTAGGATCGTTTTAACTGAACCAGACAAAAGTCTTGGAATATCTTCAACTGGAATACGAGTCAGGGAGATCTTAGCGTCAATCTGACTGAACCAGAGAAGGTCTTGGATTAACTTTGACTGGATAAGAATCAGAAAAATATTAGAATCGATTTAACTGAACCAGACGAAAGTCTCGGAATATCTTCAACTGGAATAAGAATCAGGGAGATCTTAGCATCGATCTGACTGAACCAAAGAAGGTCTTGGATTAACTTTGGATGGATAAGAATCAGAAAAAAATCTTAGGATCGATTTAAATGAACCAAACGAAAGTCTTGGAATATCATCAACTAGAATAGGAATCAGGGAGATCTTAGCGTCGATCTGACTGAACCAGAGAAGGTCTTGGATTAACTTTGGCTGGATAAGAATCAGAAAAATCTTTGAATCGATTTAACTGAACCAGACAAAAGTCTTGGAATATCTTCAACTGGAATACGAATCAGGGAGATCTTAGCATCGATCTGATTGAACCAGAGAAGGTCTTGGATTAACTTTGACTGCATAAGAATCAGAAAAATCTTAGGATCGACTTAACTGAACCAGACAAAAGTCTTGGAATATCATCAAGTAGAATACGAATCAGGGAGATCTCAGCGTCTATCTGACTGAACCAGAGAAGGTCTGGGATTAACTTTGACTGGATAAGAATCAGAAAAATCTTAGAATCGATTTAACTGAACCAGACAAAAGTCTTGGAATATCTTCAACTAGAATAGGAATCAGGGAGATCTTAGCGTCGATCTGACTGAACCAGAGAAGGTCTTGGATTAACTTTGACTGGATAAGAGCCAGAAAAATCATAGAATCGATTTAACTGAACCACGCGAAAGTCTCGGAATATCTTCAACTGGAATACCAATCAGGGAGATCTTAGCGTCAATCTGACTGAACCAGAGATCATCTTGGATTAACTTTGACTGGATAAGAATCAGAAAAATCTTAGAATCGATTTAACTGAACCAGACGAAAGTCTCGGAATATCTTTAACTGGAATAGGAATCAGGGAGATCTTAGCGTCGATCTGACTGAACCAGAGACGGTCTTGGATTAACATTGGCTGGATAAGAATCAGAAAAAATCTAAGGATCGATTTAACTAAACCAGACGAAAGTCTTGGAATATCTTCAGCTGGAATAGGAATCAGGGAGATCTTAGCGTCGATCTGACTGATCCAGAGAAGGTCTTGGATTAACTTTGGCTGGATAAGAATCATAAAAATCTTAGAATTGATTTAACTGAACCAAACAAAAGTCTTGGAATATCTTTAACTGGAATACGAATCAGGGAGATCTTAGCATCGTTCTGACTGAACCAGAGAAGGTCTTGGATTAACTTTGACTGGATAAGAATCAGAAAAATCTTAGGATCGACTTAACTGAACCAGACAAAAGTCTTGGAATATCTTCAACTGGAAAACGAATCAGGGAGATCTTAGCGTCGATCTGACTGAACCAGAGAAGGTCTTGGATTAACTTTGACTGGATAAGAATCAGAAAAATCTTAGAATCGATTTAACTGAACCAGACAAAAGTCTTTGAATATCTTCAACTGGAATAAGAATCAGGGAGATCTTAGCGTCAATCTGACTGAACCAGAGAAGGTCTTGGATTAACTTTGACTGGATAAGAGCCAGAAAAATCTTAGAATCGATTTAACTGAACCAGGCGAAAGTCTCGGAATATCTTCAACTGGAATACGAATCAAGGAGATCTCAGCGTCTATCTGACTGAACCAGAGAAGGTCTTGGATTAACTTTGACTGGATGAGAATCAGAAAAATCTTAGGATCGATTTAACTGAACCAGACAAAAGTCTTGGAATATCTTCAACTGGAATAGGAATCAGGGAGATCTTAGCATCAATCTGACTGAACCAGAGAAGGTCTTGGATTAACTTTGACTGAATCGATTTAACTGAACCACGCGAAAGTCTCGGAATATCTTCAACTGGAATAGGAATCAGGGAGATCTTAGCGTCGATCTTACTGAACCAGAGAAGGTCTTGGATTAACTTTGACTGGATAAGAATTAGAAAAATCTTAAGATCGATTTAACTGAACCAGACGAAAGTCTTGGAATATCTTCAACTGGAATACGAATCAGGGAGATCTTAGCGTCGATCTGGCTGAACCAGAGAAGGTCTTGGATTAACTTTGACTGGATAAGAATCATAAAAATCTTAGGATCGATTTAACTGAACCAGACGAAAGTCTTGGAATATCTTCAGCTGGAATAGGAATCAGGGAGATCTTAGCGTCGATCTGACTGATCCAGAGAAGGTCTTGGATTAACTTTGGCTGGATAAGAATCATAAAAATCTTAGAATCGATTTAACTGAACCAAACAAAAGTCTTGGAATATCTTCAACTGGAATACGAATCAGGGAGATCTTAGCATCAATATGACTGAACCAGAGAAGGTCTTGGATTAACTTTGACTGGATAAGAATCAGAAGAATCATAGGATCGACTTAACTGAACCAGACAAAAGTCTTGGAATATCTTCAACTGGAAAACGAATCAGGGAGATCTTAGCGTCAATCTGACTGAACCAGAGAAGGTCTTGGATTAACTTTAACTGGATAAGAATCAGAAAAATCTTAGAATCGATTTAACTGAACCAGACAAAAGTCTTGGAATATCTTCAACTGGAATAAGAATCAGGGAGATCTTAGCGTCGATCTGACTGAACCAGAGAAGGTCTTGGATTAACTTTGACTGGATAAGAATCATAAAAATCTTAGAATCGATTTAACTGAACCAGACGAAAGTCTCGGAATATCTTTAACTGGAATAGGAATTAGGGAGATCTTAGCGTCGATCTGACTGAACCAGAGACGGTCTTGGATTAACATTGGCTGGATAAGAATCAGAAAAAATCTAAGGATCGATTTAACTAAACCAGACGAAAGTCTTGGAATATCTTCAGCTGGAATAGGAATCAGGGAGATCTTAGCGTCGATCTGACTGATCCAGAGAAGGTCTTGGATTAACTTTGGCTGGATAAGAATCATAAAAATCTTAGAATTGATTTAATTGAACCAAACAAAAGTCTTGGAATATCTTTAACTGGAATACGAATCAGGGAGATCTTAGCATCGTTCTGACTGAACCAGAGAAGGTCTTGGATTAACTTTGACTGGATAAGAATCAGAAAAATCTTAGGATCGACTTAACTGAACCAAACAAAAGTCTTGGAATATCTTCAACTGGAAAACGAATCAGGGAGATCTTAGCGTCGATCTGACTGAACCAGAGAAGGTCTTGGATTAACTTTGACTGGATTAGAATCAGAAAAATCTTAGAATCGATTTAACTGAACCAGACAAAAGTCTTTGAATATCTTCAACTGGAAAAAGAATCAGTGAGATCTTAGCGTCAATCTGAATGAACCAGAGAAGGTCTTGGATTAACTTTGACTGGATAAGAGCCAGAAAAATCTTAGAATCGATTTAACTAAACCAGGCGAAAGTCTCGGAATATCTTCAACTGGAATACGAATCAAGGAGATCTCAGCGTCTATCTGATTGAACCAGAGAAGGTCTTGGATTAACTTTGACTGGATAAGAATCAGAAAAATCTTAGGATCGATTTAACTGAACCAGACAAAAGTCTTGGAATATCTTCAACTGGAATAGGAATCAGGGAGATCTTAGCATCAATCTGACTGAACCAGAGAAGGTCTTGGGTTAACTTTGGATGGATAAGAATCAGAAAAAATCTTAGGATCGATTTAAATGAACCAGACGAAAGTCTTGGAATATCTTCAACTAGAATAGGAATCAGGGAGATCTTAGCATCGATCTGACTGAACTAGAGAAGGTCTTGGATTAACGTTGACTGGATAAGAGCCAGAAAAATCTTAGAATCGATTTAACTGAACCACGCGAAAGTCTCGGAATATCTTCAACTGGAATACGAATCAGGTAGATCTTAGCGTCAATCTGACTGAACCAGAGATCGTCTTGGATTAACTTTGACTGGATAAGAATCAGAAAAATCTTAGAATCGATTTAACTGAACCAGACGAAAGTCTCGGAATATCTTTAACTAGAATAGGAATCAGGGAGATCTTAGCGTCGATCTGACTGAACCAGAGACGGTCTTGGATTAACATTGGCTGGATAAGAATCAGAAAAAATCTAAGGATCGATTTAACTAAACCAGACGAAAGTCTTGGAATATCTTCAGCTGGAATAGGAATCAGGGAGATCTTAGCGTCGATCTGACTGATCCAGAGAAGGTCTTGGATTAACTTTGGCTGGATAAGAATCATAAAAATCTTAGAATCGATTTAACTGAACCAAACAAAAGTCTTGGAATATCTTCAACTGGAATACGAATCAGGGAGATCTTAGCGTCAATCTGAATGAACCAGAGAAGGTCTTGGATTAACTTTGACTGGATAAGAGCCAGAAAAATCTTAGAATCGATTTAACTGAACCAGGCGAAAGTCTTGGAATATCTTCAACTGGAAAACGAATCAGGGAGATCTTAGCGTCGATCTGACTGAACCAGAGAAGGTCTTGGATTAACTTTGACTGGATAAGAATCAGAAAAATCTTAGAATCGATTTAACTGAACCAGACAAAAGTCTTGGAATATCTTCAACTGGAATAAGAATCAGGGAGATCTTAGCATTGATCTGACTGAACCAGAGAAGGTCTTGGATTTACTTTGACTGGATAAGAATCAGAAAAATCTTAGAATCGATTTAACTGAACCAGACGAAAGTCTTAGAATATCTTTAACTGGAATAGGAATCAGGGAGATCTTAGCGTCGATCTGACTGAACCAGAGACGGTCTTGGATTAACATTGGCTGGATAAGAATCAGAAAAAATCTAAGGATCGATTTAACTAAACCAGACGAAAGTCTTGGAATATCTTCAGCTGGAATAGGAATCAGGGAGATCTTAGCGTCGATCTGACTGATCCAGAGAAGGTCTTGGATTAACTTTGGCTGGAGAAGAATCATCAAAATCTTAGAATTGATTTAACTGAACCAAACAAAAGTCTTGGAATATCTTTAACTGGAATACGAATCAGGGAGATCTTAGCATCGTTCTGACTGAACCAGAGAAGGTCTTGGATTAACTTTGACTGGATAAGAATCAGAAAAATCTTAGGATCGACTTAACTGAACCAAACAAAAGTCTTGGAATATCTTCAACTGGAAAACGAATCAGGGAGATCTTAGCGTCGATCTGACTGAACCAGAGAAGGTCTTGGATTAACTTTGACTGGATAAGAATCAGAAAAATCTTAGAATCGATTTAACTAAACCAGACAAAAGTCTTTGAATATCTTCAACTGGAATAAGAATCAGGGAGATCTTAGCGTCAATCTGAATGAACCAGAGAAGGTCTTGGATTAACTTTGACTGGATAAGAGCCAGAAAAATCTTAGAATCGATTTAACTGAACCAGGCGAAAGTCTCGGAATATCTTCAACTGGAATACGAATCAAGGAGATCTCAGCGTCTATCTGACTGAACCAGAGATCGTCTTGGATTAACTTTGACTGGATAAGAATCAGAAAAATCTTAGAATCGATTTAACTGAACCAGACAAAAGTCTTTGAATATCTTCAACTGGAATAGGAATCAGGGAGATCTTAGCGTCAATCTGACTGAACCAGAGAAGGTCTTGGATTAACTTTGACTGGATAAGAGCCAGAAAAATCTTAGAATCGATTTAAATGAACCACGCGAAAGTCTCGGAATATCTTCAACTGGAATATGAATCAGGGAGATCTTAGCGTCAATCTGACTAAACTAGAGAAGGTCTTGGATTAACTTTGACTGGATAAGAATCAGAAAAATCTTAGAATCGATTTAACTGAACCACGCGAAAGTCTCGGAATATCTTCAACTGGAATATGAATCAGGGAGATCTTAGCGTCAATCTGACTGAACCAGAGATCGTCTTGGATTAACTTTGACTGGATAAGAATCAGAAAAATCTTAGATTCGATTTAACTGAACCAGACGAAAGTCTCGGAATATCTTTAACTGGAATAGGAATCAGGGAGATCTTAGCGTCGATCTGACTGAACCAGAGACGGTCTTGGATTAACATTGGCTGGATAAGAATCATAAAAATCTTAGAATCGATTTAACTGACCCAAACAAAAGTCTTGGAATATCTTCTACTGGAATACGAATCAGGGAGATCTTAGCGTCGATCTGACTGATCCAAAGAAGGTCTTGGATTAACTTTGGCTGGATAAGAATCATAAAAATCTTAGATTTGATTTAACTGAACCAAACAAAAGTCTTGGAATATCTTTAACTGGAATACGAATCAGGGAGATCTTAGCATCGATCTGACTGAACCAGAGAAGGTCTTGGATTAACTTTGACTGGATAAGAATCAGAAAAATCTTAGGATCGATTTAACTGAACCAGACGAAAGTCTCGGAATATCTTTAACTGGAATAGGAATCAGGGAGATCTTTGCGTCGATCTGACTGAACCAGAGACGGTCTTGGATTAACATTGGCTGGATAAGAATCAGAAAAAATCTAAGGATCGATTTAACTAAACCAGACGAAAGTCTTGGAATATCTTCAGCTGGAATAGGAATCAGGGAGATCTTAGCATCGATCTGACTGATCCAGAGAAGGTCTTGGATTAACTTTGGCTGGATAAGAATCATAAAAATCTTAGAATTGATTTAACTGAACCAAACAAAAGTCTTGGAATATCTTTAACTGGAATACGAATCAGGGAGATCTTAGCATCGTTCTGACTGAACCAGAGAAGGTCTTGGATTAACTTTGACTGGATAAGAATCAGAAAAATCTTAGGATCGACTTAACTGAACCAAACAAAAGTCTTGGAATATCTTCAACTGGAAAACGAATCAGGGAGATCTTAGCGTCGATCTGACTGAACCAGAGAAGGTCTTGGATTAACTTTGACTGGATAAGAATCAGAAAAATCTTAGAATCGATTTAACTGAACCAGACAAAAGTCTTTGAATATCTTCAACTGGAATAAGAATCAGGGAGATCTTAGCGTTAATCTGAATGAACCAGAGAAGGTCTTGGATTAACTTTGACTGGATAAGAGCCAGAAAAATCTTAGAATCGATTTAACAGAACCAGGCGAAAGTCTCGGAATATCTTCAACTGGAATACGAATCAAGGAGATCTCAGCGTCTATCTGACTGAACCAGAGATCGTCTTGGATTAACTTTGACTGGATAAGAATCAGAAAAATCTTAGAATCGATTTAACTGAACCAGACAAAAGTCTTTGAATATCTTCAACTGGAATAAGAATCAGGGAGATCTTAGCGTCAATCTGAATGAACCAGAGAAGGTCTTGGATTAACTTTGACTAGATAAGAGCCAGAAAAATCTTAGAATCGATTTAACTGAACCACGCGAAAGTCTCGGAATATCTTCAACTGGAATATGAATCAGGGAGATCTTAGCGTCAATCTGACTGAACCAGAGATCGTCTTGGATTAACTTTGACTGGATAAGAATCAGAAAAATCTTAGGATCGATTTAACTGAACCAGACAAAAGTCTTGGAATATCTTCAAATGGAATAGGAATCAGGGAGATCTTAGCATCAATCTGAATGAACCAGAGAAGGTCTTGGATTAACTTTGGATGGATAAGAATCAGAAAAAATCTTAGGATCGATTTAAATGAACCAGACGAAAGTCTTGGAATATCTTCAACTAGAATAGGAATCAGGGAGATCTTAGCGTCGATCTGACTTAACTAGAGAAGGTCTTGGATTAACTTTGACTGGATAAGAGCCAGAAAAATCTTAGAATCGATTTAACTGAACCACGCGAAAGTCTCGGAATATCTTCAACTGGAATACGAATCAGGGAGATCTTAGCGTCAATCTGACTGAACCAGAGATCGTCTTGGATTAACTTTGACTGGATAAGAATCAGAAAAATCTTAGAATCGATTTAACTGAACCAGACAAAAGTCTCGGAATATCTTTAACTGGAATAGGAATCAGGGAGATCTTAGCGTCGATCTGACCGAACCAGAGACGGTCTTGGATTAACATGGCTGGATAAGAATCATAAAAATCATAGAATCGATTTAACTGAACCAAACAAAAGTCTTGGAGTATCTTCTACTAGAATACGAATCAGGGAGATCTTAGCTTCGATCTGACTGATCCAGAGAAGGTCTTGGATTAACTTCGGCTGGATAAGAATCATAAAAATCTTAGATTTGATTTAACTGAACCAAACAAAAGTCTTGGAATATCTTTAACTGGAATACGAATCAGGGAGATCTTAGCATCGATCTGACTGAACCAGAGAAGGTCTTGGATTAACTTTGACTGGATAAGAATCAGAAAAATCTTAGGATCGATTTAACTGAACCAGACGAAAGTCTCGGAATATCTTTAACTGGAATAGGAATCAGGGAGATCTTTGCGTCGATCTGACTGAACCAGAGACGGTCTTGGATTAACATTGGCTGGATAAGAATCAGAAAAAATCTAAGGATCGATTTAACTAAACCAGACGAAAGTCTTGGAATATCTTCAGCTGGAATAGGAATCAGGGAGATCTTAGCATCGATCTGACTGATCCAGAGAAGGTCTTGGATTAACTTTGGCTGGATAAGAATCATAAAAATCTTAGAATTGATTTAACTGAACCAGACGAAAGTCTTGGAATATCTTCAGCTGGAATAGGAATCAGGGAGATCTTAGCGTCGATCTGACTGATCCAGAGAAGGTCTTGGATTAACTTTGGCTGGATAAGAATCATAAAAATCTTAGAATCGATTTAACTGAACCAAACAAAAGTCTTGGAATATCTTCAACTGGAATACGAATCAGGGAGATCTTAGCGTCAATCTGAATGAACCAGAGAAGGTCTTGGATTAACTTTGACTGGATAAGAGCCAGAAAAATCTTAGAATCGATTTAACTGAACCAGGCGAAAGTCTTGGAATATCTTCAACTGGAAAACGAATCAGGGAGATCTTAGCGTCGATCTGACTGAACCAGAGAAGGTCTTGGATTAACTTTGACTGGATAAGAATCAGAAAAATCTTAGAATCGATTTAACTGAACCAGACAAAAGTCTTGGAATATCTTCAACTGGAATAAGAATCAGGGAGATCTTAGCATTGATCTGACTGAACCAGAGAAGGTCTTGGATTTACTTTGACTGGATAAGAATCAGAAAAATCTTAGAATCGATTTAACTGAACCAGACGAAAGTCTTAGAATATCTTTAACTGGAATAGGAATCAGGGAGATCTTAGCGTCGATCTGACTGAACCAGAGACGGTCTTGGATTAACATTGGCTGGATAAGAATCAGAAAAAATCTAAGGATCGATTTAACTAAACCAGACGAAAGTCTTGGAATATCTTCAGCTGGAATAGGAATCAGGGAGATCTTAGCGTCGATCTGACTGATCCAGAGAAGGTCTTGGATTAACTTTGGCTGGAGAAGAATCATCAAAATCTTAGAATTGATTTAACTGAACCAAACAAAAGTCTTGGAATATCTTTAACTGGAATACGAATCAGGGAGATCTTAGCATCGTTCTGACTGAACCAGAGAAGGTCTTGGATTAACTTTGACTGGATAAGAATCAGAAAAATCTTAGGATCGACTTAACTGAACCAAACAAAAGTCTTGGAATATCTTCAACTGGAAAACGAATCAGGGAGATCTTAGCGTCGATCTGACTGAACCAGAGAAGGTCTTGGATTAACTTTGACTGGATAAGAATCAGAAAAATCTTAGAATCGATTTAACTAAACCAGACAAAAGTCTTTGAATATCTTCAACTGGAATAAGAATCAGGGAGATCTTAGCGTCAATCTGAATGAACCAGAGAAGGTCTTGGATTAACTTTGACTGGATAAGAGCCAGAAAAATCTTAGAATCGATTTAACTGAACCAGGCGAAAGTCTCGGAATATCTTCAACTGGAATACGAATCAAGGAGATCTCAGCGTCTATCTGACTGAACCAGAGATCGTCTTGGATTAACTTTGACTGGATAAGAATCAGAAAAATCTTAGAATCGATTTAACTGAACCAGACAAAAGTCTTTGAATATCTTCAACTGGAATAGGAATCAGGGAGATCTTAGCGTCAATCTGACTGAACCAGAGAAGGTCTTGGATTAACTTTGACTGGATAAGAGCCAGAAAAATCTTAGAATCGATTTAAATGAACCACGCGAAAGTCTCGGAATATCTTCAACTGGAATATGAATCAGGGAGATCTTAGCGTCAATCTGACTGAACTAGAGAAGGTCTTGGATTAACTTTGACTGGATAAGAATCAGAAAAATCTTAGAATCGATTTAACTGAACCACGCGAAAGTCTCGGAATATCTTCAACTGGAATATGAATCAGGGAGATCTTAGCGTCAATCTGACTGAACCAGAGATCGTCTTGGATTAACTTTGACTGGATAAGAATCAGAAAAATCTTAGATTCGATTTAACTGAACCAGACGAAAGTCTCGGAATATCTTTAACTGGAATAGGAATCAGGGAGATCTTAGCGTCGATCTGACTGAACCAGAGACGGTCTTGGATTAACATTGGCTGGATAAGAATCATAAAAATCTTAGAATCGATTTAACTGACCCAAACAAAAGTCTTGGAATATCTTCTACTGGAATACGAATCAGGGAGATCTTAGCGTCGATCTGACTGATCCAAAGAAGGTCTTGGATTAACTTTGGCTGGATAAGAATCATAAAAATCTTAGATTTGATTTAACTGAACCAAACAAAAGTCTTGGAATATCTTTAACTGGAATACGAATCAGGGAGATCTTAGCATCGATCTGACTGAACCAGAGAAGGTCTTGGATTAACTTTGACTGGATAAGAATCAGAAAAATCTTAGGATCGATTTAACTGAACCAGACGAAAGTCTCGGAATATCTTTAACTGGAATAGGAATCAGGGAGATCTTTGCGTCGATCTGACTGAACCAGAGACGGTCTTGGATTAACATTGGCTGGATAAGAATCAGAAAAAATCTAAGGATCGATTTAACTAAACCAGACGAAAGTCTTGGAATATCTTCAGCTGGAATAGGAATCAGGGAGATCTTAGCATCGATCTGACTGATCCAGAGAAGGTCTTGGATTAACTTTGGCTGGATAAGAATCATAAAAATCTTAGAATTGATTTAACTGAACCAAACAAAAGTCTTGGAATATCTTTAACTGGAATACGAATCAGGGAGATCTTAGCATCGTTCTGACTGAACCAGAGAAGGTCTTGGATTAACTTTGACTGGATAAGAATCAGAAAAATCTTAGGATCGACTTAACTGAACCAAACAAAAGTCTTGGAATATCTTCAACTGGAAAACGAATCAGGGAGATCTTAGCGTCGATCTGACTGAACCAGAGAAGGTCTTGGATTAACTTTGACTGGATAAGAATCAGAAAAATCTTAGAATCGATTTAACTGAACCAGACAAAAGTCTTTGAATATCTTCAACTGGAATAAGAATCAGGGAGATCTTAGCGTTAATCTGAATGAACCAGAGAAGGTCTTGGATTAACTTTGACTGGATAAGAGCCAGAAAAATCTTAGAATCGATTTAACAGAACCAGGCGAAAGTCTCAGAATATCTTCAACTGGAATACGAATCAAGGAGATCTCAGCGTCTATCTGACTGAACCAGAGATCGTCTTGGATTAACTTTGACTGGATAAGAATCAGAAAAATCTTAGAATCGATTTAACTGAACCAGACAAAAGTCTTTGAATATCTTCAACTGGAATAAGAATCAGGGAGATCTTAGCGTCAATCTGAATGAACCAGAGAAGGTCTTGGATTAACTTTGACTAGATAAGAGCCAGAAAAATCTTAGAATCGATTTAACTGAACCACGCGAAAGTCTCGGAATATCTTCAACTGGAATATGAATCAGGGAGATCTTAGCGTCAATCTGACTGAACCAGAGATCGTCTTGGATTAACTTTGACTGGATAAGAATCAGAAAAATCTTAGGATCGATTTAACTGAACCAGACAAAAGTCTTGGAATATCTTCAAATGGAATAGGAATCAGGGAGATCTTAGCATCAATCTGAATGAACCAGAGAAGGTCTTGGATTAACTTTGGATGGATAAGAATCAGAAAAAATCTTAGGATCGATTTAAATGAACCAGACGAAAGTCTTGGAATATCTTCAACTAGAATAGGAATCAGGGAGATCTTAGCGTCGATCTGACTTAACTAGAGAAGGTCTTGGATTAACTTTGACTGGATAAGAGCCAGAAAAATCTTAGAATCGATTTAACTGAACCACGCGAAAGTCTCGGAATATCTTCAACTGGAATACGAATCAGGGAGATCTTAGCGTCAATCTGACTGAACCAGAGATCGTCTTGGATTAACTTTGACTGGATAAGAATCAGAAAAATCTTAGAATCGATTTAACTGAACCAGACAAAAGTCTCGGAATATCTTTAACTGGAATAGGAATCAGGGAGATCTTAGCGTCGATCTGACCGAACCAGAGACGGTCTTGGATTAACATGGCTGGATAAGAATCATAAAAATCATAGAATCGATTTAACTGAACCAAACAAAAGTCTTGGAGTATCTTCTACTAGAATACGAATCAGGGAGATCTTAGCTTCGATCTGACTGATCCAGAGAAGGTCTTGGATTAACTTCGGCTGGATAAGAATCATAAAAATCTTAGATTTGATTTAACTGAACCAAACAAAAGTCTTGGAATATCTTTAACTGGAATACGAATCAGGGAGATCTTAGCATCGATCTGACTGAACCAGAGAAGGTCTTGGATTAACTTTGACTGGATAAGAATCAGAAAAATCTTAGGATCGACTTAACTGAACCAGACAAAAGTCTTGGAATATCTTCAACTGGAAAACGAATCAGGGAGATCTTAGCGTCGATCTGACTGAACCAGAGAAGGTCTTGGATTAACTTTGACTGGATAAGAATCAGAAAAATCTTAGAATCGATTTAACTGAACCAGACAAAAGTCTTGGAATATCTTCAACTGGAATAAGAATCAGGGAGATCTTAGCGTCAATCTGACTGAACCAGAGAAGGTCTTGGATTAACTTTGACTGGATAAGAGCCAGAAAAATCTTAGAATCGATTTAACTGAACCAGACGAAAGTCTCGGAATATCTTTAACTGGAATAGGAATCAGGGATATCTTAGCGTCGATCTGACTGAACCAGAGACGGTCTTGGATTAACATTGGCTGGATAAGAATCAGAAAAAATCTAAGGATCGATTTAACTAAACCAGACGAAAGTCTTGGAATATCTTCAGCTGGAATAGGAATCAGGGAGATCTTAGCGTCGATCTGACTGATCCAGAGAAGGTCTTGGATTAACTTTGGCTGGATAAGAATCATAAAAATCTTTGAATTGATTTAACTGAACCAAACAAAAGTCTTGGAATATCTTTAACTGGAATACGAATCAGGGAGATCTTAGCATCGTTCTGACTGAACCAGAGAAGGTCTTGGATTAACTTTGACTGGATAAGAATCAGAAAAATCTTAGGATCGACTTAACTGAACCAAACAAAAGTCTTGGAATATCTTCAACTGGAAAACGAATCAGGGAGATCTTAGCGTCGATCTGACTGAACCAGAGAAGGTCTTGGATTAACTTTGACTGGATAAGAATCAGAAAAATCTTAGAATCGATTTAACTGAACCAGACAAAAGTCTTTGAATATCTTCAACTGGAATAAGAATTTGGGATATCTTAGCGTCAATCTGAATGAACCAGAGAAGGTCTTGGATTAACTTTGACTGGATAAGAGCCAGAAAAATCTTAGAATCGATTTAACTGAACCAGGCGAAAGTCTCGGAATATCTTCAACTGGAATACGAATCAAGGAGATCTCAGCGTCTATCTGATTGAACCAGAGAAGGTCTTGGATTAACTTTGACTGGATAAGAATCAGAAAAATCTTAGGATCGATTTAACTGAACCAGACAAAAGTCTTGGAATATCTTCAACTGGAATAGGAATCATGGAGATCTTAGCATCAATCTGACTGAACCAGAGAAGGTCTTGGATTAACTTTGGGTGGATAAGAATCAGAAAAAATCTTAGGATCGGTTTAAATGAACCAGACGAAAGTCTTGGAATATCTTCAACTAGAATAGGAATCAGGGAGATCTTAGCGTCGATCTGACTGAACTAGAGAAGGTCTTGGATTAACTTTGACTGGATAAGAGCCAGAAAAATCTTAGAATCGATTTAACTGAACCACGCGAAATCTCGGAATATCTTCAACTGGAATACGAATCAGGGAGATCTTAGCGTCAATCTGACTGAACCAGAGATCGTCTTGGATTAACTTTGACTGGATAAGAATCAGAAAAATCTTAGAATCGATTTAACTGAACCAGACGAAAGTCTCGGAATATCTTTAACTGGAATATGAATCAGGGAGATCTTAGCGTCGATCTGACTGATCCAGAGAAGGTCTTGGATTAACTTTGGCTGGATAAGAATCATAAAAATCTTAGATTTGATTTAACTGAACCAAACAAAAGTCTTGGAATATCTTTAACTGGAATACGAATCAGGGAGATCTTAGCATCGATCTGACTGAACCAGAGAAGGTCTTGGATTAACTTTGACTGGATAAGAATCAAAAAAATCTTAGGATCGATTTAACTGAACCAGACGAAAGTCTCGGAATATCTTTAACTGGAATAGGAATCAGGGAGATCTTTGCGTCGATCTGACTGAACCAGAGACGGTCTTGGATTAACATTGGCTGGATAAGAATCAGAAAAAATCTAAGGATCGATTTAACTAAACCAGACGAAAGTCTTGGAATATCTTCAGCTGGAATAGGAATCAAGGAGATCTTAGCGTCGATCTGACTGATCCAGAGAAGGTCTTGGATTAACTTTGGCTGGATAAGAATCATAAAAATCTTAGAATTGATTTAACTGAACCAAACAAAAGTCTTGGAATATCTTTAACTGGAATACGAATCAGGGAGATCTTAGCATCGTTCTGACTGAACCAGAGAAGGTCTTGGATTAACTTTGACGTGATAAGAGCCAGAAAAATCTTAGAATCGATTTAACTGAACCACGCGAAAGTCTCGGAATATCTTCAACTGGAATACGAATCAGGGAGATCTTAGCGTCAATCTGACTGAACCAGAGATCGTCTTGGATTAACTTTGACTGGATAAGAATCAGAAAAATCTTAGAATCGATTTAACTGAACCAGACGAAAGTCTCGGAATATCTTTAACTGGAATAGGAATCAGGGAGATCTTAGCGTCGATCTGACTGATCCAGAGAAGGTCTTGCATTAACTTTGGCTGGATAAGAATCATAAAAATCTTAGAATTGATTTAACTGAACCAAACAAAAGTCTTGGAATATCTTTAACTGGAATACGAATCTGGGAGATCTTAGCATCGATCTTACTGAACCAGAGAAGGTCTTGGATTAACTTTGACTGGATAAGAATCAGAAAAATCTTAGGATCGACTTAACTGAACCAGACAAAAGTCTTGTAATATCTTCAACTGGAAATCGAATCAGGGAGATGTTAGCGTCGATCTGACTGAACCCGAGAAGGTCTTGGATTAACTTTGACTGGATAAGAATCAGAAAAATCTTAGAATCGATTTAACTGAACCAGACAAAAGTCTTGGAATATCTTCAACTGGAATAAGAATCAGGGAGATCTTAGCGTCAATCTGACTGAACCAGAGAAGGTCTTGGATTAACTTTGACTGGATAAGAGCCAGAAAAATCTTAGAATCGATTTAACTGAACCACGCGAAAGTCTCGGAATATCTTCAACTGGAATACGAATCAGGGAGATCTTAGCGTCAATCTGACTGAACCAGAGATCGTCTTGGATTAACTTTGACTGGATAAGAATCAGAAAAATCTTAGAATCGATTTAACTGAACCAGACGAAAGTCTCGGAATATCTTTAACTGGAATAGGAATCAGGGAGATCTTAGCGTCAATCTGACTGAACCAGAGACGGTCTTGGATTAACATTGGCTGGATAAGAATCATAAAAATCTTAGAATCGATTTAACTGAACCAAACAAAAGTCTTGGAATATCTTCAACTGGAATACGAATCAGGGAGATCTTAGCGTCGATCTGACTGATCCAGAGAAGGTCTTGGATTAACTTTGGCTGGATAAGAATCATAAAAATCTTAGAATTGATTTAACTGAACCAAACAAAAGTCTTGGAATATCTTTAACTGGAATACGAATCTGGGAGATCTTAGCATCGATCTGACTGAACCAGAGAAGGTCTTGGATTAACTTTGACTGGATAAGAATCAGAAAAATCTTAGGATCGACTTAACTGAACCAGACAAAAGTCTTGGAATATCTTCAAATGGAAAACGAATCAGGGAGATCTTAGCGTCGATCTGACTGAACCCGAGAATGTCTTGGATTAACTTTGACTGGATAAGAATCAGAAAAATCTTAGAATCGATTTAACTGAACCAGACAAAAGTCTTGGAATATCTTCAACTGGAATAAGAATCAGGGAGATCTTAGCGTCAATCTGACTGAACCAGAGAAGGTCTTGGATTAACTTTGACTGGATAAGAGCCAGACAAATCTTAGAATCGATTTAATTGAACCAGGCGAAAGTCTCGGAATATCTTCTACTGGAATACGAATCAAGGAGATCTCAGCGTCTATCTGACTGAACCAGAGAAGGTCTTGGATTAACTTTGATTGGATAAGAATCAGAAAAATCTTAGGATCGATTTAACTGAACCAGACAAAAGTCTTGGAATATCTTCAACTGGAATAGGAATCAGGGAGATCTTAGCATCAATCTGACTGAACCAGAGAAGGTCTTGGATTAACTTTGACTGAATCGATTTAACTGAACCACGCGAAAGTCTCGGAATATCTTCAACTGGAATAGGAATCAGGGAGATCTTAGCGTCGATCTGACTGAACCAGAGAAGGTCTTGGATTAACTTTGACTGGATAAGAATCAGAAAAATCTTAAGATCGATTTAACTGAACCAGACGAAAGTCTTGGAATATCTTCAACTGGAATACGAATCAGGGAGATCTTAGCGTCGATCTGACTGAACCAGAGAAGGTCTTGGATTAACTTTGACAGGATAAGAATCAGAAAAATCTTAGGATCGATTTAACTGAACTAGAAAAATGTCTTGGAATATCTTCAACTGGAATACGAATCAGGGAGATCTTAGCATCAATCTGACTGAAACAGAGAAGGTCTTAGATTAACTTTGACTGGATAAGAATCAGAAAAATCTTAGGATCGACTTAACTGAACTAGACAAAAGTCTTGGAATATCATCAACTGGAATACCAATCAGGGAGATCTTAGCGTCAATCTGACTGAACCAGAGAAGGTCTTGGATTCACTTTGACTGGATAAGAATAAGAAAAATATTAGAATCGATTTAACTGAACCAGACGAAAGTCTCGGAATATCTTCAACTGGAATAGGAATCAGAGAGATCTTAGCATCGATCTGACTGAACCAGAGAAGGTCTTGGATTAACTTTGGATGGATAAGAATCAGAAAAAATCTTAGGATCGATTTAAATGAACCAGACGAAAGTCTTGGAATATGTTCAACTAGAATAGGAATCAGGGAGATCTTAGCGTCGATCGGACTGAACCAGAGAAGGTCTTTGATTAACTTTGGCTGGATAAGAATCAGAAAAATCTTTGAATCGATTTAACTGAACCAGACAAAAGTCTTGGAATATATTCAACTGGAATACGAATCAGGGAGATCTTAGCATCGATCTGACTGAACCAGAGAAGGTCTTGGATTAACTTTGACTGGATAAGAATCAGAAAAATCTTAGGATCGACTTAACTGAACCA
The DNA here is from genome assembly GCA_948472305.1 of Vicia faba. Classification (NCBI taxonomy): domain Eukaryota; kingdom Viridiplantae; phylum Streptophyta; class Magnoliopsida; order Fabales; family Fabaceae; genus Vicia; species Vicia faba. The sequence continues at coordinate 586,489,630 of OX451737.1, read as the reverse complement.
GACAAAAGTCTTGGAATATCTTAAACTAGAATACGAATCAGGGAGATCAAAGCGTCGATCTGACTGAACCAGAGAAGGTCTTGGATTAACTTTGACTGGATAAGAATCAGAAAAATCGTAGAATCGATTTAACTGAACCAGACAAAAGTCTTGGAATATCTTCAACTGGAATAAGAATCAGGGAGATTTTAGCGTCAATCTGACTGAACCAGAGAAGGTCTTGGATTAACTTTGACTGGATAAGAGCCAGAAAAATCTTACAATCGATTTAACTGAACCAGGCGAAAGTCTCGGAATATCTTCAACTGGAATACGAATCAGGGAGATCTTAGCGTCAATCTGACTAAACCAGAGATCGTTTTGGATTAACTTTGATTGGATAAGAATCAGAAAAATCTTAGAATCGATTTAACTGAACCAGACGAAAGTCTCGGAATATCTTTAACTGGAATAGGAATTAGGGAGATCTTAGCGTCGATCTGCCTGAACCAGAGACGGTCTTGGATTAACATTGGCTGGATAAGAATCAGAAAAAATCTAAAGATCGATTTAACTGAACCATACGAAAGTCTTGGAATATCTTCAGCTGGAATAGGAATCAGGGAGATCTTAGCGTCGATCTGACTGATCCAGAGAAGGTCTTGGATTAACTTTGGCTGGATAAGAATCATAAAAATCTAAGAATCGATTTAACTGAACCAGACAAAAGTCTTGGAATATCTTCAACTGGAATACGAATCAGGGAGATCTTAGCATCGATCTGACTGAACCAGAGAAGGTCTTGGATTAACTTTGACTGGATAAGAATCAGAAAAATCTTAGGATCGACTTAATTGAACCAGACAAAAGTCTTAGAATATCTTCAACTGGAAAACGAATCAGGGAGATCTTAGTGTCGATCTGACTGAACCAGAGAAGGTCTTGGATTAACTTTGACTGGATAAGAATCAGAAAAATCTTAGAATCGATTTAACTGAACCAGACAAAAGTCTTGGAATATCTTCAACTGGAATAAGAATCAGGGAGATCTTAGCGTCAATCTGACTGAACCAGAGAAGGTCTTGGATTAACTTTGACTAGATAAGAGCCAGAAAACTCTTAGAATCGATTTAACTGAACCAGGCGAAATCTCAGAATATCTTCAACTGGAATACGAATCAAGGAGATCTTAGCATTGATCTGACTGAACCAGAGAAGGTCTTGGATTAACTTTGACTGGATAAGAATCAGAAAAATCATAGGATCGATTTAACTGAACCAGACAAAAGTCTTGGAATATCTTCAATTGGAATAGGAATCAGGGAGATCTTAGCATCAATCTGACTGAACCAGAGAAGGTCTTGGACTAACTTTGACTGAATAAGAATCAAAAAAATCTTAGGATCGATTTAACTTAACCAGACAAAAGTCTTGGAATATCTTCAACTAGAATAGGAATCAGGGAGATCTTAGCGTCGATCTGACTGAACCAGAGAAGGTCTTGGATTAACTTTGACTGGATAAGAATCAGAAAAAACTTAAGATCGATTTAACTGAACCAGACGAAAGTCTTGGAATATCTTCAACTGGAATACGAATCAGGGAGATCTTAGCGTCGATCTGACTGAACCAGAGAAGGTCTTGGATTAACTTTGACTGGATAAGAATCAAAAAAATCTTAGGATCGATTTAACTGAACCAGAAAAATGTCTTGGAATATCTTCAACTGGAATACGAATCAGGGAGATTTTACCATCAATCTGACTGAAACAGAGAAGGTCTTAGATTAACTTTGACTGGATAAGAATCAGAAAAATCTTTGGATCGATTTAACTGAACCAGACAAAAGTCTTGGAATATCTTCAACTGGAATAAAAATTAGGGAGATCTTAGCGTCAATCTGACTGAACCAGAGAAGGTCTTGGATTAACTTTGACTGGATAAGAATCAGAAAAATATTAGAATCGATTTAACTGAACCAGACGAAAGTCTCGGAATATCTTCAACTGGAATAGGAATCAGGGAGATCTTAGCATCGATCTGACTGAACCAGAGAAGATCTTGGATTATCTTTGGATGGATAAGAATCAGAAAAAATCTTAGGATCGATTTAAATGAACCAGACGAAAGTCTTGGAATATCTTCAACTAGAATAGGAATCAGGGAGATCTTAGCGTCGATCTGACTGAACCAGAGAAGGTCTTGGATTAACTTTGGCTGGATAAGAATCAGAAAAATCGTTGAATCGATTTAACTGAACCAGAAAAAAGTCTTGGAATATCTTCAACTGGAATACGAATCAGGGAGATCTTAGCATCGATCTGACTGAACCATAGAAGGTCTTGGATTAACTTTGACTGGATAAGAATCAGAAAAATCTTAGGATCGACTTAACTGAACCAGACAAAAGTCTTGGAATATCTTCAACTAGAATACGAATCAGGGAGATCAAAGCGTCGATCTGACTGAACCAGAGAAGGTCTTGGATTAACTTTGACTGGATAAGAATCAGAAAAATCTTAGAATCGATTTAACTGAACAAGACAAAAGTCTTGGAATATCTTCAACTGGAATAAGAATCAGGGAGATTTTAGCGTCAATCTGACTGAACCAGAGAAGGTCTTGGATTAACTTTGACTGGATAAGAGCCAGAAAAATCTTAGAATCGATTTAACTGAACCAGGCGAAAGTCTCGGAATATCTTCAACTGGAATACGAATCAGGGAGATCTTAGCGTCGAACTGACTAAACCAGAGATCGTCTTGGATTAACTTTGACTGGATAAGAATCAGAAAAATCTTAGAATCGATTTAACTGAACCAGACAAAAGTCTCAGAATATCTTTAACTGGAATAGGAATCAGGGAGATCTTAGCGTTGATCTGACTGAACCAGAGACGGTCTTGGATTAACATTGGCTGGATAAGAATCAGAAAAAATCTAAGGATCGATTTAACTGAACCAGACGAAAGTCTTGGAATATCTTCAGCTAGAATAGGAATCAGGGAGATCTTAGCGTCGATCTGACTGATCCAGAGAAGGTCTTGGATTAACTTTGGCTGGATAAGAATCATAAAAATCTTAGAATCGATTTAACTGAACCAGACAAAAGTCTTGGAATATCTTCAACTGGAATACGAATCAGGGAGATCTTAGCATCGATCTGACTGAACCAGAGAAGGTCTTGGATTAACTTTGACTGGATAAGAATCAGAAAAATCTTAGGATCGACTTAATTGAACCAGACAAAAGTCTTAGAATATCTTCAACTGGAAAACGAATCAGGGAGATCTTAGTGTCGATCTGACTGAACCAGAGAAGGTCTTGGATTAACTTTGACTGGATAAGAATCAGAAAAATCTTAGAATCGATTTAACTGAACCAGACAAAAGTCTTGGAATATCTTCAACTGGAATAAGAATCAGGGAGATCTTAGTGTCAATCTGACTGAACCAGAGAAGGTCTTGGATTAACTTTGACTAGATAAGAGCCAGAAAACTCTTAGAATCGATTTAACTGAACCAGGCGAAATCTCAGAATATCTTAAACTGGAATACGAATCAAGGAGATCTTAGCATTGATCTGACTGAACCAGAGAAGGTCTTGGATTAACTTTGACTGGATAAGAATCAGAAAAATCATAGGATCGATTTAACTGAACCAGACAAAAGTCTTGGAATATCTTCAATTGGAATAGGAATCAGGGAGATCATAGCATCAATCTGACTGAACCAGAGAAGGTCTTGGACTAACTTTGACTGAATAAGAATCAAAAAAATCTTAGGATCGATTTAACTTAACCAGACAAAAGTCTTGGAATATCTTCAACTGGAATAGGAATCAGGGAGATCTTAGCGTCGATCTGACTGAACCAGAGAAGGTCTTGGATTAACTTTGACTGGATAAGAATCAGAAAAAACTTAAGATCGATTTAACTGAACCAGACGAAAGTCTTGGAATATCTTCAACTGGAATACGAATCAGGGAGATCTTAGCGTCGATCTGACTGAACCAGAGAAGGTCTTGGATTAACTTTGACTGGATAAGAATCAGAAAAATCTTAGGATCGATTTAACTGAACCAGAAAAATGTCTTGGAATATCTTCAACTGGAATACGAATCAGGGAGATCTTACCATCAATCTGACTGAAACAGAGAAGGTCTTAGATTAACTTTGACTGGATAAGAATCAGAAAAATCTTTGGATCGATTTAACTGAACCAGACAAAAGTCTTGGAATATCTTCAACTGGAATAAAAATTAGGGAGATCTTAGCGTTAATCTGACTGAACCAGAGAAGGTCTTGGATTAACTTTGACTGGATAAGAATCAGAAAAATATTAGAATCGATTTAACTGAACCAGACGAAAGTCTCGGAATATCTTCAACTGGAATAGGAATCAGGGAGATCTTAGCATCGATCTGACTGAACCAGAGAAGATCTTGGATTAACTTTGGATGGATAAGAATCAGAAAAAATCTTAGGATCGATTTAATTGAACCAGACGAAAGTCTTGGAATATCTTCAACTAGAATAGGAATCAGGGAGATCTTAGCGTCGATCTGACTGAACCAGAGAAGGTCTTGGATTAACTTTGGCTGGATAAGAATCAGAAAAATCGTTGAATCGATTTAACTGAACCAGAAAAAAGTCTTGGAATATCTTCAACTGGAATACGAATCAGGGAGATCTTAGCATCGATCTGACTGAACCAGAGAAGGTCTTGGATTAACTTTGACTGGATAAGAATCAGAAAAATCTAAGGATCGACTTAACTGAACCAGACAAAAGTCTTGGAATATCTTCAACTAGAATACGAATCAGGGAGATCAAAGCGTCGATCTGACTGAACCAGAGAAGGTCTTGGATTAACTTTGACTGGATAAGAATCAGAAAAATCTTAGAATCGATTTAACTGAACAAGACAAAAGTCTTGGAATATCTTCAACTGGAATAAGAATCAGGGAGATTTTAGCGTCAATCTGACTGAACCAGAGAAGGTCTTGGATTAACTTTGACTGGATAAGAGCCAGAAAAATCTTAGAATCGATTTAACTGAACCAGGCGAAAGTCTCGGAATATCTTCAACTGGAATACGAATCAGGGAGATCTTAGCGTCGAACTGACTAAACCAGAGATCGTCTTGGATTAACTTTGACTGGATAAGAATCAGAAAAATCTTAGAATCGATTTAACTGAACCAGACAAAAGTCTCAGAATATCTTTAACTGGAATAGGAATCAGGGAGATCTTAGCGTTGATCTGACTGAACCAGAGACGGTCTTGGATTAACATTGGCTGGATAAGAATCAGAAAAAATCTAAGGATCGATTTAACTGAACCAGACGAAAGTCTTGGAATATCTTCAGCTGGAATAGGAATCAGGGAGATCTTAGCGTCGATCTGACTGATCCAGAGAAGGTCTTGGATTAACTTTGGCTGGATAAGAATCATAAAAATCTTAGAATCGATTTAACTGAACCAGACAAAAGTCTTGGAATATCTTCAACTGGAATAAGAACCAGGGAGATCTTAGCATCGATCTGACTGAACCAGAGAAGGTCTTGGATTAACTTTGATTGGATAAGAATCAGAAAAATCTTAGGATCGACTTAACTGAACCAGACAAAAGTCTTGGAATATCTTCAACTGGAAAACGAATCAGGGAGATCTTAGCGTCGATCTGACTGAACCAGAGAAGGTCTTGGATTAACTTTGACTGGATAAGAATCAGAAAAATCTTAGAATCGATTTAACTGAACCAGACAAAAGTCTTAGAATATCTTCAACTGGAATAAGAATCAGGGAGATCTTAGCGTCAATCTGACTGAACCAGAGAAGGTCTTGGATTAACTTTGACTAGATAATGAAGTGGTGAAAAACACAAGAAGGGGGGGGGGGGGGGGGGTTGAATTGTAAAACTGAAATCTAATGCAATGAACAAGATATTTTTATCCTGGTTCGTTTGATCTCAAACTACTCCAGTCCACCCGTCAAGGTGATTTCGCCTCTCTCCAACGAGGTCTTAATCCACTATATTCAACTGAATATTACAGACTGCTTTAACAACTGCTAAAGCCTTCTTGATTCAAACCACAACCCGGTTTGTCAAGGTAACACTTTCTTACAAAGAGATAAAACTATGTGTGTGGATGTTTTCTACAAAACTGTATCACAACTGTGATGTATACACAAATTGAAGCTTAGAAACTAGATTGCTAAACAGTAATAGAGTATCAGAGTGTGTGGTTTAGCAAAACTGAGAGAACGAAGATTATGGTTTAGCTTTTGTGCGTATAGAGATTTGGAGAGCATTAGCCATTCCAATCTTCAAAGCCTTGTTTATATAGCACTGAGATGATGAATGTTGGATGCAATATTCTTGATTCAATGCTAATAACAAGCTTTCCTTATTGAGCAGATCTTGTCTGGAATGAGGCCGTTGGAATTAATTTGCTTTCAATGCACAGTACCGTTGCTTACATAATGCAAGTTCTGGCTTGGCTCATTCTGACTCTGCTTCGCTGCTGATGAACTATTGTGTTTCTTTATCAGAGTGTTGAGCGCAGTCTTGTTCATCAGGCTTCAGCATGTACGTGAGTTGATCATCTGATTTTAACATTCTGATATAGCAACTTCTGATGCTGGTGTCTGAAATCAAGTTCTGATGCTGAATAGATGTGATCTTGCTTATTTCAATCAGAGTATCTGCAAGTCAGAACATAATAATTTTAGGCAGCAGATAGTTCATACATGAAACTTATAAATACTATATCTTTTCACTTTGTTATCATCAAAACTTAAATATAGGGTAGTAGATTCAAACTTTGTTCTAACAATCTCCCCCTTTTTGATGATGACAAAAACTAGATATTTTAAATGAAAATAACGTGAAAAGGTATCTGGAATATGTATCAGAATAAGAAGCAAAAGAATAAGGAGTAAGGAGATACTCCCCCTGAGTTTATTACTTCCCTTTGATTATACGTGTTCTTCAGGATCAGATCTTTTTGCCTTTCTTTGAACATCAGAGTATCAGAGTCTTTGACTTATCAGAAGCTTTATGTCAGAGCAGAGCTTCAGAGCTTATCTTGTCAGAGCTTTGCTTTGGATCAGAATATTAGAGCGGATCAGAACTTCATAGTGATCAGAGCTTCTAGTCTTCAGAGTGTCCAGGAACTTCCTTGTGCCTGTAGACTTTAAGCAAAACAGAAAAAAAACATTTCAAGTAATAGAGTTAGAATGTTTGAGAATTTCTGTCTAGTCAGCCGTTATTGATTAAAATATCATTCTTGTTCTCCCCCTTTTTGTCAGCAATCAAAAAGTGTTGGTGATGTGCTAAAACAATTAAGATCAGAAAAACTAATCATATTAAGATAGTTCAGAATCAAAACAAGAAAATATTACAAAACATATTCAATCAGTGCATCAGAAAATCAAGGAAAACATGAAAAAGGTCATGCATGAAAAAAGAGACTAAGGTTGAGGAGGCAAGCATGTGAACAGGTTCTCCAGCATGGCTTGGATCTTTTCAGCAGTCTCATTCTGCTTATGCACCATGCTGACAACAGTGTCAATCTTGCTGTCCTGCACATCCATTCTCTCTTTCATCTTCTGATCGCTTTCATCCATCCGCTGCTGCAGACGCATGTCATTCAGCCTTAGTTCTTCCAGAGTCTGCCTGTCCAAGGCAGCTTGAGAAGCATCAGAAACAGGAGGCTTCTGAGAACTTTCAGCAACATCCTCTGCTTGACTTTCTTCAGCTTGAATGGTATTGTCTTCTTCTGATGATTGCACCTTTGTAGCTTGCTGTTTCTTAGACCAAGGTTCATTGTCCAGAGGGAGCACGTCCTCTTTCAGGAGCTGACTTCCAACTTCATTCAGAAGCTTGCTGAAATTTTGTTGTGCCTGCTCATAGTTGATATCCTGCAACTTGAGGGCTTCAGCACGTACCCAAAGTCTGAATTGTGACCAGAGCTGATCAGAAGCAGCTGGGTCAATCATTCCAGGACAGACTTGCTTCAAAGAAGAAATCCATTGCAGCACACCTATTTCAAAATTCATAATACCAGAGCCAACATCTGGTTGCTTTGGTTTTGGGATGGCAATTTTGTGTTTCAGATCAGCAAGACGGTCAAGACTGGTTAAGTCTATGAAGGTCCTGCTGGGGTTTTCAGAGGTTTTCTGAGAAGCTGTTTGTTTTGGAGAAGGAGTATCAGAGTCAGATATTACGATTGGACTGGGTGGTGTTTTGGGAGTATTTGGTGGTGTCGATTCTGATGAGGATGGTAACTGGGGAATAATAACAGTTGTTCCACATGGCAGCTGGATTGCCAGCGGTGATGGTTGAGGTGAATGAGGTTCAGATTGGTGAGGGGAAGGAGTTTCAGAGTGGTGAAACTCTGTTTGTGGTGATGGTGGATTAATTTCTGGTTGGGGAGAGGGAGTTGGAATCTCTGATTGCTCAGGGATCAGAGGTTCTTCTGAGAGTGGTTGTTGTTGTTCTGGTTCTTCAGCAGATTGCTGCTGTTCTGGTTCTTCAGCAGATTGCTGTTGTTCTGGTTGTGGAGGAGGAACATTTTGTGGTTCAGAGTTTGGTTGATCAGAGGTATGTTGATCAATATCAGACAGCACTTGGTTAAGTGCTGATGTTGTTGAAATTGTTGGTTGTTTGGGGTGTTTGGTTCTGGGTCTTCTGAGTTTTAATGCCTCAGAAGGGTCTTCTTCTTGTACAGTTTCATCTATGGTAGGGATGGGGATTGAGATTCTATGAGAGGTTTGAGGAGGGATAGATGCTGGAATAGTAGAAGAATTTAAAACAGGGGCAGCAGATGAATTACCTCTTTTCTTGGGAGTCTGCTGAGATGATCCTTCTGATGGCGCCTTCCTCTTCTTGGTCTTCTTCAGAGTCACTTCTGGTTGAGGTTGATGCAGATCTCTGATATTCAGCTTTGGATCTGTACCATCTGCCTTGCACGCATCCAGGTACCTGAGAATCACCTCTGGTTTGGATTCAATTTCAGAAAATAACGGAAAATCACTCAGAGGCACTCTTCTGCTGGAGATATCAGCAAGGGGAGTAGCTCTGGGTTCCTTCTGAATATTCTCTATCAGCTTCATCTTTTTCAGGTTCTTTGCGTTCAGAGGTTTCCCAATTGTTGGTTCAATAATGCTTAGCTCTTGAGCTTCTATCAGATGCTCAATCAGCCTATTCTCTGTCAGAATATCTGATATCAACCTTCCAAAAGGTATCCAATCCCTCTTGGTTCTTTCTTCTTCCCTTGTTTCTTTCACACTTGTTCTGAGGTGGTTGAACAGGAAGTGAGCCAGATTGATCTTTACCTTCTGATCAATAAAGTAGATCAGAAACTGCTGATCCACATTTATGTAATCAGGAGAACTGGTTGGTTTCCTGTGGTTGAAGCACCCCAGAATAATCTTAGCCCACACTCTGCAATGATCCTTCAGATCTTTAATCTTGCTGCTGGGCATCCCAAGAGTGAAAATCCTGTCAGCTACCACACCTATATCAGCACATCTTTCAGCCATGTCCACACAACGGACGCCACCACCACTGTGACCGATTAGCCTTGCAATGTGATCTTCAGTAATCACAATCTTCTTCCCCATAACAAAGGAGGTGACTAGATGTGTTGAAGCCTTGGCGTGAATCCAAAATTCCTTGACCAGCATTGGGAATGTTGGTCCAACCAACCTATCGAAATACCTTTCCCACTTTTGAGCCCTAACTTCTTCAGTTAGGTCAAAACCGTTCTCCTTCAAGCTTTCAAAGTCAATGATTAATTCAGAAAGAACTTCAAGATTCTTCACCGGAGTGAGGAGAGTTCTGAGTGGCACTTGATATTGCTCAGATGATGCTTTCTTCTGAGTACCTGCAGAAACGCTGCTGGAGGTTGCCATGTTCACGCTAAAAGGATTTTGAGAATAAACTGAGGAAAATAGGTTGCAAGAGATGAACACAGAAATATGCAGAAAATGCTTGAGTATTAGTGAGAAAGCGTAAAGAATAAGAATGAGAGATTAATGTGCTTAAATAGAGTTTTCAAAACTATTTTGAAAAGATAAACGTTTTTAAGAGAGAGAAAAATCATGATTGCCATTTAAAAGCATGATTACTTTTCATTAAATGCTTGCTGATTTTGGGGGATTTGAGAAAGATACTTAAAAACGGTTACCAGACATGTGTCTCAATGCACCCAATCAGCGCTTTGCCTTCTCAGAAGCGTGCACGCGTTCTGCTTCAGAGATATGCTGATGATTGGATGACACTTGTTTGATGTAGTGATCAGCACGTCTGTCTTTGAGCTTTAGACTCTCAGATCTTTAGACTTGCATCTGATATAATCTGCATGTTCTATCTTTCTGAAAGGAGATTGATCAGAAGTTCACAGTAAAATAATTACATTCTGAAGGTAAATATATGGAATTAAAACATTTTCACTCTGGGCACACTTTCATGCTGAGATGTTTCAGAATGAAATTAAACCTATCTTCTGAAAGGGGTTTAGTAAAGATATCATCCCATTGATGGTCTGTATCTATAAATTTTAAGTTCAAAATACCTTTCTGAATATAGTCCCTAATGAAGTGATGTTTTATTTCTATATGCTTAGCTCTAGAATGTAAAATGGGATTCTTACTTAAGCAAATAGCAGAAGTATTATCACAAAGTATAGGAATGTTACTCTAAAAAATCTGGAAGTCTTCAAGCTGACTTTTCATCCAGAGCATTTGTGTGCTACATCCTACTGCTGCTATGTACTCAGCTTCTGCTGTTGACAGAGCAATTGTTGATTGCCTTTTGCTGGACCAAGAAATCAGATTTTCTCCCAGAAACTGGCAGCTTCCAGAAGTACTTTTACGTTCCACTCTGTCTCCAGCAAAATCAGCATCGCAGTAGCCTACTAAGCTGTAATCACTAGATTTTCTATAAAACAAACCCAGATTAGTAGTACCTTTCAGATACTTGAAAATTCGCTTAACAGCTGTTAAGTGAGATTCTCTAGGATCTGATTGGAATCTAGCACAGATACAAACACTGCATAATATGTCAGGTCTTGAAGCCGTCATAGAGGAGAGAACCAATCATACCTCTGTAGACTTTCTGTTCTACATTTTTGCTTACCTCTTCTCTTTCCAGAATGCACGTGGGATGCATTGGAATCTTTGATGGCTTACATTCTGAGAGGTCAAATTTCTTCAGAAGATCTCTGATGTATTTGCTCTGATGAATGTAAGTTCCTTCTGGAGTTTGATTGATCTGAATTCCTAGAAAGAATTTCAGTTCCCCCATGAGGCTCATCTCAAATTCTGCCTGCATACACTTAGCAAATTTTCTTCCAAGAGAAGGATTAGTAGAACCAAAAATAATATCATCAACATAAATTTGACAGACTAAGATGTCACTCTTAACTGATTTACAGAATAGAGTAGTGTCCACTTTCCCTCTGGTGAATTCATTTTCCAGCAGAAAGTTACTTAGCCTTTCATACCAAGCTCTGGGAGCTTGTTTCAGACCATACAGTGACTTCTTTAGTTTGAAAACATGTTCTGGATGTTTTGTATTTTCAAAACCTGGGGGTTGGTGTACATAAACTTCTTCTTCTATATAACCATTTAAGAATGCACTTTTGACATCCATCTGATACAGAGTGATGCCTCTATTAACAGCAAATGAAATTAAAAGTCTGATAGATTCTAACCTGGCGACTGGGGCAAAGGTTTCTGTATAGTCTATCCCCTCTTGCTGACTATAACCTTGTGCAACCAGTTGTGCCTTGTTTCTGATGACTTCACCTTGTTCATTTAGCTTGTTTCTGAACACCCATCTTGTTCCAATGATGTTGAATCCTTTTGGTCTGGGAACGAGATCCCATACGTCGTTTCTGGTGAATTGATTCAGCTCTTCTTGCATTGCCAGAATCCAGTCATTATCCAGAAGTGCTTCATCAATTGAAGAAGGTTCAATCAGAGACACCAGTCCCATAAGTGTTTCTTCAGAGTTTCTGAAGCTTGCTCTTGTTCTGATTGGATCTTCCTTTCTTCCTAGGATAGTCTCTTCTGGGTGATCCAAGCTGCTTCTGGGTAATCTCTTCTGAGGTTGATCAGCAGCTGTTGTAGGATTTCTAGCAGTGCTCCTTTCAGACGTTGAAGGAATGTCTGTGTTGAGAGCTTCTGATGACTTGTCTTCAGAACCTGCAAATTCAATTTCTATACCTGCAAAAACTTCATTCTGCTTTGACTTTTCAGAGTCAAGCTTGTCATCAAAACGAACACTGATTGATTCTTCCACAATCTGTGTTTCTGTATTGTATACTCTGTACCCTCTTGAGCGTTCAGAGTATCCTAACATAATACACTTCTGTGCTTTAGAGTCAAACTTGTTCAAATAATTCTTTGTATTTAATATAAAGCAAGTACATCCAAATGGATGAAAATATGAAATGTTGGGCTTTCTGTTCTTCCACAATTCATATGGAGTCTTTTCCAGAATAGGTCTTATTGAGATTCTATTCTGAATGTAGCACGCTGTGTTTAATGCCTCTGCCCAGAAGATCTTAGCAACGTTTGTCTCATTGATCATGGTTCTGGCCATTTCTTGCAATGTTCTGTTCTTTCGTTCTACAACTCCATTTTGTTGGGGAGTTCTAGGACAAGAGAAATCATGCAGAATGCCTCTGCCATTAAAGAATGACTCAAAATCTTTATTTTCAAATTCTCCACCATGATCACTTCTGACTTTAACGATTCTAAGATCCTTTTCATTCTGAACTTGGTTACAGAAGGTAACAAACACAGAGTGTGACTCGTCCTTGTGTCTTAAGAACTTTACCCATGTCCATCTGCTATAGTCATCTACGATTACTAACCCATACTTCTTACCACTGACTGAAGCAGTTTTAACTGGTCCAAATAAGTCAATGTGCAGAAGTTCTAATGGCTTAGAGGTAGAAACAACATTTTTGGATTTAAAAGAAGGTTTAGCAAATTTGCCTTTCTGACATGCTTCACACAGAGCATCTGAATTGAACTTCAAATTAGGAAGTCCTCTGACCAGATTGAGTTTGTTAATCTGAGATATTCTTCTCATACTAACATGCCCCAATCTTCTGTGCCAGATCCACTGCTCGTTGTTAACAGACAGAAGACATTTTACATTCTGACTCTTTAGTTCAGAAAGTTTGATTTTGTAAATGTTGTTTTTCCTCTTACCATTAAACAGGATAGTCCCATCTTTCTGACTAACAGCTTTACATGATTTTTGATTAAAGATTATATCATAACCGTTATCACTTAATTGACTTATGGATAACAGATTATGCATCAATCCATCTACTAGCAGAACATTATTAATAAAGGGAAGATTTCCATTACCTACAGTTCCAGAGCCAATTATCTTTCCCCTCTGATTGCCTCCAAAGCCAACGTGGCCTCCAGGCTTAAGTTCCAGGCTTTGGAACATATGCCTTCTTCCTGTCATGTGTCGTGAGCAGCCAGAGTCCAGGTACCATGACTGGTGTTTCTGACTTGCTGCTAAAGATATCTGCAACATGTATTATTTTATCCTTAGGTACCCATATTTTCTTGGGTCCTGATTTGTTAGTTTTACCAAAACTCTGGTTGAATTTTGGTTTCACAGAGTGCTTACTGCTAGTATATTTGATATCATGTGTGTGACCATACACAAAATGTGAATTCAGAGGAGTGTGTTTAATGGTTAAGTCCATGACATTCTTTGGTGTAGGAACCTTACCTTGGTATCCTATTCCTTTCCTGCCGTTTCTGCTAACTCCATAGATCATTGAAGCCATTCTGCTTCTATCTATGCTTTTAGCTAGGAACTTCTGGAAACTGTGATCATACTCCTTGATGATCTCATCAGCGTTGCTGGGAGTTTCAGAAATTGGTTCCTTCTGAGAGTTTTGTAAAGTGTTTTCTAATTTTGAAATCTTATTTCTCAGCTCAGAATTTCCCAATTTGAGACTCTCAGTCTTATTAGAGTCGGATTCAAGATTCCTTTTCAGGTCTCTGAATTTAGCTCTAATTTGCTGATAACGTTCCAGAATCTCATTAAGGCTTTCAGCAAGTTCAGCCTTTGTAAAGTTAACAGCAAAGTTAGGAAATACCTCTTCAGTGTCTGATTCTGAGTCTGATTCAGAAGCTTCACTATCTTCTGAAATGTTAGCCATGAGAGCTATGTTTGTCCTTTCATCATCTGATTCTGAGTCAGCTTCAGACGAGTCAGAGTCATCCCATGTAGCCATGAGACTTTTCTTCTTCTCTCTTCCAAACTTCTTTTTGGGCTTTTCCCTCTGAAGCTTTGGGCAGTCACTCTTGTAGTGTCCTTGCTCATTGCACTCATAGCAGATGATGTCTTTGGTGTTTGGCTTTTTGCTACTGGAGGAGCCTTCAGATCTTCTGTATCCAGAGGAAGAATCTGTCCTTCTGTATCTGGAAGAGGACTCGTTCTGATCAGATCTTCTGGGATTCCTGAACTTCCTTTGTCTTTGCTTCCACAGTTGATTTACTCTTCTGGAGAGAAGGGAAAGTTCGTCTTCTTCTGATGAGGATCCATCAGATGTTTCTTCAACTGCCTGCAAAACTTTAGACTCAAATTTTCTGTTAGATTTTAATGCTAAAGGCTTACCTTGCTTCTGAGGCTCATCAGCTTCTAGCTCTATCTCATGACTTCTGAGGGAGCTGATAAGTTCCTCCAGAGTGATTTTGTTGAGATCTTTAGCTAGCTTCAGAGCAGTAACCATAGGCCTCCACTGCTTGGGTAAACTTTTGACGATTTTCTTGACATGGTCAGCAGTAGAGTATCCTTTGTCCAGAACTTTGAGACCAGCTACCAGAATCTGGAATCTAGAGAACATAGTTTCAATGGATTCAGATTCTTCCATTTTGAATGCCTCATACTTCTGAATGAGCGCCAGAGCTTTTGTTTCTTTGACCTGAACGTTGCCCTCATGCTTCATTCTGAGAGAATCAAAAATATTCTTTGCTGTGTCTCTGTTGGAGATCTTTTCATATTCAGTATAGGAGATGGCACTGAGGAGGATGGTTCTGGCCTTGTGGTGATTCTTGAAGTCACGCTTTTGTTGATCAGACATTGTTTTTCTATCAATCTTCTGACCACTTGCATTCACAGGGTGCGTGTATCCATCTGTCACCATATCCCACAGATCAACATCATGTTCCAGAAAGAAGCTTTCAATTCTGTCTTTCCAGTAATCAAAGTTTTCTCCATCAAAGACTGGAGGTTTGCCACTGAATCTGTCTCTGTCCTCATTGTTGTCATTGCTGATGTGAGAATTGTTTCCTGCCATTGTGTTTTTCTGAAGCTGGATCTTGTACTGACACGGTTAAGTGTTTTAGCTCAGAACCAGGCGCTCTGATGCCAATTGAAGTGGTGAAAAACACAAGAAGGGGGGGGGTTGAATTGTAAAACTGAAATCTAATGCAATGAACAAGATATTTTTATCCTGGTTCGTTTGATCTCAAACTACTCCAGTCCACCCGTCAAGGTGATTTCGCCTCTCTCCAACAAGGTCTTAATCCAATATATTCAACTGAATATTACAGACTGCTTTAACAACTGCTAAAGCCTTCTTGATTCAAACCACAACCCGGTTTGTCAAGGTAACACTTTCTTACAAAGAGATAAAACTATGTGTGTGGATGTTTTCTACAAAACTGTATCACAACTGTGATGTATACACAAATTGAAGCTTAGAAACTAGATTGCTAAACAGTAATAGAGTATCAGAGTGTGTGGTTTAGCAAAACTGAGAGAACGAAGATTATGGTTTAGCTTTTGTGCGTGTAGAGATTTGGAGAGCATTAGCCATTCCAATCTTCAAAGCCTTGTTTATATAGCACTGAGATGATGAACGTTGGATGCAATATTCTTGATTCAATGCTAATAACAAGCTTTCCTTATTGAGCAGATCTTGTCTGGAATGAGGCCGTTGGAATTAATTTGCTTTCAATGCACAGTACCATTGCTTACTTAATGCAAGTTCTGGCTTGGCTCATTCTGACTCTGCTTCGCTGCTGATGAACTATTGTGTTTCTTTATCAGAGTGTTGAGCGCAGTCTTGTTCATCAGGCTTCAGCATGTACGTGAGTTGATCATCTGATTTTAACATTCTGATATAGCAACTTCTGATGCTGGTGTCTGAAATCAAGTTCTGATGCTGAATAGATGTGATCTTGCTTATTTCAATCAGAGTATCTGCAAGTCAGAACATAATAATTTTAGGCAGCAGATAGTTCATACATGAAACTTATAAATACTATATCTTTTCACTTTGTTATCATCAAAACTTAAATATAGGGTAGTAGATTCAAACTTTGTTCTAACAGATAAGAGCCAGAAAAATCTTAGAATCGATTTAACTGAACCAGGCGAAAGTCTCGGAATATCTTCAACTGGAATACGAATCAAGGAGATCTTAGCATTGAACTGTCTGAACCAGAGAAGGTCTTGGATTAACTTTGACTGGATAAGAATCAGAAAAATCTTAGGATCGATTTAACTGAACCAGACAAAAGTCTTGGAATATCTTCAACTGGAATAGGAATCAGGGAGATCTTAGCATTAATCTGACTGAACCAGAGAAGGTCTTGGATTAACTTTGACTGGATAAGAATCAGAAAAATCTTAGGATCGATTTAACTTAACCAGACAAAAGTCTTGGAATATCTTCAACTGGAATAGGAATCAGGGAGATCTTAGCGTCGATCTGACTGAACCAGAGAAGGTCTTGGATTAACTTTGACTGGATAAGAATCAGAAAAATCTTAAGATCGATTTAACTGAACCAGACGAAAGTCTTGGAATATCTTCAACTGGAATACGAATCAGGGAGATCTTAGCGCCGATCTGACTGAACCAGAGAGGGTCTTGGATTAACTTTGACTGGATAAGAATCAGAAAAATCTTAGGATCGATTTAACTGAACCAGAAAAATGTCTTGGAATATCTTCAACTGGAATACGAATCAGGGAGATCTTAGCATCAATCTGACTGAAACAGAGAAGGTCTTAGATTAACTTTGACTGGATAAGAATCAGAAAAATCTTAGCATCGATTTAACTGAACCAGACAAACGTCTTGGAATATCTTCAACTGGAATACGAATCAGGGAGATCTTAGCGTCAATCTGACTGAACCAGAGAAGGTCTTGGATCAACTTTGACTGGATAAGAATAAGAAAAATATTAGAATCAATTTTACTGAACCAGACGAAAGTCTCGGAATATCTTCAACTGGAATAGGAATCAGGGAGATCTTAGCATCGATCTGACTGAACCAGAGAAGGTCTTGGATTAACTTTGGATGGATAAGAATCAGAAAAAATATTAGGATCGATTTAAATGAACCAGACGAAAGTCTTGGAATATCTTCAACTAGAATAGGAATCAGGGAGATCTTAGCGTCGATCTAACTGAACCAGAGAAGGTCTTGGATTAACTTTGGCTGGATAAAAATCAGAAAAATCTTTGAATCGATTTTACTGAACCAGACAAAAGTCTTGGAATATCTTCAACTGGAATACGAATCAGGGAGATCTTAGCATCGATCTGACTGAACCAGAGAAGGTCTTGGATTAACTTTGACTGAATAAGAATCAGAAAAATCTTAGGATCGACTTAACTGAACCAGACAAAAGTCTTGGAATATCTTCAACTAGAATACGAATCAGCGAGATCAAAGCATCGATCTGACTGAACCAGAGAAGGTCTTGGATTAACTTTGACTGGATAAGAATAAAAAAATTCTTAGAATCGATTTAACTGAACTAGACAAAAGTCTTGGAATATCTTCAACTGGAATAAGAATCAGGGAGATTTTAGCGTCAATCTGACTGAACCAGAGAAGGTCTTGGATTAACTTTGACTGGATAAGAGCCAGAAAAATTTAGAATCGATTTAACTGAACCAGGCGAAAATCTCGGAATATCTTCAACTGGAATACGAATCAGGGAGATCTTAGCGTCGAACTGACTAAACCAGAGATCGTCTTAGATTAACTTTGACTGGATAAGAATCAGAAAAATATTAGAATCGATTTAACTGAACCAGACGAAAGTCTCGGAATATCTTTAACTGGAATAGGAATTAGGGAGATCTTAGCGTCGATCTGACTGAACCAGAGACGGTCTTGGATTAACATTGGCTGGATAACAATCCGAAAAATCTAAGGATCGATTTAACTGAACCAGACGAAAGTCTTGGAATATCTTCAGCTGGAATAGGAATCAGGGAGATCTTATCGTCGATCTGACTGATCCAGAGAAGGTCTTGGATTAACTTTGGCTGGATAAGAATCATAAAAATCTTAGAATCGATTTAACTGAACCAGACAAAAGTCTTGGAATATCTTCAACTGGAATACGAATCAGGGAGATCTTAGCATCGATCTGATTGAACCAGAGAAGGTCTTGGATTAACTTTGACTGGATAAGAATCAGAAAAATCTTAGGATCGACTTAACTGAACCAGACAAAAGTCTTGGAATATCTTCAACTGGAAAACGAATCAGGGAGATCTTAGCGTCGATCTGACTGAACCAGAGAAGGTCTTGGATTAACTTTGACTGGATAAGAATCAGAAAAATATTAGAATCGATTTAACTGAACCAGACAAAAGACTTGGAATATCTTCAACTGGAATAAGAATCAGGGAGATCTTAGCGTCAATCTAACAGAACCCGAGAAGGTCTTGGATTAACTTTGACTGGATAAGAATCAGAAATATCTTAAGATCGATTTAACTGAACCAGACGAAAGTCTTGGAATATCTTCAACTGGAATACGAATCAGGGAGATCTTAGCGTCGATCTAATTGAACCAGAGAAGGTCTTGGATTAACTTTGACTGGATAAGAATCAGAAAAATCTTAGGATCGATTTAACTGAACCAGAAAAATGTCTTGGAATATATTCAACTGGAATACGAATCAGGGAGATCTTAGCATCGATCTGACTGAAACAGAGAAGGTCTTGGATTAACTTTGATTGGATAAGAATCAGAAAAATCTTAGGATCGATTTAACTTAACCAGACAAAAATCTTGGAATATCTTCAACTGGAATACGAATCAGGGAGATCTTAGCGTCAATCTGACTGAACCAGAGAAGGTCTTGGATTAACTTTGACTGGATAAGAATCAGAAAAATCTTAAGATCGATTTAACTGAACAAGACGAAAGTCTTGGAATATCTTCAACTGGAATACGAATCAGGGAGACCTTAGCGCCGATCTGACTGAACCAGAGAAGGTCTTGGATTAACTTTGGCTGGATAAGAGTAAGAAAAAATCTTAGGATCGATTTAAATGAACCAGAAAAATGTCTTGGAATATCTTTAACTGGAATACGAATCAGGGAGATCTTAGCATCAATCTGACTGAAACAGAGAAGGTCTTAGATTAACTTTGACTGGATAAGAATCAGAATAAACTTAGGATCGAATTAACTGAACTAAACAAAAGTCTTGGAATATCTTCAACTAGAATACGAATCAGGGAGATCTTAGCGTCAATTTGACTGAACCAGAGAAGGTCTTGGATTAACTTTGACTGGATAAGAATCAGAAAAATATTAGAATCGATTTAACTGAACCATACGAAAGTCTCGGAATATCTTCAACTGGAATAGGAATCAGGGAGATCTTAGCATCGATCTGACTGAACCAGAGAAGGTCTTGGATTAACTTTGGATGGATAAGAATCAGAAAAAATCTTAGGATCGATTTAAACGAACCAGACAAAAGTCTTGGAATATCTTCAACTAGAATAGGAATCAGGGAGTTCTTAGCGTCGATCTGACTGAACCAGAGAAGGTCTTGGATTAACTTTGGCTGGATAAGAATCAGAAAAATCTTTGAATCGATTTAACTGAACCAGACAAAAGTCTTGGAATATCTTCAACTCGAATACGAATCAGGGAGATCTTAGCATCGATCTGACTGAACCAGAGAAGGTCTTCGATTAACTTTGACTGGATAAGAATCAGAAAAATCTTAGGATCGACTTAACTGAACCAGACAAAAGTCTTGGAATATCTTCAACTGGAATAAGAATCAGGGAGATCTTAGCGTCAATCTGACTAAACCAGAGAAGGTCTAGGATTAACTTTGACTGGATAAGAATCATAAAAATCTTAGAATCGATTTAACTGAACCAGACAAAAGTCTTGGAATATCTTCAACTGGAAAACGAATCAAGGAGATCTTAGCGTCGATCTGACTGAACCAGAGAAGGTCTTGGACTAACTTTGACTGGATAAGAATCATAAAAATATTAGGATCGACTTAACTGAACCAGAAAAAAGTCTTGGAATATCTTCAACTGGAATACGAATCAGGGAGATCTTAGCGTCGATCTGACTGAACCAGAGATGGTTTTAGATTAAGTTTGACTAGATAAGAATCAGAAAAATCTTAGGATCGATTTAACTGAACCAGACAAATGTCTTGGAATATCTTCAACTGGAATACGAATCAAGGAGATCTTAGCATTGATCTGACTGAACCAAAGAAGGTCTTGGATTAACTTTGACTGGATAAGAATCAGAAAAATCTTAGGATCGATTTAACTGAACAAGACAAAAGTCTTGGAATATCTTCAACTAGAATAGGAATCAGGGAGATCTTAGCATCAATCTGACTGAACCAAAGAAGGTCTTGGATTAACCTTTACTGGATAAGAATCAAAAAAATCTTAGGATCGATTTAACTGAACCAGACAAAAGTCTTGGAATATCTTCAACTGGAATAGGAATCAGGGAGATCTTAGCGTCGATCTGACTGAACCAGAGAAGGTCTTGGATTAACTTTGACTGGATAAGAATCAGAAAAATCTTAGGATCGATTTAACTGAACCAGAAAAATGTCTTGGAATATATTCAACTGGAATACAAATCAGCGAGATCTTAGCATCAATCTGACTGAAACAGAGAAGGTCTTGGATTAACTTTGACTGGATAAGAATCAGAAAAATCTTAGAATCGATTTAACTGAACTAGACAAAAGTCTTGGAATATCTTCAACTGGAATACGAATCAAGGAGATCATAGTGTCAATCTGACTGAACCAGAGAAGGTCTTGGATTAAATTTGACTGGATAAGAATCAGAAAAATATTAGAATCGATTTAACTGAACTAGACGAAAGTCTCGGAATATCTTCAACTAGAATAGGAATCAGGGAGACCTTAGCGCCGATCTGACTGAACCAGAGAAGGTCTTGGATTAACTTTGGCAGGATAAGAATAAGAAAAAATCTTAGGATCGATTTAAATGAACCAGACAAAAGCCTTGGATTATTTTCAATTAGAATAGGAATCAGGGAGATCTTAGCGTCGATCTGACTGAACTAGAGAAGGTCTTGGATTAACTTTGGCTGGATAAGAATCAGAAAAATCTTTGAATCGATTTAACTGAACCAGACAAAAGTCTTGGAATATCTTCAACTGGAATACGAATCAAGGAGATATTAGCATCGATCTGAATGAACCAGAGAAGCTCTTGGATTAACTTTGACTGGATAAGAGCCAGAAAAATCTTAGAATCGATTTAACTGAACTAGGCGAAAGTCTCGGAATATCTTCAACTGGAATACGAATAAGGGAGATCTTAGCGTCAATCTGACTGAACCAGAGATCATCTTGGATTAACTTTGACTGGATAAGAATCAGAAAAATCTTAGAATCGATTTAACTGAACCAGACAAAAGTCTCAGAATATATTTAACTGGAATAGGAATCAGGGAGATCTTAGCGTCGATCTGACTGAACCAGAGACGGTCTTGGATTAACATTGGCTGGATAAGAATCATAAAAAATCTAAGGATCGATTTAACTGAACCAGACAAAAGTCTTGGAATATCTTCAACTGGAATACGAATCAGGGAGATCTTAGCGTCGATCTAATTGAACCAGAGAAGGTCTTGGATTAACTTTGACTGGATAAGAATCAGAAAAATCTTAGGATCGATTTAACTGAACCAGAAAAATGTCTTGGAATATATTCAACTGGAATACGAATCAGGGAGATCTTAGCATCGATCTGACTGAAACAGAGAAGGTCTTGGATTAACTTTGATTGGATAAGAATCAGAAAAATCTTAGGATCGATTTAACTTAACCAGACAAAAATCTTGGAATATCTTCAACTGGAATACGAATCAGGGAGATCTTAGCGTCAATCTGACTGAACCAGAGAAGGTCTTGGATTAACTTTGACTGGATAAGAATCAGAAAAATCTTAAGATCGATTTAACTGAACAAGACGAAAGTCTTGGAATATCTTCAACTGGAATACGAATCAGGGAGACCTTAGCGCCGATCTGACTGAACCAGAGAAGGTCTTGGATTAACTTTGGCTGGATAAGAGTAAGAAAAAATCTTAGGATCGATTTAAATGAACCAGAAAAATGTCTTGGAATATCTTTAACTGGAATACGAATCAGGGAGATCTTAGCATCAATCTGACTGAAACAGAGAAGGTCTTAGATTAACTTTGACTGGATAAGAATCAGAATAAACTTAGGATCGA
This sequence comes from Vicia faba, assembly GCA_948472305.1. Lineage (NCBI taxonomy): Eukaryota > Viridiplantae > Streptophyta > Magnoliopsida > Fabales > Fabaceae > Vicia > Vicia faba. The sequence goes on along the minus strand of OX451737.1, from coordinate 586,467,069 downwards.
ATTAACTGAACTAAACAAAAGTCTTGGAATATCTTCAACTAGAATACGAATCAGGGAGATCTTAGCGTCAATTTGACTGAACCAGAGAAGGTCTTGGATTAACTTTGACTGGATAAGAATCAGAAAAATATTAGAATCGATTTAACTGAACCATACGAAAGTCTCGGAATATCTTCAACTGGAATAGGAATCAGGGAGATCTTAGCATCGATCTGACTGAACCAGAGAAGGTCTTGGATTAACTTTGGATGGATAAGAATCAGAAAAAATCTTAGGATCGATTTAAACGAACCAGACAAAAGTCTTGGAATATCTTCAACTAGAATAGGAATCAGGGAGTTCTTAGCGTCGATCTGACTGAACCAGAGAAGGTCTTGGATTAACTTTGGCTGGATAAGAATCAGAAAAATCTTTGAATCGATTTAACTGAACCAGACAAAAGTCTTGGAATATCTTCAACTCGAATACGAATCAGGGAGATCTTAGCATCGATCTGACTGAACCAGAGAAGGTCTTCGATTAACTTTGACTGGATAAGAATCAGAAAAATCTTAGGATCGACTTAACTGAACCAGACAAAAGTCTTGGAATATCTTCAACTGGAATAAGAATCAGGGAGATCTTAGCGTCAATCTGACTAAACCAGAGAAGGTCTAGGATTAACTTTGACTGGATAAGAATCATAAAAATCTTAGAATCGATTTAACTGAACCAGACAAAAGTCTTGGAATATCTTCAACTGGAAAACGAATCAAGGAGATCTTAGCGTCGATCTGACTGAACCAGAGAAGGTCTTGGACTAACTTTGACTGGATAAGAATCATAAAAATATTAGGATCGACTTAACTGAACCAGAAAAAAGTCTTGGAATATCTTCAACTGGAATACGAATCAGGGAGATCTTAGCGTCGATCTGACTGAACCAGAGATGGTTTTAGATTAAGTTTGACTAGATAAGAATCAGAAAAATCTTAGGATCGATTTAACTGAACCAGACAAATGTCTTGGAATATCTTCAACTGGAATACGAATCAAGGAGATCTTAGCATTGATCTGACTGAACCAAAGAAGGTCTTGGATTAACTTTGACTGGATAAGAATCAGAAAAATCTTAGGATCGATTTAACTGAACAAGACAAAAGTCTTGGAATATCTTCAACTAGAATAGGAATCAGGGAGATCTTAGCATCAATCTGACTGAACCAAAGAAGGTCTTGGATTAACCTTTACTGGATAAGAATCAAAAAAATCTTAGGATCGATTTAACTGAACCAGACAAAAGTCTTGGAATATCTTCAACTGGAATAGGAATCAGGGAGATCTTAGCGTCGATCTGACTGAACCAGAGAAGGTCTTGGATTAACTTTGACTGGATAAGAATTAGAAAAATCTTAGGATCGATTTAACTGAACCAGAAAAATGTCTTGGAATATATTCAACTGGAATACAAATCAGCGAGATCTTAGCATCAATCTGACTGAAACAGAGAAGGTCTTGGATTAACTTTGACTGGATAAGAATCAGAAAAATCTTAGAATCGATTTAACTGAACTAGACAAAAGTCTTGGAATATCTTCAACTGGAATACGAATCAAGGAGATCATAGTGTCAATCTGACTGAACCAGAGAAGGTCTTGGATTAAATTTGACTGGATAAGAATCAGAAAAATATTAGAATCGATTTAACTGAACTAGACGAAAGTCTCGGAATATCTTCAACTAGAATAGGAATCAGGGAGACCTTAGCGCCGATCTGACTGAACCAGAGAAGGTCTTGGATTAACTTTGGCAGGATAAGAATAAGAAAAAATCTTAGGATCGATTTAAATGAACCAGACAAAAGCCTTGGATTATTTTCAATTAGAATAGGAATCAGGGAGATCTTAGCGTCGATCTGACTGAACTAGAGAAGGTCTTGGATTAACTTTGGCTGGATAAGAATCAGAAAAATCTTTGAATCGATTTAACTGAACCAGACAAAAGTCTTGGAATATCTTCAACTGGAATACGAATCAAGGAGATATTAGCATCGATCTGAATGAACCAGAGAAGCTCTTGGATTAACTTTGACTGGATAAGAGCCAGAAAAATCTTAGAATCGATTTAACTAAACTAGGCGAAAGTCTCGGAATATCTTCAACTGGAATACGAATAAGGGAGATCTTAGCGTCAATCTGACTGAACCAGAGATCATCTTGGATTAACTTTGACTGGATAAGAATCAGAAAAATCTTAGAATCGATTTAACTGAACCAGACAAAAGTCTCAGAATATATTTAACTGGAATAGGAATCAGGGAGATCTTAGCGTCGATCTGACTGAACCAGAGACGGTCTTGGATTAACATTGGCTGGATAAGAATCATAAAAAATCTAAGGATCGATTTAACTGAACCAGACAAAAGTCTTGGAATATCTTCAACTGGAATACGAATCAGGGAGATCTTAGCGTCGATCTAATTGAACCAGAGAAGGTCTTGGATTAACTTTGACTGGATAAGAATCAGAAAAATCTTAGGATCGATTTAACTGAACCAGAAAAATGTCTTGGAATATATTCAACTGGAATACGAATCAGGGAGATCTTAGCATCGATCTGACTGAAACAGAGAAGGTCTTGGATTAACTTTGATTGGATAAGAATCAGAAAAATCTTAGGATCGATTTAACTTAACAAGACAAAAATCTTGGAATATCTTCAACTGGAATACGAATCAGGGAGATCTTAGCGTCAATCTGACCGAACCAGAGAAGGTCTTGGATTAACTTTGACTGGATAAGAATCAGAAAAATCTTAAGATCGATTTAACTGAACAAGACGAAAGTCTTGGAATATCTTCAACTGGAATACGAATCAGGGAGACCTTAGCGCCGATCTGACTGAACCAGAGAAGGTCTTGGATTAACTTTGGCTGGATAAGAATAAGAAAAAATCTTAGGATCGATTTAAATGAACCAGAAAAATGTCTTGGAATATCTTTAACTGGAATACGAATCAGGGAGATCTTAGCATCAATCTGACTGAAATAGAGAAGGTCTTAGATTAACTTTGACTGGATAAGAATCAGAATAAACTTAGGATCGATTTAACTGAACTAAACAAAAGTCTTGGAATATCTTCAACTAGAATACGAATCAGGGAGATCTTAGCGTCAATTTGACTGAACCAGAGAAGGTCTTGGATTAACTTTGACTGGATAAGAATCAGAAAAAAATTAGAATCGATTTAACTGAACCATACGAAAGTCTCGGAATATCTTCAACTGGAATAGGAATCAGGGAGATCTTAGCATCGATCTGACTGAACCAGAGAAGGTCTTGGATTAAGTTTGGATGGATAAGAATCAGAAAAAATCTTAGGATCGATTTAAACGAACCAGACGAAAGTCTTGGAATATCTTCAACTAGAATAGGAATCAGGGAGTTCTTAGCGTTGATCTGACTGAACCAGAGAAGGTCTTGGATTAACTTTGGCTGGATAAGAATCAGAAAAATCTTTGAATCGATTTAACTGAACCAGACAAAATTCTTGGAATATCTTCAACTGGAATACGAATCAAGGAGATATTAGCATCGATCTGAATGAACCAGAGAAGCTCTTGGATTAACTTTGACTGGATAAGAGCCAGAAAAATCTTAGAATCGATTTAACTGAACTAGGCGAAAGTCTCGGAATATCTTCAACTGGAATACGAATCAGGGAGATCTTAGCGTCAATCTGACTGAACCAGAGATCGTCTTGGATTAACTTTGACTGGATAAGAATCAGAAAAATCTTAGAATCGATTTAACTGAACCAGACGAAAGTCTCAGAATATATTTAACTGGAATAGGAATCAGGGAGATCTTAGCGTCGATCTGACTAAACCAGAGACGGTCTTGGATTAACATTGGCTGGATAAGAATCATAAAAAATCTGAGGATCGATTTAACTGAACCAGACGAAAGTTTTGGAATATCTTCAGCTGGAATAGGAATCAGGGAGATCTTAGCGTCGATCTGACTGATCCAGAGAAGGTCTTGGATTAACTTTGGCTGGATAAGAATCATAAAAATCTTAGAATCGATTTAATTGAACCAGACAAAAGTCTTAGAATATCTTCAACTGGAATACAAATCAGGGAGATCTTAGCATCGATCTGACTGAACCAGAGAAGGTCTTGGATTAACTTTGACTGGATAAGAATCAGAAAAATCTTAGGATCGACTTAACTGAACCAGACAAAAGTCTTGGAATATCTTCAACTGGAATACGAATCAGGGAGATCTTAGCGTCGATCTTACTGAACCAGAGAAGGTCTTGGATTAACTTTGATTGGATAATAATCAGAAAAATCTTAGAATCGATTTAACTGAACCAGATAAAAGTCTTGGAATATCTTCAACTTGAATAAGAATCAGGGAGTTCTTAGCGTCAATCTGATTGAACCAGAGAAGGTCTTGGATTAACTTTGACTGGATAAGAATCAGAAAAATCTTAGAATCGATTTAACTGAACCAGACGAAAGTCTCAGAATATCTTCAACTGGAATAGGAATAAGGGAGATCTTAGCATCGATCTGACTGATCCAGAGAAGGTCTTGGAATAACTTTGGCTGGATAAGAATCAGAAAAAATCTTAGGATCGATTTAAATGAACCAGACGAAAGTCTTGGAATATCTTTAACTGGAATAGGAATCAGGGAGATCTTAGCATCGATCTGACTGAACCAGAGAAGGTCTTGGATTAACTTTGGCTGGATAAGAATCAGAAAAATCTTAGAATCGATTTAACTGAACCAGACAAAAGTCTTGGAATATCTTCAACTGGAATATCAATCAGGGAGATCTTAGTATCGAACTGACTGAACCAGAGAAGGTCTTGGATTAACTTTGACTGGATAAGAATCAGAAAAATATTAAGATCGATTTAACTGAACCAGACGAAAGTCTTGGAATAACTTCAACTGGAATACGAATCAGGGAGATCTTAGCATCGATCTGACTGAACCAGAGAAGGCGTTGGATTAACTTTGACTGGCTAAGAATCAGAAAAAAATTAGGATCGATTTAACTGAACCAGAAAAATGTCTTGGAATATCTTCAACAAGAATACGAATCAGGGAGATCTTAGCATCAATCTGACTGAAACAGAGAAGGTCTTAGATTAACTTTGACTGGATAAGAATCAGAAAAATATTAGGATCGATTTAACTGAACCAGACGAAAGTCTCGGAATATCTTCAACTAGAATAGGAATCAGAGAGATCTTAGCATCGATCTGACTGAACCAGAGAAGGTCTTGGATTAACTTTGGCTGGATAAGAATCATAAAAAATCTTAGGATCGATTTAAATGAACCAGACGAAAGTCTTGGAATATCTTCAACTAGAATAGGAATCAGGGAGATCTTATCGTCGATCTGACTGACCCAGAGAAGGTCTTGGATTAACTTTGGCTGGATAAGAATCAGAAAAATCTTTGAATCAATTTAACTGAACCAGACAAAAGTCTTGGAATATCTTCACCTGGAATACGAATCAGGGAGATCTTAGCATCAATATGACTGAACCAGAGAAGGTCTTCGATTAACTTTGACTGGATAAGAATCAGAAAAATCTTAGGATCGACTTAACTGAACCAGACAAAAGTCTTGGAATATCTTCAACTGGAATACGAATCAGGGAGATCTTAGCGTCGAACTGACTGAACCAGAGAAGATCTTGGATTAACTTTGACTGGATAAGAATCAGAAAAATCTTAGGATCGATTTAACTGAACCAGAAAAATGTCTTGGAATATATTCAACTGGAATACGAATCAGGGAGATCTTAGCATCGATCTGACTGAAACAGAGAAGGTCTTGGATTAACTTTGATTGGATAAGAATAAGAAAAATCTTAGGATCGATTTAACTTAACAAGACAAAAGTCTTGGAATATCTTCAACTAGAATACGAATCAGGGAGATCTTAGCGTCGAACTGACTGAACCAGAGAAGATCTTGGATTAACTTTGACTGGATAAGAATCAGAAAAATCTTAGGATCGATTTAACTGAACCAGAAAAATGTCTTGGAATATATTCAACTGGAATACGAATCAGGGAGATCTTAGCGTCCATTTGACTGAACCAGAGAAGGTCTTGGATTAACTTTGACTGGATAAGAATCAGAAAAATATTAGAATCGATTTAACTGAACCAGATGAAAGTCTCAGAATATCTTCAACTGGAATAGGAATCAGGGAGATCTTAGCATCATTCTGACTGAACCATAGAAGGTCTTTGATTAACTTTGGCTGGATAAGAATCAGAAAAAATCTTAAGATCGATTTAAATGAACCAGACGAAAGTCTTGGAATATCTTCAACTAGAATAGGAATCAGGGAGATCTTAGCGTCGATCTGACTGAACCAGAGAAGGTCTCGGATTAACTTTGGCTGGATAAGAATCAGAAAAATGTTTGAATCAATTTAACTGAACAAGACAAAAGTCTTGGAATATCTTCAACTGGAATACGAATCAGGGAGATCTTAGCATCGATCTGACTGAACCAGAGAAGGTCTTCGATTAACTTTGACTGGATAAGAATCAGAAAAATCTTAGGATCGACTTAACTGAACCAGACAAAAGTCTTGGAATATCTTCAACTGGAATACGAATCAGGGAGATCTTAGCGTCGAACTGACTGAACCAGAGAAGGTCTTGGATTAACTTTGACTGGATAAGAATCATAAAAATCTTAGAATCGATTTAACTGAACCAGACAAAAGTCTTGGAATATCTTCAAGTGGAATAAGAATCAGGGAGATTTTAGCGTCAATCTGACTGAACCAGAGAAGGTCTTGGATTAACTTTGACTGGATAAGAGCCAGAAAAATTTAGAAACGATTTAACTGAACCAGGCGAAAGTCTCAGAATATCTTCAACTGGAATACGAATCAGGGAGATCTTAGCGTCGAACTGACTAAACCAGAGACGGTCTTGGATTAACATTACTTGGATAACAATCAGAAAAATCTAAGGATCGATTTAACTGAACCAGACGAAAGTCTTGGAATATCATCAGCTGGAATAGGAATCAGGGAGATCTTAGCGTCGATCTGACTGATCCAGAGAAGGTCTTGGATTAACTTTGGCTGGATAAGAATCATAAAAATCTTAGAATCGATTTAACTGAACCAAACAAAAGTCTTGGAATATCTTCAACTGGAATACGAATCAGGGAGATCTTAGCATCGATCTGATTGAACCAGAGAAGGTCTTGGATTAACTTTGACTGGATAAGAATCAGAAAAATCTTAGGATCGACTTAACTGAACCAGACAAAAGTCTTGGAATATCTTCAACTGGAAAATGAATCAGGGAGATCTTAGCGTCGATCTGACTGAACCAGAGAAGGTCTTGGATTAACATTGACTGGATAAGAATAAGAAAAATATTAGAATCGATTTAACTGAACCAGACAAAAGACTTGGAATATCTTTAACTGGAATAAGAATCAGGGAGATCTTAGCGTCAATCTAACAGAACCCGAGAAGGTCTTGGATTAACTTTGACTGGATAAGAATCAGAAAAATCTTAAGATCGATTTAACTGAACCAGACGAAAGTCTTGGAATATCTTCAACTGGAATACGAATCAGGGAGATCTTAGCGTCGATCTGATTGAACCAGAGAAGGTCTTGGATTAACTTTGACTGGATAAGAATCAGAAAAATCTTAGGATCGATTTAACTGAACCAGAAAAATGTCTTGGAATATATTCAACTTGAATACGAATCAGGGAGATCTTAGCATCAATCTGACTGAAACAGAGAAGGTCTTGGATTAACTTTGATTGGATAAGAATCAGAAAAATCTTAGGATCGATTTAACTTAACCAGACAAAAATCTTGGAATATCTTCAATTGGAATACGAATCAGGGAGATCTTAGCGTCAATCTGACTGGACCAGAGAAGGTATTGGATTAACTTTGACTGGATAAGAATCAGAAAAATCTTAAGATCGATTTAACTGAACAAGACGAAAGTCTTGGAATATCTTAAACTGGAATACGAATCAGGGAGACCTTAGCGCCGATCTGACTGAACCAGAGAAGGTCTTAGATTAACTTTGGCTGGATAAGAATAAGAAAAAATCTTAGGATCGATTTAAATGAACCAGAAAAATGTCTTGGAATATCTTTAACTGGAATACGAATCAGGGAGATCTTAGCATCAATCTGACTGAAACAGAGAAGGTCTTAGATTAACTTTGACTGGATAAGAATCAGAATAAACTTAGGATCGATTTAACTGAACTAAACAAAAGTCTTGGAATATCTTCAACTAGAATACGAATCAGGGAGATCTTAGCGTCAATTTGACTGAACCAGAGAAGGTCTTGGATTAACTTTGACTGGATAAGAATCAGAAAAATATTAGAATCGATTTAACTGAACCATACGAAAGTCTCGGAATATCTTCAACTGGAATAGGAATCAGGGAGATCTTAGCATCGATCTGACTAAACCAGAGAAGGTCTTGGATTAACTTTGGATGGATAAGAATCAGAAAAAATCTTAGGATCGATTTAAACGAACCAAACGAAAGTCTTGGAATATCTTCAACTAGAATAGGAATCAGGGAGTTCTTAGCGTCGATCTGACTGAACCAGAGAAGGTCTTGGATTAAATTTGGCTGGATAAGAATCAGAAAAATCTTTGAATCGATTTAACTGAACCAGACAAGAGTCTTGGAATATCTTCAACTGGAATACGAATCAGGGAGATCTTAGCATCGATCTGACTGAACCAGAGAAGGTCTTCGATTAACTTTGACTGGATAAGAATCAGAAAAATCTTAGGATCGACTTAACTGAACCAGACAAAAGTCTTGGAATATCTTCAACGAGAATACCAATCAGGGAGATCTTAGCGTCGAACTGACTAAACCAGAGAAGGTCTAGGATTAACTTTGACTAGATAAGAATCATAAAAATCTTAGAATCGATTTAACTGAACCAGACAAAAGTCTTGGAATATCTTCAACTGGAAAACGAATCAAGGAGATCTTAGCGTCGATCTGACTGAACCAGAGAAGGTCTTGGATTAACTTTGACTGGATAAGAATCAGAAAAATATTAGGAACGACTTAACTGAACCAGAAAAAAGTCTTGGAATATCTTCAACTGGAATACGAATCAGGGAGATCTTAGCGTTGATCTGACTGAACCAGAGATGGTCTTAGATTAACTTTGACTAGATAAGAATCAGAAAAATCTTAGGATCGATTTAACTGAACCAGACAAATGTCTTGGAATATCTTCAACTGGAATACGAATCAAGGAGATCTTAGCATTGATCTGACTGAACCAGAGAAGGTCTTGGATTAACTTTGACTGGATAAGAATCAGAAAAATCTTAGGATCGATTTAACTGAACAAGACAAAAGTCTTGGAATATCTTCAACTAGAATAGGAATCAGGGAGATCTTAGCATCAATCTGACTGGACCAAAGAAGGTCTTGGATTAACCTTTACTGGATAAGAATCAAAAAAATCTTAGGATCGATTTAACTGAACCAGACAAAAGTCTTGAAATATCTTCAACTGGAATAGGAATCAGGGAGATCTTAGCGTCGATCTGACTGGACCAGAGAAGGTCTTGGATTAACTTTGACTGGATAAGAATCAGAAAAAATCTTAAGATCGATTTAACTGAACCAGACAAAAGTCTTAGAATATCTTCAACTGGAATACGAATCAAGGAGATCTTAGCGTCGATCTGATTGAACCAGAGAAGGTCTTGGATTAACTTTGACTGGATAAGAACCAGAAAAATCTTAGGATCGATTTAACTGAACCAGAAAAATGTCTTGGAATATATTCAACTGGAATACGAATCAGGGAGATCTTAGCATCAATCTGACTGAAACAGAGAAGGTCTTGGATTAACTTTGACTGGATAAGAATCAGAAAAATCTTAGAATCGATTTAACTGAACTAGACAAAAGTCTTGGAATATCTTCAACTGGAATACGAATCAAGGAGATCATAGCGTCAATCTGACTGAACCAGAGAAGGTCTTGGATTAAATTTGACTGCATAAGAATCAAAAAAATATTAGAATCGACTTAACTGAACCAGACAAAAGTCTTGGAATATCTTCAACTGGAAAACGAATCAGGGAGATCTTAGCGTCGATCTGACTGAACCAGAGAAGGTCTTGGATTAACATTGACTGGATAAGAATAAGAAAAATATTAGAATCGATTTAACTGAACCAGACAAAAAACTTGGAATATCTTTAACTGGAATAAGAATCAGGGAGATCTTAGCGTCAATCTAACAGAACCCGAGAAGGTCTTGGATTAACTTTGACTGGATAAGAATCAGAAAAATCTTAAGATCGATTTAACTGAACCAGACGAAAGTCTTGGAATATCTTAAACTGGAATACGAATCAGGGAGATCTTAGCGTCGATCTGATTGAACCAGAGAAGGTCTTGGATTAACTTTGACTGGATAAGAATCAGAAAAATCTTAGGATCGATTTAGCTGAACCAGAAAAATGTCTTGGAATATATTCAACTGGAATACAAATCAGGGAGATCTTAGCATCAATCTGACTGAAACAGAGAAGGTCTTGGATTAACTTTGATTGGATAAGAATCAGAAAAATCTTAGGATCGATTTAACTTAACCAGACAAAAATCTTGGAATATCTTCAATTGGAATACGAATCAGGGAGATCTTAGCGTCAATCTGACTGAACCAGAGAAGGTATTGGATTAACTTTGACTGGATAAGAATCAGAAAAATCTTAAGATCGATTTAACTGAACAAGACGAAAGTCTTGGAATATATTCAACTGGAATACGAATCAGGGAGACCTTAGCGCCGATATGACTGAACCAGAGAAGGTCTTAGATTAACTTTGGCTGGATAAGAATAAGAAAAAATCTTAGGATCGATTTAAATGAACCAGAAAAATTTCTTGGAATATCTTTAACTGGAATACGAATCAGGGAGATCTTAGCATTAATCTGACTGAAACAGAGAAGGTCTTAGATTAACTTTGACCGGATAAGAATCAGAATAAACTTAGGATCGATTTAACTGAACTAAACAAAAGTCTTGGAATATCTTCAACTAGAATACGAATCAGGGAGATCTTAGCGTCAATTTGACTGAACCAGAGAAGGTCTTGGATTAACTTTGACTGGATAAGAATCAGAAAAATATTAGAATCGATTTAACTGAACCATACGAAAGTCTCGGAATATCTTAACCTGGAATAGGAATCAGGGAGATCTTAGCATCGATCTGACTGAACCAGAGAAGGTCTTGGATTAACTTTGGATGGATAAGAATCAGAAAAAATATTAGGATCGATTTAAACGAACCAAACGAAAGTCTTGGAATATCTTTAACTAGAATAGGAATCAGGGAGTTCTTAGCGTCGATCTGACTGAACCAGAGAAGGTCTTGGATTAACTTTGGCTGGATAAGAATCAGAAAAATCTTTGAATCGATTTAACTGAACCAGACAAGAGTCTTGGAATATCTTCAACTGGAATACGAATCAGGGAGATCTTAGCATCGATCTGACTGAACCAGAGAAGGTCTTCGATTAACTTTGACTGGATAAGAATCAGAAAAATCTTAGGATCGACTTAACTGAACCAGACAAAAGTCTTGGAATATCTTCAACTGGAATACCAATCAGGGAGATCTTAGCGTCGAACTGACTAAACCAGAGAAGGTCTAGGATTAACTTTGACTAGATAAGAATCATAAAAATCTTAGAATCGATTTAACTGAACCAGACAAAAGTCTTGGAATATCTTCAACTGGAAAACGAATCAAGGAGATCTTAGCGTCGATCTGACTGAACCAGAGAAGGTCTTGGATTAACTTTGACTGGATAAGAATCAGAAAAATATTAGGAACGACTTAACTGAACCAGAAAAAAGTCTTGGAATATCTTCAACTGGAATACGAATCAGGGAGATCTTAGCGTTGATCTGACTGAACCAGAGATGGTCTTAGATTAACTTTGACTAGATAAGAATCAGAAAAATCTTAGGATCGATTTAACTGAACCAGACAAATGTCTTGGAATATCTTCAACTGGAATACGAATCAAGGAGATCTTAGCATTGATCTGACTGAACCAGAGAAGGTCTTGGATTAACTTTGACTGGATAAGAATCAGAAAAATCTTAGGATCGATTTAACTGAACAAGACAAAAGTCTTGGAATATCTTCAACTAGAATAGGAATCAGGGAGATCTTAGCATCAATCTGACTGGACCAAAGAAGGTCTTGGATTAACCTTTACTGGATAAGAATCAAAAAAATCTTAGGATCGATTTAACTGAACCAGACAAAAGTCTTGAAATATATTCAACTGGAATAGGAATCAGGGAGATCTTAGCATCGATCTGACTGGACCAGAGAAGGTCTTGGATTAACTTAGACTGGATAAGAATCAGAAAAATCTTAAGATCGATTTAACTGAACCAGACAAAAGTCTTAGAATATCTTCAACTGGAATACGAATCAAGGAGATCTTAGCGTCGATCTGATTGAACCAGAGAAGGTCTTGGATTAACTTTGACTGGATAAGAACCAGAAAAATCTTAGGATCGATTTAACTGAACCAGAAAAATGTCTTGGAATATATTCAACTGGAATACGAATCAGGGAGATCTTAGCATCAATCTGACTGAAACAGAGAAGGTCTTGGATTAACTTTGACTGGATAAGAATCAGAAAAATCTTAGAATCGATTTAACTGAACTAGACAAAAGTCTTGGAATATCTTCAACTGGAATACGAATCAAGGAGATCATAGCGTCAATCTGACTGAACCAGAGAAGGTCTTGGATTAAATTTAACTGGATAAGAATCAGAAAAATATTAGAATCGATTAAACTGAACTAGACGAAATTCTCGGAATACCTTCAACTAGAATTGGAATCAGGGAGACCTTAGCGCTGATCTGACTGAACCAGAGAAGGTCTTGGAATAACTTTGGCAGGATAAGAATAAGAAAAAATCTTAGGATCGATTTAAATGAACCAGACAAAAGCCTTGGAATATCTTCAATTAGAATAGGAATCAGGGAGATCTTAGCGTCGATCTGACTGAACTAGAGAAGGTCTTGGATTAACTTTGGCTGGATAAGAATCAGAAAAATCTTTGAATCGATTTAACTGAACCAGACAAAAGTCTTGGAATATCTTCAACTGGAATACGAATCAAGGAGATCTTAGCATAGATCTGAATGAACCAGAGAAGCTCTTGGATTAACTTTGACTGGATAAGAGCCAGAAAAATCTTAGAATCGATTTAACTGAACTAGGCGAAAGTCTCGGAATATCTTCAACTGGAATACGAATCAGGGAGATCTTAGCGTCAATCTGACTGAACCAGAGATCGTCTTGGATTAACTTTGACTGGATAAGAATCAGAAAAATCTTAGAATCGATTTAACTGAACCAGACAAAAGTCTCAGAATATATTTAACTGGAATAGGAATCAGGGAGATCTTAGCGTCGATCTGACTGAACCAGAGACGGTCTTGGATTAACATTGGCTGGATAAGAATCATAAAAAATCTAAGGATCGATTTAACTGAACCAGACGAAAGTTTTGGAATATCTTCAGCTGGAATAGGAATCAGGGAGATCTTAGCGTCGATCTGACTAATCCAGAGAAGGTCTTTGATTAACTTTGGCTGGATAAGAATCATAAAAATCTTAGAATCGATTTAATTGAACCAGACAAAAGTCTTAGAATATCTTCAACGGGAATACAAATCAGGGAGATCTTAGCATCGATCTGACTGAACCAGAGAAGGTCTTGGATTAACTTTGACTGGATAAGAATCAGAAAAATCTTAGGATCGACTTAACTGAACCAGACAAAAGTCATGGAATATCTTCAACTGGAATACGAATCAGGGAGATCTTAGCGTCGATCTTACTGAACCAGAGAAGGTCTTGGATTAACTTTGATTGGATAATAATCAGAAAAATCTTAGAATCGATTTAACTGAACCAGATAAAAGTCTTGGAATATCTTCAACTGGAATAAGAATCAGGGAGATCTTAGCGTCAATATGATTGAACCAGAGAAGTTCGTGGATTAACTTTGACTGGATAAGAATCAGAAAAATCTTAGAATCGATTTAACTGAACCAGACGAAAGTCTCAGAATATCTTCAACTGGAATAGGAATAAGGGAGATCTTAGCATCGATCTGACTGAACCAGAGAAGGTCTTGGATTAACTTTGGCTGGATAAGAATCAGAAAAAATCTTAGGATCGATTTAACTGAACCAGACGAAAGTCTTGGAATATCTTTAACTGGAATAGGAATCAGGGAGATCTTAGCATCGATCTGACTGAACCAGAGAAGGTCTTGGATTAACTTTGGCTGGATAAGAATCAGAAAAATCTTAGAATCGATTTAACTGAACCAGACAAAAGTCTTGGAATATCTTCAACTGGAATACCAATCAGGGAGATCTTAGTGTCGAACTGACTGAACCAGAGAAGGTCTTGGATTAACTTTGACTGGATAAGAATCAGAAAAATCTTAAGATCGATTTAACTGAACCAGACGAAAGTCTTGGAATATCTTCAACTGGAATACGAATCAGGGAGATCTTAGCATCGATCTGACTGAACCAGAGAAGGTGTTGGATTAACTTTGACTGGCTAATAATCAGAAAAAAATTAGGATCGATTTAACTGAACCAGAAAAATGTCTTGGAATATCTTCAACTAGAATACGAATCAGGGAGATCCTAGCATCAATCTGACTGAAACAGAGAAGGTCTTAGATTAACTTTGACTGGATAAGAATCAGAAAAATCTTAGGATCGATTTAACTGAACCAGACGAAAGTCTCGGAATATCTTCAACTGGAATAGGAATCAGGGAGATCTTAGCATCGATCTGACTGAACCAGAGAAGGTCTTGGATTAACTTTGGCTGGATAAGAATCAGAAAAAATCTTAGGTTCGATTTAAATGAACCAGACGAAAGTCTTGGAATATCTTCAACTAGAATAGGAATCAGGGAGATGTTATCGTCGATCTGACTGACCCAGAGAAGGTCTTGGATTAACTTTGGCTGGATAAGAATCAGAAAAATCTTTGAATCAATTTAACTGAACAAGACAAAAGTCTTGGAATATCTTCAACTGGAATACGAATCAGGGAGATCTTAGCATCGATCTGACTGAACCAGAGAAGGTCTTCGATTAACTTTGACTGGATAAGAATCAGAAAAATCTTAGGATCGACTTAACTGAACCAGACAAAAGTCTTGGAATATCTTCAACTGGAATACGAATCAGGGAGATCTTAGCGTCGAACTGACTGAACCAGAGAAGGTCTTGGATTAACTTTGACTGGATAAGAATCATAAAAATCATAGAATTGATTTAACTGAACCATACAAAAGTCTTGGAATATCTTCAACTGGAAAACGAATCAAGGATATCTTAGCGTCGATCTGACTGAACCAGAGAAGGTCTTGGATTAACTTTGACTGGATAAGAATTAGAAAAATCTTAGGATCGACTTAACTGAACCAGAAAAAAGTATTGGAATATCTTCAACTGGAATATGAATCAGGGAGATCTTAGCGTCAATCTGACAGAACCAGAGAAGGTCTTAGATTAACTTTGACTAGATAAGAATCAGAAAAATCTTAGGATCGATTTAACTGAACTAGACAAATGTCTTGGAATATCTTCAACTGGAATACGAATCAAGGAGATCTTAGCATTGATCTAACTGAACTAGAGAAGGTCTTGGATTAAATTTAACTGGATAAGAATCAGAAAAATCTTAGGATCGATTTAACTGAACCAGACAACCGTCTTGGAATATCTTCAACTGGAATAGGAATCAGGGAGATCTTAACATCAATTTGACTGAACCAAAGAAGGTCTTGGATTAACTTTGACTGGATAAGAATCAAAAAAATCTTAGGATCGATTTAACTGAACCAGACGAAAGTCTTGGAATATCTTAACCTGGAATACGAATCAGGGAGATCTTAGCGCCGATCTGACTGAACCAGAGAAGGCCTTCGATTAACTTTGGCTGGATAAGAATCAGAAAAAATCTTAGGATCGATTTAAATGAACTAGACGGAAGTCTTGGAATATCTTCAACTAGAATAGGAATCAGGGAGATCTTAGCGTCGATCTGACTGAACCAGAGAAGGTCTTGCATTAATTTTGGCTGGATAAGAATCAGAAAAATCTTTGAATCGATTTAACTGAACCAGACAAAATTCTTGGAATATCTTCAACTAGAATACGAATCAGGGAGATCTTAGCATCGATCTGACTGAACCAGAGAAGCTCTTGGATTAACTCTGACTGGATAAGAATCAGAAAAATCTTAGGATCGATTTAACTAAACCAGACAAAAGTCTTGGAATACCTTTAACTGGAATACGAATCAGGGAGATCTTAGCGTCGATCTGACTGAACCAGAGAAGCTCTTGGATTAACTTTGACTGGATAAGAATCAGAAAAATCTTAGGATCTTTTTAACTGAACCAGACAAAAGTCTTGGAATATCTTCAACTGGAATACGAATCAGGGAGATTCTAGCGTCGATCTGACTGAACCAGAGAAGGTCTTGGATTAACTTTGACTGGATAAGGATCAGAAAAATATTAGAATTGATTTAACTGAACCAGACAATTGTCTTGGAATATCTTCAACTGGAAATTGAATCAGGGAGATCTTAGCGTCGATCTGACTGAACCAAAGAAGGTCTTGGATTAACTTTGACTGGATAAGAATCAGAAAAATCTTAGGATCGACTTAACTGAACCAGACAAAAGTCTTGGAATATCTTCAACTGGCATACGAATCAGGGAGTTCTTAGTGTCGATCTGACTGAACCAGAGAAGGTCTTGGATTAACTTTGACTGGATAAGAATCAGAAAAATCTTAGGATAGATTTAACTGAACCAGACGAAAGTCTCGGAATATCTTCAACTGGGAATCAGGGAGATCTTAGCGTCGATCTGACTGAACCAGAGAAAGTCTTGGATTATCTTTGGCTGGATAAGAATAAAAAAAAAATCTTAGGATCGATTTAACTGAACCAGACGAAAGTCTTGGAATATCTTCAACTGGAATAGGAATCAGGGAGATCTTAGCGTCGATCTGACTGAACCAGAGAAGGTCTTGCATTAACTTTGGCTGGATAAGAATCAGAAAAATGTTAGAATCGATTTAACTGAACCAGACAAAAGTCTTGGAATATCTTCAACTGGAATACGAATCAGGGAGATCTTAGCATCGACCTAACTGAACCAGAGAAGGTCTTGGATTAACTTTAACTGGATAAGAATCAGAAAAATCTTAGGATCGACTTAACTGAACCAGATAAAAGTCTTTGAATATCTTCAACTGGAATACGAATTAGGGAGATCTTAGCGTCGATCTGACTGAACCATTGAAGGTCTTGGATTAACTTTGACTAGATAAGAATCAGAAAAATCTTAGAATCATTTTAACTGAACCAGACAAAAGTCTTGGAATATCTTCAACTGGAAAACGAATCAGGGAGATCTTAGCGTGGATCTGACTGAACCAGAGAAGGTCTTGGATTAAATTTGACTAGATAAGAATCAGAAATATCTTAGGATCAACTTAACTGAACCAGAGAAAAGTCTTGGAATATCTTCAACTGGAATACGAATCAGGGAGATCTTAGCGTCGATCTGACTGAACCAGAGAAGGTCTTGGATTAAATTTGACTGGATACGAATAAGAAAAATATTAGGATCGATTTAACTGCACCAGACAAAAGTCTTGGAATATCTTCAACTGGAATAGGAATCAGGGAGATCTTAGCATCAATTTGACTGAACCAAAGAAGGTCTTGGATTAACTTTGACTGGATAAGAATCAAAAAAATCTTAGGATCGATTTAACTGAACCAGACAAAAGTCTTGGAATATCTTCAACTGGAATAGGAATCAGGGAGATCTTAGCGTCGATCTAACTGAACCAGAGAAGGTATTGGATTAACTTTGACTGGATAAGAATCAGAAAAATCTTAAGATCTATTTAACTGAACCAGACGAAAGTCTTGGAAAATCTTCAACTGGAATACGAATCAGGGAGGTCTTAGCGTCGATCTGACTTAACCAGAGAAGGCCTTCGATTAACTTTGACTGGATAAGAATCAGAAAAATCTTAGGATCGATTTAACTGAACCAGAAAAATGTCTTGGAATATATTCAACTGGAATACGAATAAGGGAGATCTTAGCATCAATCTGACTGAAATAGAGAAGGTCTTGGATTAACTTTGACTGGATAAGAATCAGAAAAATCATAGGATCGATTTAACTGAACTAGACAAAAGTCTTGGAATATCTTTAACTGGAATACGAATCAGGGAGATCTTAGCGTCAATCTGAATAAACCAGAGAAGGTCTTGGATTAACTTTGACTGGATAAGAATCAGAAAAATATTAGAATCGATTTAACTGAACAAGAAGAAAGTCTCGGAATATCTTCAACTAGAATAGGAATCAAGGAGATCTTAGCGCCGATCTGACTGAACCAGAGAAGGTCTTGGATTAACTTTGGCTGGATAAGAATCAGAAAAAATCTTAGGATCGATTTAAATGAACCAGACGAAACTCTTGGAATATCTTCAACTAGAATAGGAATCAGGGAGATCTTAGCGTCGATCTGACTGAACCAGAGAAGGTCTTGGATTAATTTTGGCTGGATAAGAATAAGAAAAATCTTTGAATCGATTTAACTGAACCAGAAAAAATTCTTGGAATATCTTCATATAGAATACGAATCAGGGAGATCTTAGCATCGATCTGACTGAACCAGAGAAGCTCTTGGATTAACTCTGACTGGATAAGAATCAGAAAAATCTTAGGATCGATTTAACTAAACAAGACAAAAGTCTTGGAATACCTTCAACTAGAATACGAATCAGGGAGATCTTAGCGTCGATCTGACTGAACCAGAGAAGGTCTTGGATTAACTTTGACTGGATAAGAATCAGAAAAATCTTAGGATCGATTTAACTGAACCAGACAAAAGTCTTTGAATATCTTCAACTGGAATACGAATCAGGGAGATATTAGTGTCGATCTGACTGAACCAGAGAAGGTCTTGGATTAACTTTGACTGGATAAGAATCAGAAAAATCTTAGGATCGATTTAACTGAACCAGACATAAGTCTTGGAATATCTTCAACTGGAATACGAATCAGGGAGATTCTAGCGTCGATCTGACTGAACCAGAGAAGGTCTTGGATTAACTTTGACTGGATAAGAATCAGAAAAATATTAGAATTGATTTACCTGAACCAGGCAATTGTCTTGGAATATCTTCAACTGGAAAATGAATCAGGGAGATCTTAGCGTCGATCTGACTGAACCAGAGAAGGTCTTGGATTAACTTTGACTAGATAAGAATCAGAAAAATCTTAGGATCGACTTAACTGAACCAGACAAAAGTCTTGGAATATTTTCAACTGGAATACGAATAAGGGAGATCTTAGTGTCGATCTGACTGAACCAGAGAAGGTCTTGGATTAACTTTGACTGGATAAGAATCAGAAAAATCTTAGGATCGATTTAACTGAACCAGACAAAAGTCTTGGAATATCTTCAATTGGAATACGAATCAGGGAGATCTTAGCGTCGATCTGACTGAATCAGCGAAGGTCTTGGATTAACTTTGACTGGATAAGAATCAGAAAAATCTTAGGATCGATTTAAATGAACTAGACAAAAGTCTTGGAATATCTTCAATTGGAATACGAATCAGGGAGATTTTAGTGTCGATCTGACTGAACCAGAAAAGGTCTTGGATTAACTTTGACTGGATAAGAATCAGAAAAATCTTAGGATCGATTTAACTGAACCAGACAAAAGTCTTGGAATAACTTCAATTGAAATACGAATCAGGGAGAACTTAGCATCGATCTGACTGAATCAGAGAAGGTCCTGGATTAACTTTGACTGGATAAGAATCAGAAAAATCTTAGGATCGATTTAACAGAACCAGACATAAGTCTTGGAATATCTTCAATTGGAATACGAATCAGGGAGATCTTAACGTCGATCTGACTGAATCAGAGAAGGTCTTGGATTAACATTGACTGGATAAGAATCAGAAAAATCTTAGGATCGATTTAACTGAACCAGACATAAGTCTTGGAATATCTTCAACTGGAATACGAATCAGTGAGATTCTAGCGTCGATCTGACTAAACCAGAGAAGGTCTTGGATTAACTTTGACTGGATAAGAATCAGAAAAATCTTAGGATCGATTTAACTGAACCAGACGAAAGTCTCGGAATATCTTCCACTCGGAATCAGGGAGATCTTAGCGTCGATCTGACTAAACCAGAGAAGGTCTTGGATTAACTTTGACTGGATAAGAATCAGAAAAAATCTTAGGATCGATTTAACTGAACCAGACGAAAGTCTTGGAATATCTTCCACTGGAATAGGAATCAGGGAGATCTTAGCGTCGATCTGACTGAACCAGAGAAGGTCTTGCATTAACTTTGGCTGGATAAGAATCGGAAAAATCTTAGAATCGATTTAACTGAACCAGACAAAAGTCTTGGAATATCTTCAACATGAATACGAATCAGGGAGATCTTATCATCGATCTGACTGAACTAGAGAAGGTCTTGGATTAACTTTAACTGGATAAGAATCAGAAAAATCTTAGGATCGACTTAACTGAACCAGACAAAAGTCTTGGAATATCTTCAACTGGAATACGAATCAGGGAAATCTTAGCGTCGATCTGACTGAACCAGAGAAGGTCTTGGATTAACTTTGACTGGATAAGAATCAGAAAAATCTTAGAATCATTTTAACTGAACCAGACAAAAGTCTTGGAATATCTTCAACTGGAAAACGAATCAGGGAGATCTTAACGTCGATCTGACTGAACCAGAGAAGGTCTTGGATTAAATTTGACTAGATAAGAATCAGAAATATCTTAGGATCAACTTAACTGAACCAGACAAAAGTCTTGGAATATCTTCAACTGGAATACGAATCAGGGAGATCTTAGCGTCGATCTGACTGAACCAGAGAAGGTCTTGGATTAAATTTGACAGGATAAGAATCAGAAAAATCTTAGGATCGATTTAACTGCACCAGACAAAAGGCTTGGAATATCTTCAACTAGAATACGAATCAGGGAGATCTTAGCGTCGATCTGACTGAACCAGAGAAGGTCTTGGATTAACTTTGACTGGATAAGAATCAGAAAAATCTTAGGATCGACTTAACTGAACCAGACAAAAGTCTTGGAATATTTTCAACTGGAATACGAATAAGGGAGATCTTAGTGTCGATCTGACTGAACCAGAGAAGGTCTTGGATTAACTTTGACTGGATAAGAATCAGAAAAATCTTAGGATCGATTTAACTGAACCAGACAAAAGTCTTGGAATATCTTCAATTGGAATACGAATCAGGGAGATCTTAGCGTCGATCTGACTGAATCAGCGAAGGTCTTGGATTAACTTTGACTGGATAAGAATCAGAAAAATCTTAGGATCGATTTAAATGAACCAGACAAAAGTCTTGGAATATCTTCAATTGGAATACGAATCAGGGAGATTTTAGTGTCGATCTGACTGAACCAGAAAAGGTCTTGGATTAACTTTGACTGGATAAGAATCAGAAAAATCTTAGGATCGATTTAACTGAACCAGACAAAAGTCTTGGAATAACTTCAATTGAAATACGAATCAGGGAGAACTTAGCATCGATCTGACTGAATCAGAGAAGGTCCTGGATTAACTTTGATTGGATAAGAATCAGAAAAATCTTAGGATCGATTTAACATAACCAGACATAAGTCTTGGAATATCTTCAATTGGAATACGAATCAGGGAGATCTTAACGTCGATCTGACTGAATCAGAGAAGGTCTTGGATTAACATTGACTGGATAAGAATCAGAAAAATCTTAGGATCTATTTAACTGAACCAGACATAAGTCTTGGAATATCTTCAACTGGAATACGAATCAGGGAGATTCTAGCGTCGATCTAACTAAACCAGAGAAGGTCTTGGATTAACTTTGACTGGATAAGAATCATAAAAATCTTAGGATCGATTAAACTGAACCAGACGAAAGTCTCGGAATATCTTCAACTCGGAATCAGGGAGATCTTAGCGTCGATCTGACTAAACCAGAGAAGGTCTTGGATTAACTTTGACTGGATAAGAATCAGAAAAAATCTTAGGATCGATTTAACTGAACCAGACGAAAGTCTTGGAATATCTTCCACTGGAATAGGAATCAGGGAGATCTTAGCGTCGATCTGACTGAACCAGAGAAGGTCTTGCATTAACTTTGGCTGGATAAGAATCGGAAAAATCTTAGAATCGATTTAACTGAACCAGACAAAAGTCTTGGAATATCTTCAACATGAATACGAATCAGGGAGATCTTAGCATCGATCTGACTGAACTAGAGAAGGTCTTGGATTAACTTTAACTGGATAAGAATCAGAAAAATCTTAGGATCGACTTAACTGAACCAGACAAAAGTCTTGGAATATCTTCAACTGGAATACGAATCAGGGAAATCTTAGCGTCGATCTGACTGAACCAGAGAAGGTCTTGGATTAACTTTGACTGGATAAGAATCAGAAAAATCTTAGAATCATTTTAACTGAACCAGACAAAAGTCTTGGAATATCTTCAACTGGAAAACGAATCAGGGAGATCTTAGCGTCGATCTGACTGAACCAGAGAAGGTCTTGGATTAAATTTGACTAGATAAGAATCAGAAATATCTTAGGATCAACTTAATTGAACCAGACAAAAGTCTTGGAATATCTTCAACTGGAATACGAATCAGGGAGATCTTAGCGTCGATCTGACTGAACCAGAGAAGGTCTTGGATTAAATTTGACAGGATAAGAATCAGAAAAATCTTAGGATCGATTTAACTGCACCAGACAAAAGGCTTGGAATATCTTCAACTAGAATACGAATCAGGGAGATCTTAGCGTTGATCTAACTGAACAAGAGAAGGTCTTGGATTAACTTTGACTGGATAAGAATCAGAAAAATATTAGGATCGATTTAACTGAACCAGACAAAAGTCTTGGAATATCTTCAACTGGAATACGAATAAGGGAGATCTTAGTGTCGATCTGACTGAACCAGAGAAGGTCTTGGATTAACTTTGACTGGATAAGAATCAGAAAAATCTTAGGATCGATTTAACTGAACCAGACAAAAGTCTTGGAATATCTTCAATTGGAATATAAATCAGGGAGATCTTAGCGTCGATCTGACTGAATCAGCGAAGGTCTTGGATTAACTTTGACTGGATAAGAATCAGAAAAATCTTAGGATGGATTTATCTGAACCAGACAAAAGCCTTGGAATATCTTCAACTGGAATACGAATCAGGGAGATTTTAGTGTCGATCTGACTGAACCAGAAAAGGTCTTGGATTAACTTTGACTGGATAAGAATCAGAAAAATCTTAGGATCGATTTAACTAAACCAGACAAAAGTCTTGGAATAACTTCAATTGGAATACGAATCAGGGAGATCTTAGCGTCGATCTGACTGAATCAGAGAAGGTCCTAGATTAACTTTGACTGGATAAGAATCAGAAAAATCTTAGGATCGATTTAACAGAACCAGACATAAGTTTTGGAATATCTTCAATTGGAATACGAATCAGGGAGATCTTAACGTCGATCTGCCTAAATCAGAGAAGGTCTTGGATTAACATTGACTGGATAAGAATCAGAAAAATCTTAGGATCGATTTAACTGAACCAGACATAAGTCTTGGAATATCTTCAACTGGAATACGAATCAGGCAGATTCTAGCATCGATCTGACTGAACCAGAGAAGGTCTTGGATTAACTTTGACTGGATAAGAATCAGAAAAATATTAGAATTGATTTAACTGAACCAGACAAAAGTCTTGGAATATCTTCAACTAGAAAACGAATCAGGGAGATCTTAGCGTCGATCTGACTGAACCAGAGAAGGTCTTGGATTAACTTTGACTGGATAAGAATCAGAAAAATCTTAGGATCGATTTAAATGAACCAGACGAAAGTCTCGGAATATCTTCAACTGGGAATCAGGGAGATCTTAGCATCGATCTGACTAAACCAGAGAAGGTCTTGGATTAACTTTGACTGGATAAG
Organism: Vicia faba; assembly: GCA_948472305.1. Lineage (NCBI taxonomy): Eukaryota > Viridiplantae > Streptophyta > Magnoliopsida > Fabales > Fabaceae > Vicia > Vicia faba. The sequence continues at coordinate 586,442,869 of OX451737.1, read as the reverse complement.
AATCAGAAAAAATATTAGGATCGATTTAACTGAACCAGACAAAAGTCTTGGAATATCTTCAATTGGAATACGAATCAGGGAGATCTTAGCGTCGATCTGACTGAATCAGAGAAGGTCTTGGATTAACTTTGATTGGATAAGAATCAGAAAAATCTTAGGATCGATTTAACTGAACCAGACATAAGTCTTGGAATATCTTCAATTGGAATACGAATCAGGGAGATCTTAACGTCGATCTGACTGAATCAGAGAAGGTCTTGGATTAACTTTGACTGGATAAGAATCAGAAAAATCTTAGGATCGATTTAACTGAATCATACATAAGTCTTGGAATATCTTCAACTGGAATACGAATCAGGGAGATTCTAGCGTCGATCTGACTGAACCAGAGAAGGTCTTGGATTAACTTTGACTGGATAAGAATCAGAAAAATATTAGAATTGATTTAACTGAACCAGACAAAAGTCTTGGAATATCTTTAACATGAAAACGAATCAGGGAGATCTTAGCGTCGATCTGACTGAACCAGAGAAGGTCTTGGATTAACTTTGACTGGATAAGAATCAGAAAAATCTTAGCATCAACTTAACTGAACCAGACAAAAGTCTTGGAATATCTTCAACTGGAATACGAATCAGGGAGATCTTAGTGTCGATCTGACTGAACCAGAGAAGGTCTTGGATTAACTTTGACTGGATAAGAATCAGAAAAATCTTAGGATCGATTTAACTGAACCAGACGTAAGTCTCGGAATATCTTCAACTGGGAATCAGGGAGATCTTAGCATCGATCTGACTGAACCAGAGAAGGTCTTGGATTAATTTTGGCTGGATAAGAATCAGAAAAAATCTTAGGATCGATTTAACTGAACTAGACAAAAGTCTTGGAATATCTTCAACTGGAATAGAAATCAGGGAGATCTTAGCGTCGATATGACTGAACCAGAGAAGGTCTTGCATTAACTTTGGCCGGATAAGAATCAGAAAAATCTTAGAATCGATTTAACTGAACCAGACATAAGTCTTGGAATATCTTCAACTGGAATACGAATCAGGGAGATCTTAGCATCGATCTGACTGAACCAGATAAGGTCTTGGATTAACTTTAACTGGATAAGAATCAGAAAAATCTTAGGATCAACTTAACTGAACCAGACAAAAGTCTTGGAATATCTTCAACTGGAATACGAATCAGGGAGATCTTAGCGTCGATCTGACTGAACCAGAGAAGGTTTTGGATTAACGTTGACTGGATAAGAATCATAAAAATCTTAGAATCATTTTAACTGAACCAGACAAAAGTCTTGGAATATCTTCAACTGGAAAACGAATCAGGGAGATCTTAGCATCGATCTGACTGAACTAGAGAAGGTCTTGGATTAACTTTAACTGGATAAGAATCAGAAAAATCTTAGGATCGACTTAACTGAACCAGACAAAAGTCTTGGAATATCTTCAACTGGAATACGAATCAGGGAGATCTTAGCGTCGATCTGACTGAACCAGAGAAGGTCTTGGATTATCTTTGACTGGATAAGAATCAGAAAAATCTTAGAATCATTTTAACTGAACCAGACAAAAGTCTTGGAATATCTTCAACTGGAAAACGAATCAGGGAGATCTTAGCGTCGATCTGACTGAACCAGAGAAGGTCTTGGATTAAATTTGACTAGATAAGAATCAGAAATATCTTAGGATCAACTTAACTGAACCAGACAAAAGTCTTGGAATATCTTCAACTGGAATACGAATCAGGGAGATCTTAGCGTCGATCTGACTGAACCAGAGAAGGTCTTGGATTAAATTTGACTGGATAAGAATCAGAAAAATCAGGATCGATTTAACTGCACCAGACAAAAGGCTTGGAATATCTTCAACTAGAATACGAATCAGGGAGATCTTAGCGTTGATCTAACTGAACCAGAGAAGGTCTTGGATTAACTTTGACTGGATAAGAATCAGAAAAATATTAGGATCGATTTAACTGAACCAGACAAAAGTCTTGGAATATCTTCAACTGGAATACGAATAAGGGAGATCTTAGTGTCGATCTGACTGAACCAGAGAAGGTCTTGGATTAACTTTGACTGGATAAGAATCAGAAAAATCTTAGGATCGATTTAACTGAACCAGACAAAAGTCTTGGAATATCTTCAATTGGAATACAAATCAGGGAGTTCTTAGCATCGATCTGACTGAATCAGCGAAGGTCTTGGATTAACTTTGACTGGATAAGAATCAGAAAAATCTTAGGATGGATTTATCTGAACCAGACAAAAGTCTTGGAATATCTTCAACTGGAATACGAATCAGGGAGATTTTAGTGTCGATCTGACTGAACCAGAAAAGGTCTTGGATTAACTTTGACTGGATAAGAATCAGAAAAATCTTAGGATCGATTTAACTGAACCAGACAAAATTCTTGGAATAACTTCAATTGGAATACGAATCAGGGAGATCTTAGCGTCGATCTGACTGAATCAGAGAAGGTCCTGGATTAACTTTGACTGGATAAGAATCAGAAAAATCTTAGGATCGATTTAACAGAACCAGACATAAGTCTTGGAATATCTTCAATTGGAATACGAATCAGGGAGATCTTAACGTCGATCTGACTGAATCAGAGAAGGTCTTGGATTAACATTTACTGGATAAGAATCAGAAAAATCTTAGGATCGATTTAACTGAACCAGACATAAGTCTTGGAATATCTTCAACTGGAATACGAATCAGGGAGATTCTAGCGTCGATCTGACTGAACCAGAGAAGGTCTTGGATTAACTTTGACTGGATAAGAATCAGAAAAATATTAGAATTGATTTAACTGAACCTGACAAAAGTCTTGGAATATCTTCAACTGGAAAACGAATCAGGGAGATCTTAGCGTCGATCTGACTGAACCAGAGAAGGTCTTGGATTAACTTTGACTGGATAAGAATCAGAAAAATCTTAGGATCGATTTAACTGAACCAGACGAAAGTCTCGGAATATCTTCAACTGGGAATCAGGGAGATCTTAGCATCGATCTGACTAAACCAGAGAAGGTCTTGGATTAACTTTGACTGGATAAGAATCAGAAAAAATCTTAGGATCGATTTAACTGAACCAGACAAAAGTCTTGGAATATCTTCAATTGGAATACGAATCAGGGAGATCTTAGCGTCGATCTGACTGAATCAGAGAAGGTCTTGGATTAACTTTGATTGGATAAGAATCAGAAAAATCTTAGGATCGATTTAACTGAACCAGACATAAGTCTTGGAATATCTTCAATTGGAATACGAATCAGAGAGATCTTAACGTCGATCTGACTGAATCAGAGAAGGTCTTGGATTAACTTTGACTGGATAAGAATCAGAAAAATCTTAGGATCGATTTAACTGAATCATACATAAGTCTTGGAATATCTTCAACTGGAATACGAATCAGGGAGATTCTAGCGTCGATGTGACTGAACCAGAGAAGGTCTCGGATTAACTTTGACTGGATAAGAATCAGAAAAATATTAGAATTGATTTAACTGAACCAGACAAAAGTCTTGGAATATCTTCAACATGAAAACAAATCAGGGAGATCTTAGCGTCGATCTTACTGAACCAGAGAAGGTCTTGAATTAACTTTGACTGGATAAGAATCAGAAAAATCTTAGGATCAACTTAACTGAACCAGACAAAAGTCTTGGAATATCTTCAACTGGAATACGAATCAGGGAGATCTTAGTGTCGATCTGACTGAACCAGAGAAGGTCTTGGATTAACTTTGACTGGATAAGAATCAGAAAAATCTTAGGATCGATTTAACTGAACCAGACGAAAGTCTCGGAATATCTTCAACTGGGAATCAGGGAGATCTTAGCATCGATCTGACTGAACTAGAGAAGATCTTGGATTAATTTTGGCTGGATAAGAATCAGAAAAAATCTTAGGATCGATTTAACTGAACTAGACGAAAGTCTTGGAATATCTTCAACTGGAATAGAAATCAGGTAGATCTTAGCGTCGATATGACTGAACCAGAGAAGGTCTTGCATTAACTTTGGCTGGATAAGAATCAGAAAAATCTTAGATCGATTTAACTGAACCAGACATAAGTCTTGGAATATCTTCAACTGGAATACGAATCAGGGAGATCTTAGCATCGATCTGACTGAACCAGATAAGGTCTTGGATTAACTTTAACTGGATAAGAATCAGAAAAATCTTAGGATCGACTTAACTGAACCAGACAAAAGTCTTGGAATATCTTTAACTGGAATACGAATCAGGGAGATCTTAGCGTCGATCTGACTGAACCAGAGAAGGTTTTGGATTAACGTTGACTGGATAAGAATCAGAAAAATCTTAGAATCATTTTAACTGAACCAGACAAAAGTCTTGGAATATCTTCAACTGGAAAACGAATCAGGGAGATCTTAGCGTCGATCTGACTGAACCAGAGAAGGTCTTGGATTAACATTGACTAGATAAGAATCAGAAATATCTTAGGATCGACTTAACTGAACCAGACAAAAGTCTTGGAATATCTTCAACTGGAATACGAATCAGGGAGATCTTAGCGTCGATCTGACTGAACCAGAGAAGGTCTTGGATTAACTTTGACTGGATAAGAATCAGAAAAATCTTAGGATCGATTTAACTGCACCAGACAAAAGGCTTGGAATATCTTCAACTGGAATACGAATCAGGGAGATCTTAGCGTTGATCTAACTGAACCAGAGAAGGTCTTGGATTAACTTTGACTGGATAAGAATCAGAAAAATCTTAGGATCGATTTAACTGAACCAGACGAAAGTCTCGGAATATCTTCAACTGGGAATCAGGGAGATCTTAGCATCGATCTGACTGAACCAGAGAAGGTCTTGGATTAATTTTGGCTGGATAAGAATCAGAAAAAATCTTAGGATCGATTTAACTGAACTAAACGAAAGTCTTGGAATATCTTCAACTGGAATACGAATCAGGGACATTCTAGCGTCGATCTGACTGAACCAGAGAAGGTCTTGGATTAACTTTGACTGGATAAGAATCAGAAAAATATTAGAATTGATTTAACTGAACCAGACAAAAGTCTTGGAATATCTTCAACATGAAAACGAATCAGGGAGATCTTAGCGTCGATGTGACTGAACCAGAGAAGGTCTTGGATTAACTTTGACTGGATAAGAATCATAAAAATCTTAGGATCGATTTAACTGAACCAGACAAAAGTCTTGGAATATCTTCAACTGGAATACGAATCTGGGAGATTTTAGTGTCGATCTGACTGAACCAGAAAAGGTCTTGGATTAACTTTGATTGGATAAGAATCAGAAAAATCTTAGGATCGATTTAACTGAACCAGACAAAAGTCTTGGAATAACTTCAAGTGGAATACGAATCAGGGAGATCTTAGTGTCGATCTGACTGAACCAGAGAAGGTCTTGGATTAACTTTGACTGGATAAGAATCAGAAAAATCTTAGGATCGATTTAACTGAACCAGACGAAAGTCTCGGAATATCTTCAACTGGGAATCAGGGAGATCTTAGCATCGATCTGACTGAACTAGAGAAGATCTTGGATTAATTTTGGCTGGATAAGAATCAGAAAAAATCTTAGGATCGATTTAACTGAACTAGACGAAAGTCTTGGAATATCTTCAACTGGAATTGAAATCAGGTAGATCTTAGCGTCGATATGACTGAACCAGAGAAGGTCTTGCATTAACTTTGGCTGGATAAGAATCAGAAAAATCTTAGATCGATTTAACTGAACCAGACATAAGTCTTGGAATATCTTCAACTGGAATACGAATCAGGGAGATCTTAGCATCGATCTGACTGAACCAGATAAGGTCTTGGATTAACTTTAACTGGATAAGAATCAGAAAAATCTTAGGATCGACTTAACTGAACCAGACAAAAGTCTTGGAATATCTTTAACTGGAATACGAATCAGGGAGATCTTAGCGTCGATCTGACTGAACCAGAGAAGGTTTTGGATTAACGTTGACTGGATAAGAATCAGAAAAATCTTAGAATCATTTTAACTGAACCAGACAAAAGTCTTGGAATATCTTCAACTGGAAAACGAATCAGGGAGATCTTAGCGTCGATCTGACTGAACCAGAGAAGGTCTTGGATTAACATTGACTAGATAAGAATCAGAAATATCTTAGGATCGACTTAACTGAACCAGACAAAAGTCTTGGAATATCTTCAACTGGAATACGAATCAGGGAGATCTTAGCGTCGATCTGACTGAACCAGAGAAGGTCTTGGATTAACTTTGACTGGATAAGAATCAGAAAAATCTTAGGATCGATTTAACTGCACCAGACAAAAGGCTTGGAATATCTTCAACTGGAATACGAATCAGGGAGATCTTAGCGTTGATCTAACCGAACCAGAGAATATCTTGGATTAACTTTGACTGGATAAGAATCAGAAAAATCTTAGGATCGATTTAACTGAACCAGACGAAAGTCTCGGAATATCTTCAACTGGGAATCAGGGAGATCTTAGCATCGATCTGACTGAACCAGAGAAGGTCTTGGATTAATTTTGGCTGGATAAGAATCAGAAAAAATCTTAGGATCGATTTAACTGAACTAGACGAAAGTCTTGGAATATCTTCAACTGGAATACGAATCAGGGACATTCTAGCGTCGATCTGACTGAACCAGAGAAGGTCTTGGATTAACTTTGACTGGATAAGAATCAGAAAAATATTAGAATTGATTTAACTGAACCAGACAAAAGTCTTGGAATATCTTCAACATGAAAACGAATCAGGGAGATCTTAGCATCGATCTGACTGAACCAGAGAAGGTCTTGGATTAACTTTGACTGGATAAGAATCAGAAAAATCTTAGGATCGATTTAACTGAACCAGACAAAAGTCTTGGAATATCTTCAACTGGAATACGAATCTGGGAGATTTTAGTGTCGATCTGACTGAACCAGAAAAGGTCTTGGATTAACTTTGATTGGATAAGAATCAGAAAAATCTTAGGATCGATTTAACTGAACCAGACAAAAGTCTTGGAATAACTTCAAGTGGAATACGAATCAGGGAGATCTTAACGTCGATCTGACTGAATCAGAGAAGGTCTTGGATTAACATTGACTGGATAAGAATCAGAAAAATCTTAGGATCGATTTAACTGAACCAGACATAAGTCTTGGAATATCTTCAACTGGAATACGAATCAGGGAGATTCTAGCGTCGATCTGACTGAACCAGAGAAGGTCTTGGATTAACTTTGACTGGATAAGAATCAGAAAAATATTAGAATTGATTTAACTGAACCAGACAAAATTCTTGGAATATCTTCAACTGGAAAACGAATCAGGGAGATCTTAGCGTCGATCTGACTGAACCAGAGAAGGTCTTGGATTAACTTAGACTGGATAAGAATCAGAAAAATCTTAGGATCGATTTAACTGAACCAGACGAAATTCTCGGAATATCTTCAACTGGGAATCAGGGAGATCTTAGCATCGATCTGACTAAACCAGAGAAGGTCTTGGATTAACTTTGACTGGATAAGAATCAGAAAAAATCTTAGGATCGATTTAACTGAACCAGACAAAAGTCTTGGAATATCTTCAATTGGAATACGAATCAGGGAGATCTTAGCATCGATCTGACTGAACCAGAGAAGGTCTTGGATTAACTTTGACTGGATAAGAATCAGAAAAATATTAGAATTGATTTAACTTAACCAGACAAAAGTCTTGGAATATCTTCAACATGAAAACGAATCAGGGAGATCTTAGCGTCGATCTGACTGAACCAGAGAAGGTCTTGGATTAACTTTGACTGGATAAGAATTAGAAATTACTTAGGATCGATTTAACTGAACCAGACAAAAGTCTTGGAATATCTTCAACTGGAAAACGGATCAGGGAGATCTTAGCGTCGATCTGACTGAACCAGAGAAGGTCTTGGATTAACTTTGACTGGATAAGAATCAGAAAAATCTTAGGATTGATTTAACTGAACCAGACAAAAGTCTTGAAATATCTTCTACTGGAATACGAATCAGGGAGATCTTAACGTCAATCTGACTGAATCAGAGAAGGTCTTGGATTAACATTGACTGGATAAGAATCAGAAAAATCTTAGGATCGATTTAACTGAACCAGACATAAGTCTTGGAATATCTTCAACTGGAATACGAATCAGGGAGATTCTAGCGTCGATCTGACTGAACCAGAGAAGGTCTTGGATTAACTTTGACTGGATAAGAATCAGAAAAATATTAGAATTGATTTAACTGAACCAGACAAAAGTCTTGGAATATCTTCAACTGGAAAACGAATCAGGGAGATCTTAGCGTTGATCTGACTGAACCAGAGAAGGTCTTGGATTAACTTTGACTGGATAAGAATCAGAAAAATATTAGAATTGTTTTAACTGAACCAGACAAAAGTCTTGGAATATCTTCAACTAGAAAACGGATCAGGGAGATCTTAGCGCCGATCTGACTAAACCAGAGAAGGTCTTTGATTAACTTTGACTGGATAAGAATCAGAAAAATCTTAGGATCGATTTAACTGAACCAGACAAAAGTCTTGGAATATCTTCAACAGGAATACGAATCAGGGAGATCTTAACGTCGATCTGACTGAATCAGAGAAGGTCTTGGATTAACATTGACTGGATAAGAATCAGAAAAATCTTAGGATCGATTTAACTGAACCAGACATAAGTCTTGGAATATCTTCAACTGGAATACGAATCAGGGAGATTCTAGCGTCAATCTGACTGAACCAGAGAAGGTCTTGGATTAACTTTGACTGGATAAGAATCAGAAAAATATTAGAATTGATTTAACTGAACCAGACAAAAGTCTTGGAATATCTTCAACTGGAAAACGAATCAGGGAGATCTTAGCGTCGATCTGACTGAACCAGAGAAGGTCTTGGATTAACGTTGACTGGATAAGAATCAGAAAAATATTAGGATCGATTTAACTGAACCAGACGAAAGTCTCGGAATATCTTCAACTGGGAATCATGGAGATCTTAGCATCGATCTGACTAAACCAGAGAAGGTCTTGGATTAACTTTGACTGGATAAGAATCAGAAAAAATCTTAGGATCGATTTAACTGAACCAGACAAAAGTCTTGGAATATCTTCAATTGGAATACGAATCAGGGAGATCTTAGCGTCGATCTGACTGAATCAGAGAAGGTCTTGGATTAACTTTGACTGGATAAGAATCAGAAAAATCTTAGGATCGATTTAACTGAACCAGACATAAGTCTTGGAATATCTTCAATTGGAATACGAATCAGGGAGATCTTAAATTGGAATATCTTCAATTGGAATATCTTCAACTGGAAAACGGATCAGGGAGATCTTAGCGTCGATCTGACTGAACCAGAGAAGGTCTTGGATTAACTTTGACTGGATAAGAATCAGAAAAATCTTAGGATCGATTTAACTGAACCAGACAAAAGTCTTGGAATATCTTCAACTGGAATACGAATCAGGGAGATTTTAGTGTCGATCTGACTGAACCAGAAAAGGTCTTGGATTAACTTTGACTGGATAAGAATCAGAAAAATCTTAGGATCGATTTAACTGAACCAGACATAAGTCTTGGAATATCTTCAACTGGAATACGAGTCAGGGAGATCTTAGCATCGATCTGACTGAACCAGATAAGGTCTTGGATTAACTTTAACTGGATAAGAATCAGAAAAATCTTAGGATCGACTTAACTGAACCAGACAAAAGTCTTGGAATATCTTCAACTGGAATACGAATCAGGGAGATCTTAGCGTCGATCTGACTGAACCAGAGAAGGTTTTGGATTAACGTTGACTGGATAAGAATCAGAAAAATCTTAGAATCATTTTAACTGAACCAGACAAAAGTCTTGGAATATCTTCAACTGGAAAACGAATCAGGGAGATCTTAGCGTCGATCTGACTGAACCAGAGAAGGTCTTGGATTAACATTCACTAGATAAGAATCAGAAATATCTTAGGATCGACTTAACTGAACCAGACAAAAGTCTTGGAATATCTTCAACTGGAATACGAATCAGGGAGATCTTAGCGTCGATCTGACTGAACCAGAGAAGGTCTTGGATTAACTTTGACTGGATAAGAATAAGAAAAATCTTAGGATCAATTTAACTGCACCAGACAAAAGGCTTGGAATATCTTCAACTGGAATACGAATCAGGGAGATCTTAGCGTTGATCTAACTGAACCAGAGAAGGTCTTGGATTAACTTTGACTGGATAAGAATAAGAAAAATATTAGGATCGATTTAACTTAACCAGACAAAAGTCTTGGAATATCTTCAACTGGAAAACGGATCAGGGAGATCTTAGCGTCGATCTGACTGAACCAGAGAAGGTCTTGGATTAACTTTGACTGGATAAGAATCAGAAAAATCTTAGGATCGATTTAACTGAACCAGACAAAAGTCTTGGAATATCTTCAACTGGAATACGAATCAGGGAGATCTTAACGTCGATCTGACTGAATCAGAGAAGGTCTTGGATTAACATTGACTGGATAAGAATCAGAAAAATCTTAGGATCGATTTAATTGAACCAGACATAAGTCTTGGAATATCTTCAACTGGAATACGAATCAGGGAGATTCTAGCGTCGATCTGACTGAACCAGAGAAGGTCTTGGATTAACTTTGACTGGATAAGAATCAGAAAAATATTAGAATTGATTTAACTGAACCAGACAAAAGTCTTGGAATATCTTCAACTGGAAAACGAATCAGGGAGATCTTAGCGTCGATCTGACTGAACCAGAGAAGGTCTTGGATTAACGTTGACTGGATAAGAATCAGAAAAATCTTAGGATCGATTTAACTGAACCAGACGAAAGTCTCGGAATATCTTCAACTGGGAATCATGGAGATCTTAGCATCGATCTGACTAAACCAGAGAAGGTCTTGGATTAACTTTGACTGGATAAGAATCAGAAAAAATCTTAGGATCGATTTAACTGAACCAGACAAAAGTCTTGGAATATCTTCAATTGGAATACGAATCAGGGAGATCTTAGCGTCGATCTGACTGAATCAGAGAAGGTCTTGGATTAACTTTGACTGGATAAGAATCAGAAAAATATTAGGATCGATTTAACTGAACCAGACATAAGTCTTGGAATATCTTCAATTGGAATACGAATCAGGGAGATCTTAAATTGGAATATCTTCAATTGGAATATCTTCAACTGGAAAACGGATCAGGGAGATCTTAGCGTCGATCTGACTGAACCAGAGAAGGTCTTGGATTAACTTTGACTGGATAAGAATCAGAAAAATCTTAGGATCGATTTAACTGAACCAGACAAAAGTCTTGGAATATCTTCAACTGGAATACGAATCAGGGAGATTTTAGTGTCGATCTGACTGAACCAGAAAAGGTCTTGGATTAACTTTGACTGGATAAGAATCAGAAAAATCTTAGGATCGATTTAACTGAACCAGACATAAGTCTTGGAATATCTTCAACTGGAATACGAATCAGGGAGATCTTAGCATCGATCTGACTGAACCAGATAAGGTCTTGGATTAACTTTAACTGGATAAGAATCAGAAAAATCTTAGGATCGACTTAACTGAACCAGACAAAAGTCTTGGAATATCTTCAACTGGAATACGAATCAGGGAGATCTTAGCGTCGATCTGACTGAACCAGAGAAGGTTTTGGATTAACGTTGGCTGGATAAGAATCAGAAAAATCTTAGAATCATTTTAACTGAACCAGACAAAAGTCTTGGAATATCTTCAACTGGAAAACGAATCAGGGAGATCTTAGCGTCGATCTGACTGAACCAGAGAAGGTCTTGGATTAACATTGACTAGATAAGAATCAGAAATATCTTAGGATCGACTTAACTGAACCAGACAAAAGTCTTGGAATATCTTCAACTGGAATACGAATCAGGGAGATCTTAGCGTCGATCTGACTGAACCAGAGAAGGTCTTGGATTAACTTTGACTGGATAAGAATCAGAAAAATCTTAGGATAGATTTAACTGCACCAGAAAAAAGGCTTGGAATATCTTCAACTGGAATACGAATCAGGGAGATCTTAGCGTTGATCTAACTGAACCAGAGAAGGTCTTGGATTAACTTTGACTGGATAAGAATAAGAAAAATATTAGGATCGATTTAACTGAACCAGATAAAAGTCTTGGAATATCTCCAACTGGAATACGAATCAGGGAGATATTAGCGTCGATCTGACTGAACCAGAGAAGGTCTTGGATTAACTTTGACTGGATAAGAATAAGAAAAATATTAGGATCGATTTAACTGAACCAGACAAAAGTCTTGGAATATCTTCAACTGGAAAACGGATCAGGGAGATCTTAGCGTCGATCTGACTGAACCAGAGAAGGTCTTGGATTAACTTTGACTTGATAAGAATCAGAAAAATCTTAGGATCGATTTAACTGAACCAGACAAAAGTCTTGGAATATCTTCCACTGGAATACGAATCAGGGAGATCTTAACGTCGATCTGACTGAATCAGAGAAGGTCTTGGATTAACATTGACTGGATAAGAATCAGAAAAATCTTAGGATCGATTTAACTGAACCAGACATAAGTCTTGGAATATCTTCAACTGGAATACGAATCAGGGAGATTCTAGCGTCGATCTGACTGAACCAGAGAAGGTCTTGGATTAACTTTGACTGGATAAGAATCAGAAAAATATTAGAATTGATTTAACTGAACCAGACAAAAGTCTTGGAATATCTTCAACTGGAAAACGAATGAGGGAGATCTTAGCGTCGATCTGACTGAACCAGAGAAGGTCTTGGATTAACGTTGACTGGATAAGAATCAGAAAAATCTTAGGATCGATTTAACTGAACCAGACGAAAGTCTCGGAATATCTTCAACTGGGAATCAGGGAGATCTTAGCATCGATCTGACTAAACCAGAGAAGGTCTTGGATTAACTTTGACTGGATAAGAATCAGAAAAAATCTTAGGATCGATTTAACTGAACCAGACAAAAGTCTTGGAATATCTTCAATTGGAATACGAATCAGGGAGATCTTAGCGTCGATCTGACTGAATCAGAGAAGGTCTTGGATTAACTTTGACTGGATAAGAATCAGAAAAATATTAGGATCGATTTAACTGAACCAGACATAAGTCTTGGAATATCTTCAATTGGAATACGAATCAGGGAGATCTTAAATTGGAATATCTTCAATTGGAATATCTTCAACTGGAAAACGGATCAGGGAGATCTTAGCGTCGATCTGACTGAACCAGAGAAGGTCTTGGATTAACTTTGACTGGATAAGAATCAGAAAAATCTTAGGATCGATTTAACTGAACCAGACAAAAGTCTTGGAATATCTTCAACTGGAATACGAATCAGGGAGATTTTAGTGTCGATCTGACTGAACCAGAAAAGGTCTTGGATTAACTTTGACTGGATAAGAATCAGAAAAATCTTAGGATCGATTTAACTGAACCAGACATAAGTCTTGGAATATCTTCAACTGGAATACGAATCAGGGAGATCTTAGCATCGATCTGACTGAACCAGATAAGGTCTTGGATTAACTTTAACTGGATAAGAATCAGAAAAATCTTAGGATCGACTTAACTGAACCAGACAAAAGTCTTGGAATATCTTCAACTGGAATACGAATCAGGGAGATCTTAGCGTCGATCTGACTGAACCAGAGAAGGTTTTGGATTAACGTTGGCTGGATAAGAATCAGAAAAATCTTAGAATCATTTTAACTGAACCAGACAAAAGTCTTGGAATATCTTCAACTGGAAAACGAATCAGGGAGATCTTAGCGTCGATCTGATAGAACCAGAGAAGGTCTTGGATTAACATTGACTAGATAAGAATCAGAAATATCTTAGGATCGACTTAACTGAACCAGACAAAAGTCTTGGAATATCTTCAACTGGAATACGAATCAGGGAGATCTTAGCGTCGATCTGACTGAACCAGAGAAGGTCTTGGATTAACTTTGACTGGATAAGAATCAGAAAAATCTTAGGATCGATTTAACTGCACCAGACAAAAGGCTTGGAATATCTTCAACTGGAATACGAATCAGGGAGATCTTAGCGTTGATCTAACTGAACCAGAGAAGGTCTTGGATTAACTTTGACTGGATAAGAATAAGAAAAATATTAGGATCGATTTAACTGAACCAGATAAAAGTCTTGGAATATCTTCAACTGGAATACGAATCAGGGAGATATTAGCGTCGATCTGACTGAACCAGAGAAGGTCTTGGATTAACTTTGACTGGATAAGAATCAGAAATATCTTAGGATCGATTTAACTGAACCAGACAAGAGTCTTGGAATATCTTCAACTGGAATACGAATCAGGGAGATCTTAGCGTCGATCTGACTGAATCAGAGAAGGTCTTGGATTAACTTTGACTGGATAAGAATCAGAAAAATCTTAGGATCGATTTAACTGAATCATACATAAGTCTTGGAATATCTTCAACTGGAATACGAATCAGGGAGATTCTAGCGTCGATCTGACTGAACCAGAGAAGGTCTTGGATTAACTTTGACTGGATAAGAATCAGAAAAATATTAGAATTGATTTAACTGAACCAGACAAAAGTCTTGGAATATCTTCAACATGAAAACGAATCAGGGAGATCTTAGCGTCGATCTGACTGAACCAGAGAAGGTCTTGGATTAACTTTGACTGGATAAGAATCAGAAAAATCTTAGGATCAACTTAACTGAACCAGACAAAAGTCTTGGAATATCTTCAACTGGAATACGAATCAGGGAGATCTTAGTGTCGATCTGACTGAACCAGAGAAGGTCTTGGATTAACTTTGACTGGATAAGAATCAGAAATATCTTAGGATCGATTTAACTGAACTAGACGAAAGTCTTGGAATATCTTCAACTGGAATAGAAATCAGGGAGATCTTAGCGTCGATATGACTGAACCAGAGAAGGTCTTGCATTAACTTTGGCTGGATAAGAATCAGAAAAATCTTAGAATCGATTTAACTGAACCAGACATAAGTCTTGGAATATCTTCAACTAGAATACGAATCAGGGACATCTTAGCATCGATCTGACTGAACCAGATAAGGTCTTGGATTAACTTTAACTGGATAAGAATCAGAAAAATCTTAGGATCAACTTAACTGAACCAGACAAAAGTCTTGGAATATCTTCAACTGGAATACGAATCAGGGAGATCTTAGCGTCGATCTGACTGAACCAGAGAAGGTTTTGGATTAACGTTGACTGGATAAGAATCAGAAAAATCTTAGAATCATTTTAACTGAACCAGACAAAAGTCTTGGAATATCTTCAACTGGAAAACGAATCAGGGAGATCTTAGCGTCGATCTGACTGAACCAGAGAAGGTCTTGGATTAACATTGACTAGATAAGAATCGGAAATATCTTAGGATCGACTTAACTGAACAAGACAAAAGTCTTGGAATATCTTCAACTGGAATACGAATCAGGGAGATCTTAGCATCGATCTGACTGAACCAGAGAAGGTCTTGGATTAAATTTGACTGGATAAGAATCAGAAAAATCTTAGGATCGATTTAACTGCACCAGACAAAAGGCTTGGAATATCTTCAATTGGAATACGAATCAGGGAGATCTTAGTGTTGATCTAACTGAACCAGAGAAGGTCTTGGATTAACTTTGACTGGATAAGAATCAGAAAAATATTAGGATCGATTTAACTGAACCAGATAAAAGTCTTGGAATATCTTCAATTGGAATACGAATCAGGGAGATCTTAGCGTCGATCTGACTGAATCAGAGAAGGTCTTGGATTAACTTTGACTGGATAAGAATCAGAAAAATCTTAGGATCGATTTAACTGAACCAGACATAAGTCTTGGAATATCTTCAATTGGAATACGAATCAGGGAGATCTTAAATTGGAATATCTTCAATTGGAATATCTTCAACTGGAAAACGGATCAGGGAGATTTTAGCGTCGATCTGACTGAACCAGAGAAGGTCTTGGATTAACTTTGACTGGATAAGAATCAGAAAAATATTAGGATCGATTTAACTGAACCAGACAAAAGTCTTGGAATATCTTCAACTGGAATACGAATCAGGGAGATTTTAGTGTCGATCTGACTGAACCAGAAAAGGTCTTGGATTAACTTTGACTGGATAAGAATCAGAAAAATCTTAGGATCGATTTAACTGAACCAGACATAAGTCTTGGAATATCTTCAACTGGAATACGAATCAGGGAGATCTTAGCATCAATCTGACTGAACCAGATAAGGTCTTGGATTAACTTTAACTGGATAAGAATCAGAAAAATATTAGGATCGACTTAACTGAACCAGACAAAAGTCTTGGAATATCTTCAACTGGAATACGAATCAGGGAGATCTTAGCGTCGATCTGACTGAACCAGAGAAGGTATTGGATTAACGTTGACTGGATAAGAATCAGAAAAATCTTAGAATCATTTTAACTGAACCAGACAAAAGTCTTGGAATATCTTCAACTGGAAAACGAATCAGGGAGATCTTAGCGTCGATCTGACTGAACCAGAGAAGGTCTTGGATTAACATTGACTAGATAAGAATTAGAAATATCTTAGGATCGACTTAACTGAACCAGACAAAAGTCTTGGAATATCTTCAACTGGAATACGAATCAGGGAGATCTTAGCGTCGATCTGACTGAACCAGAGAAGGTCTTGGATTAACTATGACTGGATAAGAATCAGAAAAATCTTAGGATCGATTTAACTGCACCAGACAAAAGGCTTGGAATATCTTCAACTGGAATACGAATCAGGGAGATCTTAGCGTTGATCTAACTAAACCAGAGAAGGTCTTGGATTAACTTTGACTGGATAATAATCAGAAAAATATTAGGATCGATTTAACTGAACCAGATAAAAGTCTTGGAATATCTTCAACTGGAATACGAATCAGGGAGATCTTAGCATCGATCTAACTGAACCAGAGAAGGTCTTGGATTAACTTTGACTGGATAAGAATAAGAAAAATCTTAGGATCGATTTAACTGAACCAGACAAAAGTCTTGGAATATCTTCAACTGGAATACGAATCATGGAGATCTTAGCGTCGATCTGACTGAATCAGAGAAGGTCTTGGATTAACTTTGACTGGATAAGAATCAGAAAAATCTTAGGATCGATTTAACTGAACAAGACAAAAGTCTTGGAATATCTTCAATTGGAATACGAATCAGGGAGATCTTAGCGTTGATCTGACTGAACCAGAGAAGGTATTGGATTAACTTTGACTGGATAAGAATCAGAAAAATATTAGAATTGATTTAACTGAACCAGACAAAAGTCTTGGAATATCTTCAACTGGAAAACGGATCAGGGAGATCTTAGCGTTGATCTGACTGAACCAGAGAAGGTCTTGGATTAACTTTGACTGGATAAGAATCAGAAAAATCTTAGGATCGACTTCACTGAACCAGACAAAAGTCTTGGAATATCTTCTACTGGAATACAAATTAGGGAGATCTTAGTGTCGATCTGACAGAACCAGAGAAGGTCTTGGATTAACTTTGACTCGATAAGAATGAGAAAAATTTTAGGATCTATTTAACTGAACCAGACGAAAGTCTCGGAATATCTTCAACTGGGAGTCAGGGAGATCTTAGCGTCAATCTAATTGAACCAGAGAAGGTCTTGGATTAACTTTGGCTGGATAAGAATCAGAAAAAATCTTAGGATCGATTTAACTGAACCAGACGAAAGTCTTGGAATATCTTCAACTGGAATAGGAATCAGGGAAATCTTAGCGTCGATGTAACTGAACCAGAGAAGGTCTTGCATTAACTTTGGCTGGATAAGAATCAGAAAAATCTTAGAATCGATTTAACTGAAGCAGACAAAAGTCTTGGAATATCTTCAACTGGAATACGAATCAGGGAGATCTTAGCATCGATCTGACTGGACCAGAGAAGGTCTTGGATTAACTTTAACTGGATAAGAATCAGAAAAATCTTAGGATCGACTTAACTGAACCAGACAAAAGTCTTGGAATACCTTCAACTAGAATACAAATCAGGGAGATCTTAGCGTCGATCTGACTGAACCAGAGAAGGTCTTGGTTAACTTTGACTGGATAAGAATCAGAAAAATCTTAGAATCGATTTAACTGAAGCAGACAAAAGTCTTGGAATATCTTCAACTGGAAAACGAATTAGGGAGATCTTAGCGTCGATCTAACTGAACCAGAGAAGGTCTTGTATTAACTCTGACTGGATAAGAATCAGAAAAATCTTAGGATCGATTTAACTGAACCAAACAAAAGTCTTGGAATATCTTCAACTGGAATACGAATCAGGGAGATCTTAGCGTCATTCTGACCGAACCAGAGAAGGTCTTGGATTAACTTTGACTGGATAAGAATCAGAAAAATCTTAGGATCGATTTAACTAAACCAGACAAAAGTCTTGGAATATCTTCAATTGGAATACGAATCAGGGAGATCTTAGCGTCGATCTGAATGAATCAGAGAAGGTCTTGGATTAACTTTGACTGGATAAGAATCAGAAAAATCTTAGGATCGATTTAAGTGAACCAGACATAAGTCTTGGAATATCTTCAACTGGAATACGAATCAGGGAGATCTTAGCGTCGATCTGACTGAACTAGAGAAGGTCTTGGATTAACTTTGACTGGATAAGAATCATAAAAATATTAGGATGGATTTAACTAAACCAGACAAAAGTCTTGGAATATCTTCAACTGGAATACGAATCAGGGAGATCTTAGCGTCGATCTAACTGAACCAAAGAAGGTCTTGGATTAACTTTGACTGGATAAGAATAAGAAATATCTTAGGATCGATTTAACTGAACCAGACAAAAGTCTTGGAATATCTTCAACTGGAATAAGAATCAGGGAGATCTTAACGTCGATCTGACTGAACCATAGAAGGTCTTGGATTAACTTTGACTGGATAAGAATCCGAAAAATCTTAGAATCAATTTAACTAAACCAGACAAAATACTTGGAATATCTTCAACTGGAATACTAATCAGGGAGATCTTAGCGTCGATCTGACTGAACCAGAGAAGGTCTTGGATTAACTTTGACTGGATAAGAATCCGAAAAATCTTAGGATCGATTTAACTGAACCAGACAAAAATCTTGGAATATCTTCAACTGGAATACGAATCAGGGAGATCTTAGCGTCAATCTGACTGAACCAGAGAAGGTCTTGGATTAACTTTGACTGGATAAGAATCAGAAAAATCTTAGAATCGATTTAACTGAACCAGACAAAAGTCTTGGAATATCTTCAACTGGAATACGAATCAGGGAGATCTTAGCATCGATCTGACTGGACCAGAGAAGGTCTTGGATTAACTTTAACTGGATAAGAATCAGAAAAATCTTAGGATCGACTTAACTGAACCAGACAAAAGTCTTGGAATACCTTCAACTAGAATACGAATCAGGGAGATCTTAGCGTCGATCTGACTGAACCAGAGAAGGTCTTGGTTAACTTTGACTGGATAAGAATCAGAAAAATTTTAGAATCGATTTAACTGAACCAGACAAAAGTCTTGGAATATCTTCAACTGGAAAACGAATCAGGGAGATCTTAGCGTCGATCTAACTGAACCAGAGAAGGTCTTGTATTAACTTTGACTGGATAAGAATCAGAAAAATCTTAGGATCGATTTAACTGAACCAAACAAAAGTCTTGGAATATCTTCAACTGGAATACGAATCAGGGAGATCTTAGCGTCATTCTGACCGAACCAGAGAAGGTCTTGGATTAACTTTGACTGGATAAGAATCAGAAAAATCTTAGGATCGATTTAACTGAACCAGACAAAAGTCTTGGAATATCTTCAATTGGAATACGAATCAGGGAGATCTTAGCGTCGATCTGAATAAATCAGAGAAGGTCTTGGATTAACTTTGACTGGATAAGAATCAAAAAAATCTTAGGATCGATTTAACTGAACCAGGCATAAGTCTTGGAATATCTTCAACTAGAATACGAATCAGGGAGATCTTAGCGTCGATCTGACTGAACTAGAGAAGGTCTTGGATTAACTTTGACTGGATAAGAATCAGAAAAACTTAGGATCGGTTTAACTGAACCAAACAAAAGTCTTGGAATATCTTGAACTGGAATACGAATCAGGGAGATCTTAGCGTCGATCTGACTGAACCAGAGAGGGTCTTGGATTAACTTTGACTGGATAAGAATCATAAAAATCTTAGGATGGATTTAACTAAACCAGACAAAAGTCTTGGAATATCTTCAACTGGAATACGAATCAGGGAGATCTTCGCGTCGATCTAACTGAACCAAAGAAGGTCTTGGATTAACTTTGACTGGATAAGAATAAGAAATATCTTAGGATCGATTTAACTGAACCAGACAAAAGTCGTGGAATATCTTCAACTGGAATAAGAATCAGGGAGATCTTAACATCGATCTGACTGAACCATAGAAGGTCTTGGATTAACTTTGACTGGATAAGAATCCGAAAAATCTTAGAATCAATTTAACTAAACCAGACAAAATACTTGGAATATCTTCAACTGGAATACTAATCAGGGAGATCTTAGCGTCGATCTGACTGAACCATAGAAGGTCTTGGATTAACTTTGACTGGATAAGAATCCGAAAAATCTTAGGATCGATTTAACTGAACCAGACAAAAATCTTGGAATATCTTCAACTGGAATACGAATCAGGGAGATCTTAGCGTCAATCTGACTGAACCAGAGAAGGTCTTGGATTAACTTTGACTGGATAAGAATCAGAAAAATCTTAGAATCGATTTAACTGAACCAGACAAAAGTCTTGGAATATCTTCAACTGGAATACGAATCAGGGAGATCTTAGCATCGATCTGACTGGACCAGAGAAGGTCTTGGATTAACTTTAACTGGATAAGAATCAGAAAAATCTTAGGATCGACTTAACTGAACCAGACAAAAGTCTTGGAATACCTTCAACTAGAATACGAATCAGGGAGATCTTAGCGTCGATCTGACTGAACCAGAGAAGGTCTTGGTTAACTTTGACTGGATAAGAATCAGAAAAATTTTAGAATCGATTTAACTGAACCAGACAAAAGTCTTGGAATATCTTCAACTGGAAAACGAATCAGGGAGATCTTAGCGTCGATCTAACTGAACCAGAGAAGGTCTTGTATTAACTTTGACTGGATAAGAATCAGAAAAATCTTAGGATCGATTTAACTGAACCAAACAAAAGTCTTGGAATATCTTCAACTGGAATACGAATCAGGGAGATCTTAGCGTCATTCTGACCGAACCAGAGAAGGTCTTGGATTAACTTTGACTGGATAAGAATCAGAAAAATCTTAGGATCGATTTAACTGAACCAGACAAAAGTCTTGGAATATCTTCAATTGGAATACGAATCAGGGAGATCTTAGCGTCGATCTGAATAAATCAGAGAAGGTCTTGGATTAACTTTGACTGGATAAGAATCAGAAAAATCTTAGGATCGATTTAACTGAACCAGGCATAAGTCTTGGAATATCTTCAACTGGAATACGAATCAGGGAGATCTTAGCGTCGATCTGACTGAACTAGAGAAGGTCTTGGATTAACTTTGACTGGATAAGAATCAGAAAAACTTAGGATCGGTATAACTGAACCAAACAAAAGTCTTGGAATATCTTGAACTGGAATACGAATCAGGGAGATCTTAGCGTCGATCTGACTGAACCAGAGAGGGTCTTGGATTAACTTTGACTGGATAAGAATCATAAAAATCTTAGGATGGATTTAACTAAACCAGACAAAAGTCTTGGAATATCTTCAACTGGAATACGAATCAGGGAGATCTTCGCGTCGATCTAACTGAACCAAAGAAGGTCTTGGATTAACTTTGACTGGATAAGAATAAGAAATATCTTAGGATCGATTTAACTGAACCAGACAAAAGTCGTGGAATATCTTCAACTGGAATAAGAATCAGGGAGATCTTAACATCGATCTGACTGAACCATAGAAGGTCTTGGATTAACTTTGACTGGATAAGAATCCGAAAAATCTTAGAATCAATTTAACTAAACCAGACAAAATACTTGGAATATCTTCAACTGGAATACTAATCAGGGAGATCTTAGCGTCGATCTGACTGAACCATAGAAGGTCTTGGATTAACTTTGACTGGATAAGAATCCGAAAAATCTTAGGATCGATTTAACTGAACCAGACAAAAATCTTGGAATATCTTCAACTGGAATACGAATCAGGGAGATCTTAGCGTCAATCTGACTGAACCAGAGAAGGTCTTGGATTAACTTTGACTGGATAAGAATCAGAAAAATCTTAGAATCGATTTAACTGAACCAGACAAAAGTCTTGGAATATCTTCAACTGGAATACGAATCAGGGAGATCTTAGCATCGATCTGACTGGACCAGAGAAGGTCTTGGATTAACTTTAACTGGATAAGAATCAGAAAAATCTTAGGATCGACTTAACTGAACCAGACAAAAGTCTTGGAATACCTTCAACTAGAATACGAATCAGGGAGATCTTAGCGTCGATCTGACTGAACCAGAGAAGGTCTTGGTTAACTTTGACTGGATAAGAATCAGAAAAATCTTAGAATCGATTTAACTGAACCAGACAAAAGTCTTGGAATATCTTCAACTGGAAAACGAATCAGGGAGATCTTAGCGTCGATCTAACTGAACCAGAGAAGGTCTTGTATTAACTTTGACTGGATAAGAATCAGAAAAATCTTAGGATCGATTTAACTGAACCAAACAAAAGTCTTGGAATATCTTCAACTGGAATACGAATCAGGGAGATCTTAGCGTCATTCTGACCGAACCAGAGAAGGTCTTGGATTAACTTTGACTGGATAAGAATCAGAAAAATCTTATGATCGATTTAACTGAACCAGACAAAAGTCTTGGAATATCTTCAATTGGAATACGAATCAGGGAGATCTTAGCGTCGATCTGAATGAATCAGAGAAGGTCTTGGATTAACTTTGACTGGATAAGAATCAAAAAAATCTTAGGATCGATTTAACTGAACCAGGCATAAGTCTTGGAATATCTTCAACTGGAATACGAATCAGGGAGATCTTAGCGTCGATCTGACTGAACTAGAGAAGGTCTTGGATTAACTTTGACTGGATAAGAATCAGAAAAACTTAGGATCGGTTTAACTGAACCAAACAAAAGTCTTGGAATATCTTGAACTGGAATACGAATCAGGGAGATCTTAGCGTCGATCTGACTGAACCAGAGAGGGTCTTGGATTAACTTTGACTGGATAAGAATCATAAAAATCTTAGGATGGATTTAACTAAACCAGACAAAATTCTTGGAATATCTTCAACTGGAATACGAATCAGGGAGATCTTAGCGTCGATCTAACTGAACCAAAGAAGGTCTTGGATTAACTTTGACTGGATAAGAATAAGAAATATCTTAGGATCGATTTAACTGAACCAGACAAAAGTCTTGGAATATCTTCAACTGGAATAAGAATCAGGGAGATCTTAACGTCGATCTGACTGAACCATAGAAGGTCTTGGATTAACTTTGACTGGATAAGAATCCGAAAAATCTTAGAATCAATTTAACTAAACCAGACAAAATACTTGGAATATCTTCAACTGGAATACTAATCAGGGAGATCTTAGCGTCGATCTGACTGAACCAGAGAAGGTCTTGGATTAACTTTGACTGGATAAGAATCCGAAAAATCTTAGGATCGATTTAACTGAACCAGACAAAAATCTTGGAATATCTTCAACTGGAATACGAATCAGGGAGATCTTAGCGTCAATCTGACTGAACCAGAGAAGGTCTTGGATTAACTTTGACTGGATAAGAATCAGAAAAATCTTAGAATCGATTTAACTGAACCAGACAAAAGTCTTGGAATATCTTCAACTGGATAACGAATTAGGGAGATCTTAGCATCGATCTGACTGGACCAGAGAAGGTCTTGGATTAACTTTAACTGGATAAGAATCAGAAAAATCTTAGGATCGACTTAACTGAACCAGACAAAAGTCTTGGAATACCTTCAACTAGAATACGAATCAGGGAGATCTTAGCGTCGATCTGACTGAACCAGAGAAGGTCTTGGTTAACTTTGACTGGATAAGAATCAGAAAAATCTTAGAATCGATTTAACTGAACCAGACAAAAGTCAAAGAATATCTTCAACTGGAAAATGAATCAGGGAGATCTTAGCGTCGATCTAACTGAACCAGAGAAGGTCTTGTATTAACTTTGACTGGATAAGAATCAGAAAAATCTTAGGATCGATTTAACTGAACCAAACAAAAGTCTTGGAATATCTTCAACTGGAATACGAATCAGGGAGATCTTAGCGTCATTCTGACCGAACCAGAGAAGGTCTTGGATTAACTTTGACTGGATAAGAATCAGAAAAATCTTAGGATCGATTTAACTGAACCAGACAAAAGTCTTGGAATATCTTAAATTGGAATACGAATCAGGGAGATCTTAGCGTCGATCTGAATGAATCAGAGAAGGTCTTGGATTAACTTTGACTGGATAAGAATCAGAAAAATCTTAGGATCGATTTAACTGAACCAGACATAAGTCTTGGAATATCTTCAACTGGAATACGAATCAGGGAGATCTTAGCGTCGATCTGACTGAACTAGAGAAGGTCTTGGATTAACTTTGACTGGATAAGAATCAGAAAAACTTAGGATCGGTTTAACTGAACCAAACAAAAGTCTTGGAATATCTTGAACTGGAATACGAATCAGGGAGATCTTAGCGTCGATCTGACTGAACCAGAGAGGGTCTTGGATTAACTTTGACTGGATAAGAATCTTAAAAATCTTAGGATGGATTTAACTAAACCAGACAAAAGTCTTGGAATATCTTCAACTGGAATACGAATCAGGGAGATCTTAGCGTCGATGTAACTGAACCAGAGAAGGTCTTGCATTAACTTTGGCTGGATAAGAATCAGAAAAATCTTAGAATCGATTTAACTGAACCAGACAAAAGTCTTGGAATATCTTCAACTGGAATACGAATCAGGGAGATCTTAGCGTCGATCTGACTGAACCAGAGAAGGTCTTGGATTAACTTTGACTGGATAACAATCAGAAAAATATTAGGATCGATTTAACTGAACCATACATAAGTCTTCGAATATCTTTAACTGGAATACGAATCAGGGAGATCTTAGCGTCGATCTAACTTAACCAGAGAAGGTCTTGGATTAACTTTGACTGGATAAGAATCAGAAAAATCTTAGGATCGATTTAACTGAACCAAACAAAAGTCTTGGAATATCTTCAACTGGAATACGAATATGGGAGATCTTAGCGTCGATCTGACTGAACCAGAGAAGGTCTTGGATTAACTTTGACTGGATAAGAATCAGAAAAATCTTAGGATCGATTTAACTAAACAAGACAAAAGTCTTGGAATATCTTCAACTGGAATACGAATCAGGGAGATCTTAGCATCGATCTGACTGAACCAGAGAAGGTCTTGGATTAACTTTGACTGGATAAGAATCAGAAAAATCTTAGGATCGACTTAACTGAACCATACAAAAGTCTTGGAATATCTTCAACTGGAATACCAATCAGGGAGATCTTAGCGTCGATCTGACTGAACCAGAGAAGGTCTTGGATTAAATTTGACTGGATAAGAATCAGAAAAATCTTAGGATCGATTTAACTGAACCAGACAAAAGTCTTGGAATATCTTCAACTGGAAAACGAATCAGGGAGATCTTAGCGTCGATCTGACTGAACCAGAGAAGGTCTTGGATTAACTTTGACTAGATAAGAATTAGAAATATCTTAGGATCGACTTAACTGAACCAGACAAAAGTCTTGGAATATCTTCAACTGGAATACGAATCAGGGAGATATTAATGTCGATCTGACTGAACCAGAGAAGGTCTTGGATTAACTTTGACTGGATAAGAATCAGAAAAATCTTAGGATCGATTTAACTGAACCAGACAAAAGGCTTGGAATATCTTCAACTGGAATACGAATCAGGGAGATCTTAGCGTTGATCTAACTGAACCAGAGAAGGTCTTGGATTAACTTTGACTGGATAAGAATCAGAAAAATATTAGGATCAATTTAACTGAACCAGATAAAAGTCTTGGAATATCTTCAATTGGAATACGAATCAGGGAGATCTTAGCGTCGATCTGACTGAACCAGAGAAGGTCTTGCATTAACTTTGGCTGGATAAGAATCAGAAAAATCTTAGAATCGATTTAACTGAACCAGACAAAAGTCTTGGAATATCTTCAACTGGAATACGAATCAGGGAGATCTTAGCGTCGATCTGACTGAACCAGAGAAGGTCTTGGATTAACTTTGACTGGATAACAATCAGAAAAATATTAGGATCGATTTAACTGAACCATACATAAGTCTTCGAATATCTTTAACTGGAATACGAATCAGGGAGATCTTAGCGTCGATCTAACTTAACCAGAGAAGGTCTTGGATTAACTTTGACTGGATAAGAATCAGAAAAATCTTAGGATCGATTTAACTGAACCAAACAAAAGTCTTGGAATATCTTCAACTGGAATACGAATATGGGAGATCTTAGCGTCGATCTGACGGAACCAGAGAAGGTCTTGGATTAACTTTGACTGGATAAGAATCAGAAAAATCTTAGGATCGACTTAACTGAACCAGACAAAAGTCTTGGAATATCTTCTACTGGAATACGAATTAAGGAGATCTTAGCATCGATCTGACTGAACCAGAGAAGGTCTTGGATTAACTTTGACTGGATAAGAATCAGAAAAATTTTAGGATCTATTTAACTGAACTAGACGAAAGTCTCGGAATATCTTCAACTGGGAGTCAGGGAGATCTTAGCGTCAATCTGATTGAACCAGAGAAGGTCTTGGATTAACTTTGGATGGATAAGAATCAGAAAAAATCTTAGGATCGATTTAACTGAACCAGACGAAAGTCTTGGAATATCTTTAACTGGAATAGGAATCAGGGAGATCTTAGCGTCGATGTAACTGAACCAGAGAAGGTCTTGCATTAACTTTGGCTGGATAAGAATCAGAAAAATCTTAGAATCGATTTAACTGAACCAGACAAAAGTCTTGGAATATCTTCAACTGGAATACGAATCAGGGAGATCTTAGCATCGATCTGACTGGACCAGAGAAGGTCTTGGATTAACTTTAACTGGATAAGAATCAGAAAAATCATAGGATCGACTTAACTGAACCAGACAAAAGTCTTGGAATACCTTCAACTGGAATACTAATCAGGGAGATCTTAGCGTTGATCTGACTGAACCAGAGAAGGTCTTGGTTAACTTTGACTGGATAAGAATCAGAAAAATCTTAGAATCGATTTAACTGAACCAGACAAAAGTCTTGGAATATCTTCAACTGGAAAACGAATCAGGGAGATCTTAGCGTCGATCTGACTGAACCAGAGAAGGTCTTGTATTAACTTTGACTGGATAAGAATCAGAAAAATCTTAGGATCGATTTAACTGAACCAAACAAAAGTCTTGGAATATCTTAAACTGGAATACGAATCAGGGAGATCTTAGCGTCATTCTGACCGAACCAGAGAAGTTCTTGGATTAACTTTGACTGGATAAGAATCAGAAAAATATTAGGATCGATTTAACTGAACCAGACAAAAGTCTTGGAATATCTTCAATTGGAATACGAATCAGGGAGATCTTAGCATCGATCTGAATGAATCAGAGAAGGTCTTGGATTAACTTTGACTGGATAAGAATCAGAAAAATCTTAGGATCGATTTAACTGAACCAGACATAAGTCTTGGAATATCTTCAACTGGAATACGAATCAGGGAGATCTTAGCGTCGATCTGACTGAACTATAGAAGGTCTTGGATTAACTTTGACTAGATAAGAATCAGAAAAATTTTAGGATCGGTTTAACTGAACCAAACAAAAGTCTTGGAATATCTTGAACTGGAATACGAATCAGGGAGATCTTAGCATCGATCTGACTGAACCAGAGAGGGTCTTGGAATAACTTTGACTGGATAAGAATCAGAAAAATCTTAGGATGGATTTAACTAAACCAGACAAAAGTCTTGGAATATCTTCAACTGGAATACGAATCAGGGAGATCTTAGCGTCGATCTAACTGAACCAAAGAAGGTCTTGGATTAACTTTGACTGGATAAGAATAAGAAAAATCTTAGGATCGATTTAACTGAACCAGACAAAAGTCTTGGAATATCTTCAACTGGAATAAGAATCAGGGAGATCTTAACGTCGATCTGACTGAACCAGAGAAGGTCTTGGATTAACTTTGACTAGATAAGAATCCGAAAAATCTTAGAATCAATTTAACTAAACCAGACAAAATACTTGGAATATCTTCAACTGGAATACTAATCAGGGAGATCTTAGCGTCGATCTGACTAAACCAGAGAAGGTCTTGGATTAACTTTGACTGGATAAGAATCAGAAAAATCTTAGAATCGATTTAACCGAACCAGACGAAAGTCATGGAATATCTTCAACTGGAATACGAATTAGGGAGATCTTAGCGTCGAGCTGACTGAACCAGAGAAGGTCTTAGATTAACTTTGACTGGATAAGAATCAGAAAAATCTTAGGATTGACTTAACTGAACCAGACAAAAGTCTTGAAATATCTTCAATTGAAATACGAATCAGGGAGATCTTAGCATCGATCTGACTGAACTAGAGAAGGTCTTGGATTAACTTTGACTGGATAAGAATCCGAAAAATCTTAGGATCGATTTAACTGAACCAGACAAAAATCTTGGAATATCTTCAACTGGAATACGAATTAGGGAGATCTTAGCGTCGATTTGACTGAACCAGAGAAGGTCTTGGATTAACTTTGACTGGATAACAATCAGAAAAATATTAGGATCGATTTAACTGAACCAAACATAAGTCTTCGAATATCTTTAACTGGAATACGAATCAGGGAGATCTTAACGTCGATCTGACTGAACCAGAGAAGGTCTTGGATTAACTTTGACTAGATAAGAATCCGAAAAATCTTAGAATCAATTTAACTAAACCAGACAAAATACTTGGAATATCTTCAACTGGAATACTAATCAGGGAGATCTTAGCGTCGATCTGACTAAACCAGAGAAGGTCTTGGATTAACTTTGACTGGATAAGAATCAGAAAAATCTTAGAATCGATTTAACCGAACCAGACAAAAGTCATGGAATATCTTCAACTGGAATACGAATTAGGGAGATCTTAGCGTCGAGCTGACTGAACCAGAGAAGGTCTTAGATTAACTTTGACTGGATAAGAATCAGAAAAATCTTAGGATCGACTTAACTGAACCAGACAAAAGTCTTGAAATATCTTCAATTGAAATACGAATCAGGGAAATCTTAGCGTCGATCTGACTGAACCAGAGAAGGTCTTGGATTAACTTTGACTGGATAAGAATCCGAAAAATCTTAGGATCGATTTAACTGAACCAGACAAAAATCTTGGAATATCTTCAACTGGAATACGAATTAGGGAGATCTTAGCGTCGATTTGACTGAACCAGAGAAGGTCTTGGATTAACTTTGACTGGATAACAATCAGAAAAATATTAGGATCGATTTAACTGAACCAAACATAAGTCTTCGAATATCTTTAACTGGAATACGAATCAGGGAGATCTTAGCGTCGATCTAACTGAACCAGAGAAGGTCTTGGATTAACTTTGACTGGATAAGAATCAGAAAAATCTTAGGATCGATTTAACTGAACCAAACAAAAGTCTTGGAAAATCTTCAACTGGAATACGAATATGGGAGATCTTAGCGTCGATCTGACTGAACCAGAGAAGGTCTTGGATTAACTTTGACTGGATAAGAATCAGAAAAATCTTAGGATCGATTTAACTGTACCAGACAAAAGTCTTGGAATATCTTAAACTGGAATACGTATCAGGGAGATCTTAGCATCGATCTGACTGAACCAGAGAAGGTCTTGGATTAACTTTGACTGGATAAGAATCAGAAAAATCTTAGGATCGACTTAACTGAACCATACAAAAGTCTTGGAATATCTTCAACTGGAATACCAATCAGGGAGATCTTAGCGTCGATCTGACTGAACCAGAGAAGGTCTTGGATTAAATTTGACTGGATAAGAATCAGAAAAATCTTAGGATCGATTTAACTAAACCAGACAAAAGTCTTGGAATATCTTCAACTGGAAAACGAATCAGGGAGATCTTATCATCGATCTGACTGAACCAGAGAAGGTCTTGGATTAACTTTGACTAGATAAGAATCAGAAATATCTTAGGATCGACTTAACTGAACCAGACAAAAGTCTTGGAATATCTTCAACTGGAATACGAATCAGGGAGATCTTAGCGTCGATCTGACTGAACCAGAGAAGGTCTTGGATTAAATTTGACTGGATAAGAATCAGAAAAATATTAGGATCGATTTAACTGCACCAGACAAAAGGCTTGGAATATCTTCAACTGGAATACGAATCAGGGAGATCTTAGCATTGATCTAACTGAACCAGAGAAGGTCTTGGATTAACTTTGACTGGATAAGAATCAGAAATATATTAGGATCGATTTAACTGAACCAGATAAAAGTCTTGGAATATCTTAAACTGGAATACGATACAGGGAGATCTTAGCGTCGATCTGACTGAACCAGAGAAGGTCTTGGATTAACTTTGACTGGATAAGAATCAGAAAAATCTTAGGATCGATTTAACTGAACCAAACAAAAGTCTTGGAATATCTTCAACTGAAATACGAATCAGGGAGATCTTAGTGTCGACTTGACTGAACCAGAGAAGGTCTTGGATTAACTTTGACTGGATAAGAATCAGAAAAATCTTAGGATCGATTTAACTGAACCAGACAAAAGTCTTGGAATATCTTCAATTGGAATACGAATCAGGGAGATCTTAGCATCGATCTGAATGAATCAGAGAAGGTCTTGGATTAACTTTGACTAGATAAGAATCAGAAAAATCTTAGGATCGATTTAACTGAACCAGACATAAGTCTTGTAATATCTTCAACTGGAATACGAATCAGGGAGATCCTAGCGTCGATCTGACTGAACCAGAGAAGGTCTTGGATTAACTTTGATTGGATAAGAACCAGAAAAATATTAGAATTGATTTAACTGAACCAGACAAAAGTCTTGGAATATCTTCAATTGGAAAACGAATCAGGGAGATCTTAGCGTTGATCTAACTGAACCAGAGAAGGTCTTGGATTAACTTTGACTGGATAAGAATCAGAAAAATCATAGGATCGACTTAACTAAACCAGACAAAAGTCTTAGAATTGGAATATCTTCAACTGGAATACGAATTAGGGAGATCTTAGTGTCGATCTGACTGAACATCAGAAGGTCTTGGATTAACTTTGGTTGGATAAGAATCAGAAAAAATCTTAGGATCGATTTAACTGAACCAGACGAAAGTCTTGGAATATCTTCAACTGGAATATGAATCAGGGAGATCTTAGCGTCGATGTAACTGAACCAGAGAAGGTCTTGCATTAACTTTGGCTGGATAAGAATAAGAAAAATCTTAGAATCGATTTAACTGAACCAGACAAAAGTCTTGGAATATATTCAACTGGAATACGAATCAGGGAGATCTTAGCATCGATCTGACTGGACCAGAGAAGGTCTTGGATTAACTTTAACTGGATAAGAATCATAAAAATCTTAGGATCGACTTAACTGAACCAAATAAAAGTCTTGGAATACCTTCAATTGGAATACGAATCAGGGAGATCTTAGCGTCGATCTTACTGAACCAGAGAAGGTCTTGGTTAAATTTGACTGGATAAGAATCAGAAAAATCTTAGAATCGATTTAACTGAACCAGACAAAAGTCTTGGAATATCTTCAACTGGAAAACGAATCAGGGAGATCTTAGCGTCGATCTGACTGAACCAGAGAAGGTCTTGGATTAACTTTGGCTAGATAAGAATCAGAAAAATCTTAGGATCGATTTAACTGAACCAGACAAAAGTCTTGGAATATCTTCAACTGGAATACGAATCAGGGAGATCTTAGCGTCGATCTGACTGAACCAGAGAAGGTCTTGGATTAACTTTGACTGGATAAGAATCAGAAAAATCTTAGGATCGATTTAACTGAACCAGACAAAAGTCTTGGAATATCTTCAACTGGAATACAAATCAGGGAGATCTTAGCATCGATCTGACTGAACCAGAGAAGGTCTTGGATTAACTTTGACTGGATAAGAATCAGAAAAATCTTAGGATCGACTTAACTGAACCATACAAAAGTCTTGGAATATCTTAAACTGGAATACGAATCAGGGAGATCTTAGCGTCGATCTGACTGAACCAGAGAAGGTCTTGGATTAAATTTGACTGGATAAGAATCAGAAAAATCTTAGGATCAATTTAACTGAACCAGACAAAAGTCTTGGAATATCTTCAACTGGAAAACGAATCAGGGAGATCTTAGCGTCGATCTGACTGAACCAGAGAAGGTCTTGGATTAACTTTGACTAGATAAGAATCAGAAATATCTTAGGATCGACTTAACTGAACCAGACAAAAGTCTTGGAATATCTTAAACTGGAATACGAATCAGGGAGATCTTAGCGTCGATCTGACTGAACCAGAGAAGGTCTTGGATTAAATTTGACTGGATAAGAATCAAAAAAATCTTAGGATCGATTTAACTGCACCAGACAAAAGGCTTGGAATATCTTCAACTGGAATACGAATCAGGGAGATCTTAGCGTCGATCTAACTGAACCAGAGAATGTCTTGGATTAACTTTGACTGGATAAGAATCAGAAAAATATTAGAATCGATTTAACTGAACCAGATAAAAGTCTTGGAATATCTTCAACTGGAATACGAATCAGGGAGATCTTAGCATCGATCTGACTGAACCAGAGAAGGTCTTGGATTAACTTTGACTGGATAAGAATCAGAAAAATATTAGGATCGATTTAACTGAACCAGATAAAAGTCTTGGAATATCTTCAACTGGAATACGAATTAGGGAGATCTTAGCGTCGATCTGACTGAACCAGAGAAGGTCTTGGATTAACTTTGACTGGATAAGAATCAGAAAAATCTTAGGATCGATTTAACTGAACCAGACAAAAGTCTTGGAATATCTTCAAGTGGAATACGAATCAGGGAGATCTTAGTGTCGATCTGACTGAACCAGAGAAGGTCTTGGATTAACTTTGACTGGATAAGAATCAGAAAAATCTTAGGATCGATTTAACTGAACCAGACAAAAGTCTTGGAATATCTTCAATTGGAATACGAATCAGGGAGATCCTAGCGTCGATCTGACTGAACCAAAGAAGGTCTTGGATTAACTTTGACTGGATAAGAATCCGAAAAATCTTAGGATCGATTTAACTGAACCAGACATAAGTCTTGGAATATCTTCAACTAGAATACGAATCAGGGAGATCCTAGCGTCGATCTGACTGAACCAGAGAAAGTCTTGGATTAACTTTGACTGGATAAGAATCAGAAAAATCTTAGGATCGACTTAACTAAACCAGACAGAAGTCTTGGTATATCTTCAATTAGAATACGAATTAGGGAGATCTTAGTGTCGATCTGAATTTACCAGAGAAGGTCTTGGATTAACTTTGACTGGATAAGAATCAGAAAAGTTTTAGGATCGATTTAACTGAACTAGACGAAAGTCTCGAAATATCTTCAACTGGGAATCAGGGAGATCTTAGCGTCGATCTGACTGAACCAGAGAAGGTCTTGGATTAACTTTGGCAGGATAAGAATCAGAAAAAATCTTAGGATCGATTTAACTGAACCAGACGAAAGTCTTGGAATATCTTCAACTGGAATAGGAATCAGGGAGATCTTAGCGTCGATGTAACTGAACCAGAGAAGGTCTTGCATTAACTTTGGCTGGATAAGAATCAGAAAAATGTTAGAATCGATTTAACTGAACCAGACAAAAGTCTTGGCATATATTCCACTGGAATACGAATCAGGGAGATCTTAGCATCGATCTGACTGGACCAGAGAAGATCTTGGATTAACTTTAACTGGATAAGAATAAGAAAAATCTTAGGATCGATTTAACTGAACCAGACAAAAGTCTTGGAATATCTTCAATTGGAATACGATTCAGGGAGATCTTAGCATCGATTTGACTGAATCAGAGAAGGTCTTGGATTAACTTTGACTGGATAAGAATCAGAAAAATCTTAGGATCGATTTAACTAAACCAGACATAAGTCTTGGAATATCTTCAACTGGAATACGAATCAGGGAGATCCTAGCGTCGATCTGATTGAACCAGAGAAGGTCTTGGATTAACTTTGACTGGATAAGAATCAGAAAAATATTAGAATTGATTTAACTGAACCAGACAAAAGTCTTGGAATATCTTCAACTGGAAAACGAATCAGGAGATCTTAGCGTCGATATGATTGAACCAGAGTAGGTCTTGGATTAACTTTGACTGGATAAGAATCAGAAAAATACTAGGATCGATTTAAATGAACCAGACAAAAGTCTTGGAATATCTTCAACTGGAATACGAATTAGGGAGATCTTAGTGTCGATCTGACTGAACCAGAGAAGGTCTTGGATTAACTTTGAGTGGATAAGAATCAGAAAAATTTTAGGATCGATTTAACAGAACCAGACGAAAGTCTCGGAATATATTCAACTGGGAATCAGGGAGATCTTAGCGTCGATCTGACTGAACTAGAGAAGGTCTTGGATTAACTTTGACTGGATAAGAATCAGAAAAATCTTAGGATCGACTTAACTGAACCAGACAAAAGTCTTGGAATATCTTCAACTGGAATAAGAATCAGGGAGATCTTAGCGTCGATCTGACTGAACCAGAGAGGGTCATGGATTAACTTTGACTGGATAAGAATCAGAAAAATATTTGGATGGATTTAACTGAACCAGACAAAAGTCATGGAATATCTTCAACTGGAATACGAATCAGGGAGATCTTAGCAACGATCTGACTGAACCAGAGAAGGTCTTGGATTAACTTTAACTGGATAAGAATCAGAAAAATCTTAGGATCGACTTAACTGAACAAGACAAAAGTCTTGGAATACCTTCAACTGGAATACGAATCAGGGAGATCTTAGCGTCGATCTGACTGAACCAGAGAAGGTCTTGGTTAACTTTGACAGGATAAGAATCCGAAAAATCTTAGAATCAATTTAACTAAACCAGATAAAATACTTGGAATATCTTCAACTGGAATACTAATCAGGGAGATCTTAGCGTCGATCTGACTAAACCAGAGAAGGTCTTGGATTAATTTTGACTGGATAAGAATCAGAAAAATCTTAGAATCGATTTAACTGAACCAGACAAAAGTCATGGAATATCTTCAACTGGAATACGAATCAGGGAGATCTTAGCGTCGATCTGACTGAACCAGAGAAGGTCTTGGATTAAATTTGACTGGATAAGAATCAGAAAAATCTTAGGATCGACTTAACTGAACCAGACAAAAGTCTTGGAATATCTTCAACTAGAATACGAACCAGGGAGATCTTAGCGTCGATTTGACTGAACCAGAGAAGGTCTTGGATTAACTTTAACTGGATAAGAATCAGAAAATTCTTAGGATCGATTTAACTGAACAAGATAAAAGTCTTGGAATATCTTCAACTGGAATACGAATCAGGGAGATCTTAGCGTCGATCTGACTGAACCAGAGAAGGTCTTGGATTAACTTTGACTGGATAAGAATCAGAAAAATCATAGGATCAATTTAACTGAACCAGACAAAAGTCTTGGAATATCTTCAACTGTAATACGAATCAGGGAGATCTTAGCGTCGATCTGACTGAACCAGAGAAGGTCTTGGATTAACTTTGACTGGATAAGAATCAGAAAAATGTTAGGATCGATTTAACTGAACCAGACAAAAGTCTTGGAATATCTTCAATTGGAATACGAATCAGGGAGATCTTAGCGTCGATCTGACTGAATCAGAGAAGGTCTTGGATTAACTTTGACTGGATAAGAATCAGAAAAATCTTAGGATCGATTTAACTGAACTAGACATAAGTCTTGGAATATCTTCAAATGGAATACGAATCAGGGAGATCTTAGCGTCGATGTAACTGAACCAGAGAAGGTCTTGCATTAACTTTGGCTGGATAAGAATCAGAAAAATCTTAGAATCGATTTAACTGAACCAGACAAAAGTCTTGGAATATATTCAACTGGAATACGAATCAGGGAGATCTTAGCATCGATCTGACTGAATCAGAGAAGGTCTTGGATTAACTTTAACTGGATAAGAATCAGAAAAATCTTAGGATCGACTTAACTGAACCAGACAAAAGTCTTGGAATACCTTCAACTGGAATACGAATCAGGGAGATCTTAGCGTCGATCTTACTGAACCAGAGAAGGTCTTGGTTAAATTTGACTGGATAAGAATCAGAAAAATCTTAGAATCGATTTAACTGAACCAGTCAAAAGTCTTGGAATATCTTCAACTGGAAAACGAATCAGGGAGATCTTAGCGTCGATCTGACTGAACCAGAGAAGGTCTTGGATTAACTTTGACTGGATAAGAATCAGAAAAATCTTAGGATGGATTTAACTGAACCAGACAAAAGTCTTGGAATATCTTCAACTGGAATACGAATCAGGGAGATCTTAGCGTCGATCTAACTGAACCAAAGAAGGTCTTGGATTAACTTTGACTGGATAATAATCAGAAAAATCTTAGGATCGATTTAACTGAATCAGACAAAAGTCTTGGAATATCTTCAACAAGAATAAGAATCAGGGAGATCTTAGCGTCGATCTGACTGAACCAGAGAAGGTCTTGGATTAACTTTGACTGGATAAGAATCCAAAAAATCTTAGAATCAATTTAACTGAACCAGACAAAATACTTGGAATATCTTCAACTGGAATACTAATCATGGAGATCTTAGCGTCGATCTGACTAAACCAGAGAAGGTCTTGGATTAACTTTGACTGGATAAGAATCAGAAAAATCTTAGAATCGATTTAACTGAACCAGACAAAAGTCATGGAATATCTTCAACTGGAATACGAATCAGGGAGATCTTAGCATCGATCTGACTGAACCAGAGAAGGTCTTAGATTAACTTTGACTGGATAAGAATCAGAAAAATCTTAGGATCGACTTAACTGAACCAGACAAAAGTCTTGGAATATCTTCAACTGGAATACGAATCAGGGAGATCTTAGCGTCGATCTGACTGAACCAGAGAAGGTCTTGGATTAACTTTGACTGGATAAGAATCCGAAAAATCATAGGATCGATTTAACTGAACAAGACAAAAATCTTGGAATATCTTCAACTGGAATACGAATCAGGGAGATCTTAGCGTCGATCTGACTGAACCAGAGAAGGTCTTGGATTAACTTTGACTGGATAACAATCAAAAAAATATTAGGATCGATTTGACTGAACCAGACATAAGTCTTGGAATATCTTTAACTGGAATACGAATCAGGGAGATCTTAGTGTCGATCTAACTGAACCAGAGAAGGTCTTGGATTAACTTTGACTGGATAAGAATCAGAAAAATCTTAGGATCGATTTAACTGAACCAAACAAAAGTCTTGGAATATCTTCAACAGGAATACGAATTAGGGAGATCTTAGCGTCGATCTGACTGAACCAGAGAAGGTCTTGGATTAACTTTGATTGGATAAGAATCAGAAAAATCTTAGGATCGATTTAACTGAACCAGACAAAAGTCTTGGAATATCTTCAAATGGAATACGAATCAGGGAAATCTTAGCATCGATCTGACTGAACCAGAGAAGGTCTTGGATTAACTTTGACTGGATAAGAATCAGAAAAATCTTAGGATCGATTTAACTGAACCAGACAAAAGTCTTGGAATATCTTCAACTGGAATACGAATCAGGGAGATCTTAGCGTCGATCTAACTGAACCAGAGAAGGTCTTGGATTAACTTTGACTGGATAAGAATCAGAAAAATCTTAGGATCGATTTAACTGAGCCAGACAAAATTATTGGAATATCTTCAACTGGAATACGAATCAGGGAGATCTTAGCGTCGATCTGACTGAACCAGAGAAGGTCTTGGATTAACTTTGACTGGATAAGAATCAGAAAAATCTTAGAATCAATATAACTGAACGAGACAAAAGTCTTGGAATATCTTCAATTGAAATACGAATCAGGGAGATCTTAGCGTCGATCTGACTAAACCATAGAAGGTCTTGGATTAACTTTGACTGGATAAGAATCAGAAAAATCTTAGAATCGATTTAACCGAACCAGACAAAAGTCTTGGAATATCTTCAACTGGAATACGAATCAGGGAGATCTTAGTGTCGATCTGACTGTACCAGAGAAGGTCTTGGATTAACTTTGACTGGATAAGAATCAGAAAAATTTTAGGATCGATTTAATTGAACCAGACGAAAGTCTCAGAATATCTTCAACTGGGAATTAGGGAGATCTTAGCGTCGATCTGACTAAACCAGAGAAGGTCTTGGATTAACTTTGACTGGATAAGAATCAGAAAAATCTTAGAATCGATTTAACTAAACCAGACAAAAGTCATGGAATATCTTCAACTGGAATACGAATCAGGGAGATCTTAGCGTCGATCTGACTGAACCAGAGAAGGTCTTAGATTAACTTTGACTGGATAAGAATCAGAAAAATCTTAGGATCGACTTAACTGAACCAGACAAAAGTCTTGGAATATCTTCAACTGGAATACGAATTAGGGAGATCTTAGCGTCGATCTGACTGAACCAGAGAAGGTCTTGGATTAACTTTGACTGGATAAGAATCCGAAAAATCATAGGATCGATTTAACTGAACAAGACAAAAATCTTGGAATATCTTCAACTGGAATACGAATCAGGGAGATCTTAGCGTCGATCTGACTGAACCAGAGAAGGTCTTGGATTAACTTTGACTGGATAACAATCAAAAAAATATTAGGATCGATTTGACTGAACCAGACATAAGTCTTGGAATATCTTTAACTGGAATACGAATCAGGGAGATCTTAGTGTCGATCTAACTGAACCAGAGAAGGTCTTGGATTAACTTTGACTGGATAAGAATCAGAAAAATCTTAGGATCGATTTAACTGAACCAAACAAAAGTCTTGGAATATCTTCAACAGGAATACGAATTAGGGAGATCTTAGCGTCGATCTGACTGAACCAGAGAAGGTCTTGGATTAACTTTGATTGGATAAGAATCAGAAAAATCTTAGGATCGATTTAACTGAACCAGACAAAAGTCTTGGAATATCTTCAAATGCAATACGAATCAGGGAAATCTTAGCATCGATCTGACTGAACCAGAGAAGGTCTTGGATTAACTTTGACTGGATAAGAATCAGAAAAATCTTAGGATCGATTTAACTGAACCAGACAAAAGTCTTGGAATATCTTCAACTGGAATACGAATCAGGGAGATCTTAGCGTCGATCTAACTGAACCAGAGAAGGTCTTGGATTAACTTTGACTGGATAAGAATCAGAAAAATCTTAGGATCGATTTAACTGAGCCAGACAAAAGTCTTGGAATATCTTCAACTGGAATACGAATCAGGGAGATCTTAGCGTCGATCTGACTGAACCAGAGAAGGTCTTGGATTAACTTTGAATGGATAAGAATCAGAAAAATCTTAGAATCAATATAACTGAACCAGACAAAAGTCTTGGAATATCTTCAATTGAAATACGAATCAGGGAGATCTTAGCGTCGATCTGACTAAACCATAGAAGGTCTTGGATTAACTTTGACTGGATAAGAATCAGAAAAATCTTAGAATCGATTTAACCGAACCAGACAAAAGTCTTGGAATATCTTCAACTGGAATACGAATCAGGGAGATCTTAGTGTCGATCTGACTGTACCAGAGAAGGTCTTGGATTAAATTTGACTGAATAAGAATCAGAAAAATCTTAGGATCGATTTAACTGAACCAGACAAAAGTCTTGGAATATCTTCAACTGGAATATGAATCAGGGAGATCTTAGCGTCGATCTGACTGAACCAGTGAAGGTCTTGGATTAACTTTGATTGGATAAGAATCAGAAAAATCTTAGGATCGATTTAACTAAACTAGACAAAAGTCTTAGAATATCTTCAACTGGAATACGAATCAGGGAGATTTTAGTGTCGATCTGACTGAACCAGAAAAGGTCTTGGATTAACTTTGACTGGATAAGAATCAGAAAAATCTTAGGATCGATTTAACTGAACCAGACATAAGTCTTGGAATATCTTCAACTGGAATACGAATCAGGGAGATCTTAGCATCGATCTGACTGAACCAGATAAGGTCTTGGATTAACTTTAACTGGATAAGAATCAGAAAAATCTTAGGATCGACTTAACTGAACCAGACAAAAGTCTTGGAATATCTTCAACTGGAATACGAATCAGGGAGATCTTAGCGTTGATCTAACTGAACCAGAGAAGGTCTTGGATTAACTTTGACTGGATAAGAATCAGAAAAATCTTAGGATCGATTTAACTGAACCAGATAAAAGTCTTGGAATATCTTCAACTGGAATACGAATCAGGGAGATCTTAGCGTCGATCTGACAGAACCAGAGAAGGTCTTGGATTAACTTTGACTGGATAAGAATCAGAAAAATCTTAGGATCGATTTAACTGAACCACACAAAAGTCTTGGAATATCTTCAACTGGAATACGAATCAGGGAGATCTTAGCGTCGATCTGACTGAACCAGAGAAGGTCTTGGATTAACTTTGACTGGATAACAATCAGAAAAATATTAGGATCGATTTAACTTAACCATACATAAGTCTTGGAATATCTTTAACTGGAATACGAATCAGGGAGATCTTAGCGTCGATCTAACTGAACCAGAGAAGGTCTTGGATTAACTTTGACTGGATAAGAATCAGAAAAATATTAGGATCGATTTAACTGAACCAAACAAAAGTCTTGGAATATCTTCAACTGGAATATGAATCAGGGAGATCTTAGCGTCGATCTGACTGAACCAGTGAAGGTCTTGGATTAACTTTGATTGGATAAGAATCAGAAAAATCTTAGGAATGATTTAACTGAACCAGACAAAAGTCTTGGAATATCTTCTACTGGAATACGAATCAGGGAGATCTTAGCATCGATCTGACTGAACCAGGGAAGGTCTCGGATTAACTTTGACTGGATAAGAATC
Source organism: Vicia faba (assembly GCA_948472305.1). Classification (NCBI taxonomy): domain Eukaryota; kingdom Viridiplantae; phylum Streptophyta; class Magnoliopsida; order Fabales; family Fabaceae; genus Vicia; species Vicia faba. The sequence continues at coordinate 586,401,685 of OX451737.1, read as the reverse complement.
AGAAAAATCTTAGGATCGATTTAACTGAACCAGACAAAAGTCTTGGAATATCTTCAACTGGAATACGAATCAGGGAGATCTTAGTGTTGATCTAACTGAACCAGAGAAGGTCTTGGATTAACTTTGACTGGATAAGAATCAGAAAAATCTTAGGATCGATTTAACTGAACCAGATAAAAGTCTTGGAATATCTTCAACTGGAATACGAATCAGGGAGATCTTAGCGTCAATCTGACTGAACCAGAGAAGGTCTTGGATTAACTTTGACTGGATAAGAATCAGAAAAATCTTAGGATCGATTTAACTGAACCAGACAAAAGTCTTGGAATATCTTCAACTGGAATACGAATCAGGGAGATCTTAGCGTCGATCTGACTAAACCAGAGAAGGTCTTGGATTAACTTTGACTGGATAACAATCAGAAAAATATTAGGATCGATTTAACTGAACCATACATAAGTCTTGGAATATCTTTAACTGGAATACGAATCAGGGAGATCTTAGCGTCGATCTAACTGAACCAGAGAAGGTCTTGGATTAACTTTGACTGGATAAGAATCAGAAAAATATTAGGATCGATTTAACTGAACCAAACAAAAGTCTTGGAATATCTTCAACTGGAATATGAATCAGGGAGATCTTAGCGTCGATCTGACTGAACCAGTGAAGGTCTTGGATTAACTTTGATTGGATAAGAATCAGAAAAATCTTAGGATCGATTTAACTAAACCAGACAAAAGTCTTAGAATATCTTCAACTGGAATACGAATCAGGGAGATCTTAGCATCGATCTGACTGAACCAGAGAAGGTCTTGGATTAACTTTGACTGGATAAGAATCAGAAAAATCTTAGGATCGATTTAACTGAACCAGACAAAAGTCTTGGAATATCTTCAACTGGAATACAAATCAGGGAGATCTTAGCGTCGATCTAACTGAACCAGAGAAGGTCTTGGATTAACTTTGACTGGATAAGAATCAGAAAAATCTTAGAATCGTTTTAACTGAACTAGACAAAAGTCTTGGAATATCTTCAACTGGAAAACGAATCAGGGAGATCTTAGCGTCAATCTGACTGAACCAGAGAAGGTCTTGGATTAACTTTGGCTGGATAAGAACCAGAAAAAATCTTAGAATCGATTTAACTGAACCAGACAAAAGTCTTGGAATATGTTCAACTGGAATACGAATCAGGGAGATCTTAGCATCGATCTGACTGAACCAGAGAAGGTCTTGGATTAACTTTAACTGGATAAGAATCAGAAAAATCATAGGATAGACTTAACTGAACCAGACAAAAGTCTTGGAATATCTTCAACTGGAATACGAATCAGGGAGATCTTAGCGTCGATCTGAATGAACCAGAGAAGGTCTTGGATTAACTTTGACTGGATAAGAATCAGAAAAATCTTAGAATCATTTTAACTGAACTAGACAAAAGTCTTGGAATATCTTCAACTGGAAAACGAATCAGGGAGATCTTAGCGTTGATCTGACTGAACCAGAGAAGGTCTTGGATTAACTTTGACTATATAAGAATCAGAAATATCTTAGGATCGACTTAACTGAACCAGACATAAGTCATCGAATATCTTTAACTAGAATACGAATCAGGGAGATCTTAGCGTCGATCTGACTGAACCAGAGAAGGTCTTGGATTAAATTTGACTGAATAAGAATCAGAAAAATCTTAGGATCGATTTAACTGAACCAGACAAAAGTCTTGGAATATCTTCAACTGGAATACGAATCAGGGAGATCTTAGCGTTGATCTAACTGAACCAGAGAAAGTCTTGGATTAACTTTGACTGGATAAGAATCAGAAAAATCTTAGGATCGATTTAACTGAACCAGATAAAAGTCTTGGAATATCTTCAACTGGAATACGAATCAGGGAGATCTTAGCGTCGATCTGACAGAACCAGAGAAGGTCTTGGATTAACTTTGACTGGATAAGAATCAGAAAAATCATAGGATCGATTTAACTGAACCACACAAAAGTCTTGGAATATCTTCAACTGGAATACGAATCAGGGAGATCTTAGCGTCGATCTGACTGAACCAGAGAAGGTCTTGGATTAACTTTGACTGGATAACAATCAGAAAAATATTAGGATCGATTTAACTGAACCATACATAAGTCTTGGAATATCTTTAACTGGAATACGAATCAGGGAGATATTAGCGTCGATCTAACTGAACCAGAGAAGGTCTTGGATTAACTTTGACTGGATAAGAATCAGAAAAATCTTAGGATCGATTTAACTGAACCAAACAAAAGTCTTGGAATATCTTCAACTGGAATACGAATCAGGGAGATCTTAGTGTCAATCTGACTAAACCAGAGAAGGTCTTGGATTAACTTTGATTGGATAAGAATCAGAAAAATCTTAGGATCGATTTAACTGAACCAGACAAAAGTCTTGGAATATCTTCAACTGGAATACGAATCAGGGAGATCTTAGCATCGATCTGACTGAACCAGAGAAGGTCTTGGATTAACTTTGACTGGATAAGAATCAGAAAAATCTTAGGATCGATTTAACTGAACCAGACAAAAGTCTTGGAATATCTTCAACTGGAATACGAATCAGGGAGATCTTAGTGTTGATCTAACTGAACCAGAGAAGGTCTTGGATTAACTTTGACTGGATAAGAATCAGAAAAATCTTAGGATCGATTTAACTGAACCAGATAAAAGTCTTGGAATATCTTCAACTGGAATACGAATCAGGGAGATATTAGCGTCAATCTGACTGAACCAGAGAAGGTCTTGGATTAACTTTGACTGGATAAGAATCAGAAAAATCTTAGGATCGATTTAATTGAACCAGACAAAAGTCTTGGAATATCTTCAACTGGAATACGAATCAGGGAGATCTTAGCGTCGATCTGACTAAACCAGAGAAGGTCTTGGATTAACTTTGACTGGATAACAATCAGAAAAATATTAGGATTGATTTAACTGAACCATACATAAGTCTTGGAATATCTTTAACTGGAATACGAATCAGGGAGATCTTAGCGTCGATCTAACTGAACCAGAGAAGGTCTTGGATTAACTTTGACTGGATAAGAATCAGAAAAATATTAGGATCGATTTAACTGAACCAAACAAAAGTCTTGGAATATCTTCAACTGGAATATGAATCAGGGAGATCTTAGCGTCGATCTGACTGAACCAGTGAAGGTCTTGGATTAACTTTGATTGGATAAGAATCAGAAAAATCTTAGGATCGATTTAACTAAACTAGACAAAAGTCTTAGAATATCTTCAACTGGAATACGAATCAGGGAGATCTTAGCATCGATCTGACTGAACCAGAGAAGGTCTTGGATTAACTTTGACTGGATAAGAATCAGAAAAATCTTAGGATCGATTTAACTGAACCAGACAAAAGTCTTGGAATATCTTCAACTGGAATACGAATCAGGGAGATCTTAGCGTCGATCTAACTTACCCAGAGAAGGTCTTGGATTAACTTTGACTGGATAAGAATCAGAAAAATCTTAGGATCGATTTAACTGAGCCAGACAAAAGTCTTGGAATATCTTCAACTGGAATACGAATCAGGGAGATCTTAGCGTCGATCTGACTGAACCAGAGAAGGTCTTGGATTAACTTTGACTGGATAAGAATCAAAAAAATCTTAGAATCAATTTAACTGAACCAGACAAAAGTCTTGGAATATATTCAACTGGAATACGAATCAGGGAGATCTTAGCGTCAATCTGACTAAACCATAGAAGGTCTTGGATTAACTTTGACTAGATAAGAATCAGAAAAATCTTAGAATCGATTTAACTGAACCAGACAAAAGTCTTGGAATATCTTCAACTGGAATACGAATCAGGGAGATCTTAGCGTCGATCTAACTGAACCAGAGAAGGTCTTGGATTAACTTTGACTGGATAAGAATCAGAAAAATATTAGGATCGATTTAACTGAACCAAACAAAAGTCTTGGAATATCTTCAACTGGAATATGAATCAGGGAGATCTTAGCGTCGATCTGACTGAACCAGTGAAGGTCTTGGATTAACTTTGATTGGATAAGAATCAGAAAAATCTTAGGAATGATTTAACTGAACCAGACAAAAGTCTTGGAATATCTTCTACTGGAATACGAATCAGGGAGATCTTAGCATCGATCTGACTGAACCAGGGAAGGTCTCGGATTAACTTTGACTGGATAAGAATCAGAAAAATCTTAGGATCGATTTAACTGAACCAGACAAAAGTCTTGGAATATCTTCAACTGGAATACGAATCAGGGAGATCTTAGTGTTGATCTAACTGAACCAGAGAAGGTCTTGGATTAACTTTGACTGGATAAGAATCAGAAAAATCTTAGGATCGATTTAACTGAACCAGATAAAAGTCTTGGAATATCTTCAACTGGAATACGAATCAGGGAGATCTTAGCGTCAATCTGACTGAACCAGAGAAGGTCTTGGATTAACTTTGACTGGATAAGAATCAGAAAAATCTTAGGATCGATTTAACTGAACCAGACAAAAGTCTTGGAATATCTTCAACTGGAATACGAATCAGGGAGATCTTAGCGTCGATCTGACTAAACCAGAGAAGGTCTTGGATTAACTTTGACTGGATAACAATCAGAAAAATATTAGGATCGATTTAACTGAACCATACATAAGTCTTGGAATATCTTTAACTGGAATACGAATCAGGGAGATCTTAGCGTCGATCTAACTGAACCAGAGAAGGTCTTGGATTAACTTTGACTGGATAAGAATCAGAAAAATATTAGGATCGATTTAACTGAACCAAACAAAAGTCTTGGAATATCTTCAACTGGAATATGAATCAGGGAGATCTTAGCGTCGATCTGACTGAACCAGTGAAGGTCTTGGATTAACTTTGATTGGATAAGAATCAGAAAAATCTTAGGATCGATTTAACTAAACCAGACAAAAGTCTTAGAATATCTTCAACTGGAATACGAATCAGGGAGATCTTAGCATCGATCTGACTGAACCAGAGAAGGTCTTGGATTAACTTTGACTGGATAAGAATCAGAAAAATCTTAGGATCGATTTAACTGAACCAGACAAAAGTCTTGGAATATCTTCAACTGGAATACAAATCAGGGAGATCTTAGCGTCGATCTAACTGAACCAGAGAAGGTCTTGGATTAACTTTGACTGGATAAGAATCAGAAAAATCTTAGAATCGTTTTAACTGAACTAGACAAAAGTCTTGGAATATCTTCAACTGGAAAACGAATCAGGGAGATCTTAGCGTCAATCTGACTGAACCAGAGAAGGTCTTGGATTAACTTTGGCTGGATAAGAACCAGAAAAAATCTTAGAATCGATTTAACTGAACCAGACAAAAGTCTTGGAATATGTTCAACTGGAATACGAATCAGGGAGATCTTAGCATCGATCTGACTGAACCAGAGAAGGTCTTGGATTAACTTTAACTGGATAAGAATCAGAAAAATCATAGGATAGACTTAACTGAACCAGACAAAAGTCTTGGAATATCTTCAACTGGAATACGAATCAGGGAGATCTTAGCGTCGATCTGAATGAACCAGAGAAGGTCTTGGATTAACTTTGACTGGATAAGAATCAGAAAAATCTTAGAATCATTTTAACTGAACTAGACAAAAGTCTTGGAATATCTTCAACTGGAAAACGAATCAGGGAGATCTTAGCGTTGATCTGACTGAACCAGAGAAGGTCTTGGATTAACTTTGACTATATAAGAATCAGAAATATCTTAGGATCGACTTAACTGAACCAGACATAAGTCATCGAATATCTTTAACTAGAATACGAATCAGGGAGATCTTAGCGTCGATCTGACTGAACCAGAGAAGGTCTTGGATTAAATTTGACTGAATAAGAATCAGAAAAATCTTAGGATCGATTTAACTGAACCAGACAAAAGTCTTGGAATATCTTCAACTGGAATACGAATCAGGGAGATCTTAGCGTTGATCTAACTGAACCAGAGAAAGTCTTGGATTAACTTTGACTGGATAAGAATCAGAAAAATCTTAGGATCGATTTAACTGAACCAGATAAAAGTCTTGGAATATCTTCAACTGGAATACGAATCAGGGAGATCTTAGCGTCGATCTGACAGAACCAGAGAAGGTCTTGGATTAACTTTGACTGGATAAGAATCAGAAAAATCATAGGATCGATTTAACTGAACCACACAAAAGTCTTGGAATATCTTCAACTGGAATACGAATCAGGGAGATCTTAGCGTCGATCTGACTGAACCAGAGAAGGTCTTGGATTAACTTTGACTGGATAACAATCAGAAAAATATTAGGATCGATTTAACTGAACCATACATAAGTCTTGGAATATCTTTAACTGGAATACGAATCAGGGAGATATTAGCGTCGATCTAACTGAACCAGAGAAGGTCTTGGATTAACTTTGACTGGATAAGAATCAGAAAAATCTTAGGATCGATTTAACTGAACCAAACAAAAGTCTTGGAATATCTTCAACTGGAATACGAATCAGGGAGATCTTAGTGTCAATCTGACTAAACCAGAGAAGGTCTTGGATTAACTTTGATTGGATAAGAATCAGAAAAATCTTAGGATCGATTTAACTGAACCAGACAAAAGTCTTGGAATATCTTCAACTGGAATACGAATCAGGGAGATCTTAGCATCGATCTGACTGAACCAGAGAAGGTCTTGGATTAACTTTGACTGGATAAGAATCAGAAAAATCTTAGGATCGATTTAACTGAACCAGACAAAAGTCTTGGAATATCTTCAACTGGAATACGAATCAGGGAGATCTTAGTGTTGATCTAACTGAACCAGAGAAGGTCTTGGATTAACTTTGACTGGATAAGAATCAGAAAAATCTTAGGATCGATTTAACTGAACCAGATAAAAGTCTTGGAATATCTTCAACTGGAATACGAATCAGGGAGATATTAGCGTCAATCTGACTGAACCAGAGAAGGTCTTGGATTAACTTTGACTGGATAAGAATCAGAAAAATCTTAGGATCGATTTAATTGAACCAGACAAAAGTCTTGGAATATCTTCAACTGGAATACGAATCAGGGAGATCTTAGCGTCGATCTGACTAAACCAGAGAAGGTCTTGGATTAACTTTGACTGGATAACAATCAGAAAAATATTAGGATTGATTTAACTGAACCATACATAAGTCTTGGAATATCTTTAACTGGAATACGAATCAGGGAGATCTTAGCGTCGATCTAACTGAACCAGAGAAGGTCTTGGATTAACTTTGACTGGATAAGAATCAGAAAAATATTAGGATCGATTTAACTGAACCAAACAAAAGTCTTGGAATATCTTCAACTGGAATATGAATCAGGGAGATCTTAGCGTCGATCTGACTGAACCAGTGAAGGTCTTGGATTAACTTTGATTGGATAAGAATCAGAAAAATCTTAGGATCGATTTAACTAAACTAGACAAAAGTCTTAGAATATCTTCAACTGGAATACGAATCAGGGAGATCTTAGCATCGATCTGACTGAACCAGAGAAGGTCTTGGATTAACTTTGACTGGATAAGAATCAGAAAAATCTTAGGATCGATTTAACTGAACCAGACAAAAGTCTTGGAATATCTTCAACTGGAATACGAATCAGGGAGATCTTAGCGTCGATCTAACTTACCCAGAGAAGGTCTTGGATTAACTTTGACTGGATAAGAATCAGAAAAATCTTAGGATCGATTTAACTGAGCCAGACAAAAGTCTTGGAATATCTTCAACTGGAATACGAATCAGGGAGATCTTAGCGTCGATCTGACTGAACCAGAGAAGGTCTTGGATTAACTTTGACTGGATAAGAATCAAAAAAATCTTAGAATCAATTTAACTGAACCAGACAAAAGTCTTGGAATATATTCAACTGGAATACGAATCAGGGAGATCTTAGCGTCAATCTGACTAAACCATAGAAGGTCTTGGATTAACTTTGACTAGATAAGAATCAGAAAAATCTTAGAATCGATTTAACTGAACCAGACAAAAGTCTTGGAATATCTTCAACTGGAATACGAATCAGGGAGATCTTAGCGTCGATCTGACTGAACCAAAGAAGGTCTTGGATTAACTTTGACTGGATAAGAATTAGAAAAATCTTAGGATCGACTTAACTGAACCAGACAAAAGTCTTGGAATATCTTCAACTGGAATACGAATCAGGGAGATCTTAGCATCGATCTTACTGAACCAGAGAAGGTCTTGGATTAACTTTGTCTGGATAAGAATCAGAAAAATCTTAGGATCGATTTAACTGAAACAGACAATAATCTTGGAATATCTTCAACTAGAATACGAATCAGAGAGATCTTAGCGTCGATCTGACTGAACCAGAGAAGGTCTTGGATTAACTTTGACTGGATAAGAATCAGAAAAATCTTAGGATCGATTTAACTGAACCAGACAAAAGTCTTGGAATATCTTCAACTGGAATACGAATCAGGGAGATCTTAGCGTCGATCTGACTGAACCAGAGAAGGTCTTGGATTAACTTTGACTGGATAAGAATCAGAAAAATCTTAGGATCGATTTAACTGAACCAGACAAAAGTCTTGGAATATCTTCAACTGGAATACGAATCAGGGAGATCTTAGTGTCGCTCTGACTGAACCAAAGAAGGTCTTGGATTAACTTTGACTGGATAAGAATCAAAAAAATATTAGGATCGATTTAACTCAACCAGACAAAAGTCTTGGAATATCTTCAATTGGAATACGAATCAGGGAGATCTTAGCGTCGATCTGACTGAACCAGAAAAGGTCTTGGATTAACTTTGACTGGATAAGAATCAGAAAAATCTTAGGATCGATTTAACTGAACCAGACAAAATTCTTCCATAGATGTAGTTTTTCTTTTGAGGGGACTACTAGGTCATATGAGTAGTTAGTGGTGTTTACTGATTCGTCTTTCCCTGAAACGGTAAAGAGTTAGTCATATGCAATTTCATGATGTATTAAATCCATGATATATATCAAGCAATGATGCTCTCAACATAAATGAGATTGTATGGTATGATGCGTATATGCATGTATCATGATGTTTGGAAATGTAATATTTTAGCTGGGGAAAATAAATCCCGGAAAGCCGCTGGAAACAAGAGTTGAATTATTTGCTTCCGCTGGGGATGTTGAACGAAGGTGATTGCGAGAATAAACCTACAGGAGAAGATAACTCCGTTGGGGAATAAACTGATGAGGAGATTACCTTGTGGGGAAGAGATGCTCTGCTGAGGATTCCACTGATAAATTCCGTCGGGATGAATTATCATTGCTGGTGATATTGAGTCCTATTAGGGATTGAATTCCTGTTTATGAAAGGAAGGAACTCCTCTGGGGACGATATTTGGTTGCGACTTCTCTGGAATAACCTTTTAGACTCTCATAGGGATAATCCTTTGAGTTTTGCTGGGAATGATCCTTTGAACTCGGCTGGGGAGATTTATTTTTGTACTCCGCTGGGGATAAACTTTCAGAGTCTACTTGGGATGATGCTTCAACTCCGTTGGGGAAGCTTTTTCAGACTGCACTGGGAAAATTTTACCTCCACTGGGGATAGTTTGTATTCTGCCGGGGAATACTCTTATACTCCGTTGGGAAATATTAAGACTACCGTGGATATTAAGCCTTTTCAGTATTGATGATAGATAAACTCTGCTTGGGGAGAATATTACCGATTCGTTCACGGTTGCAAGTCTCAGCTGGGGAGAGTTAACATTACTGTCTTTTCCTACTCTGCGGGGAGTGAATGTTACTGGGACGCATGCCGAGGATATGACGATGGCTTTGCATCGAGACTTTTCTGCCCCTGTATCTGCGGGAGAAGGTGCCCGCGGAGGCCTTGTGGATCGAGTATTATCCCAAACTATGAGGTGCTTGGTATCTTTCGATTGAAATGACAAGTCTTCTTCTGGTAGGCAAGTGACGAGATGACGGGACATAGTCATACGCTTTGATCCCTAATTTTTTCCTGGACCGCCCTTTCGGGTTTTTAGTCCACCGAGATACCCTTTTTTGCCCAAGCCGCCTTTTCAGGTTTTCGACTTACCGGGTGTACAAATTTTTTCCATTTTTATCCCTAATTTTTGCCCGAACCCTTTTGGTTTGCCAGGAAGCCCTTATTTTTTCCTAGGCCAGTCGACCTAGCGGGTCTTTGATTATGCGTAGTATTTTCTGATTATGTCCATGCTCTCAGGGTGTAGGGAGTTGTTAGTGTCTGTAGTGTCGTGTTGCCATACTACCAGAAGATGTTTGATCATGCAAGATTCGTTGCTGGAATTCATGTCCAATGCCCCAATTGATTCAGATGGAGATTTGCCCCTGGCTATTTGGCATTTTGAGAGATTCCTTGAATCTTGACTTGACTGCCCCAGATGATGGACAATGATCATGTCGTGCCCCTTGATTGGAAGTGTTTTTCCACTTGAGGTGATCCTTTTTATTGAGAAGGTTTTTTGTTCACTAGATATTCGTCGTGCGAATTTCTCTGCTGTTGAACAAATAGTCATATGCAAACAATGTTATTTTAAGAACGCAACGCTTATGTCTGTCTTGAAATTTTTGAAAATGCATTTTTTAGTAAAACAGGAAAATTTTGTAAAATGTGATGTCAGCTCAGGATTTACAGCAAGTCCTACAGGAGTCAGAATACCTTTGGTAATAGTATGCTTTCGAACTAACCCATGCTTCAGCTAGGACTTTTAAGGGTTATAACGTGGCCTGGTTCACAGTTCAAGAAACAAAGGATAAAGGCTCAAAATTTATTTGTACCCACCCATTCTTCGCGATGTTCTTCGATCCTAAACTCAGCTAATCGTGCAGTAAATCCCGTTTGAGTCTTTGCTCTGATATTCCAGTGATGGTTCGGATACTGACAATTTATTTTGAACAGGCAGTCATTTTGTTGAGAGTTTGCTGGATCTCTTCCTTTTTGGTTTTTATTATCCCTGTTTTTTGCATGAACTGTTTTTTTTGTGATTACAGTCAGCGGGATGCCCCAGTTTTTCTTAAGTCTCCTTCACAGGTTTTGACTTATTGGGCTTTTATTTTGAGAGATAATGACTGCCTGTCCTTACGATTATACGAAACCAACACCGTCTTTTGTTTCAGAAGGACTTCTTTGATGCCATTCATTGTACACCTGGATCAACTGAGAAAACTACCCTACCCCAGGTTATAATTAAGGGTTTTAATTTGTGAAAAGAAAAACTCCAACTTCCTTGGCTCAAAGGGGTTGACTAGGGATTATCTTCCTTATAACTCCACTGTTTAGTATTTGAAACAATGCCTGTACCTCGTCAGCGGGGTCTGTTCAAAAGCATACTGTAGAGATTTTAATATCATTTTTTTCATCCTCCCTCTAAAGGCTTAGAATTTTTTTAATCGAGAGTTGATCATCACAAAAATGAAAGCAATTTGATTATAGTGAATACAAATGGATTGATTCAAAACAGACATATGCAATGCATTGATAAAGTAACAAAGTTTGACATGAATAAATGTTCAAACAATCAAAAGAAAATTACAAATTGAAAATTCTAATGAACAAAAAAGTCTTCTCGTCTCAGGACTTGTCACTTCAAATGGTGAACCTTGGGGGGATGACAAAAGAATTCAATCTGAGCGTCTTGTGTAAGTTCCAAAGCTCCCTCATGAATCAGGTCTTGAATTTTGTTTCTCAATGCCCAACAGCCGTTGGTGTCATGTCCCGGGCTGTTGGAGTGATAGGCACACCTGGCATCATGATTGTAACTTGGGGAGGCTATGTGGGGATTATGAGGAGGGTCCCTTAACGTCACTAGATTCAATCTTAACAGGTGTTGTAAAGCTTGAGACAATGGCATGTTGAGCTTGGTAAACTGCCTCTTGGGTGTATCCGGCTTACTCTGATTAACCCGTTGTTTTTGGCGAGTTTGTTGTTGGACTCTTGAGGTGGAAGCAACTTGGAGAGCTCCATTCTTCACCAAACCCAAACCTGGTTTTCTTGAAAGTTGATCAGTGACTTGGCCTCCGGCCCTGACTGTTTGCTTCACACTGTTGTATCTGTCTTGATGAAGCTGGTTTATAATGGTTCTCAACTCTTCTTGTTCTCGGGCTAAGCTTTGGATAAGAGCCATCTGCCCCAGCATCTGGGTTTATATGGCACCTAACTCAGCTTGCAGTTGTTCCACCCGTTCGTCCTTATTGTTTTCAGGACTTTTCTTGACCAAGTTCCTGATGAGGAGTGTTTTCAACTCTTCCTGCCCCTTGGATAGGTTTAGGAATACGTCCCTGAACTGAGCTTCTTGAGTTTGAAGATCTTGTTTGTCTTGTTGGAAAGACATTGCTGAAATAAACAGTGAGAACATGAGAGACCTGTACTGGGAGACCTGTTATGCAATGATATGTATGATATATGTATGCAATGTTTTCAAGGATCTCGCGGGGTAAACAAGAAACTTGTTAGTTATTGAATTTTGCAGCTTTGATTGAAGAAACTTCGTGTTTGTTGAGAGTCCTTCTTCAAGAGTCAAGCTCACCATATCGAGTGGGTCATAGCCACCAACTCAAGTTATCGTGTTTTGATCTCTAGACGACATTGGCTAGAGGAAAATAAATCCCCTTGCCCTTTGCTAGACATTTGGTTCATCATAACCTGCATCACAAACCTTTGAGATCCTTGAAATGGTTAAGGAAATGTTAAAGCATGATGTTATGATGCGTATGCTATGCGTTTTAAGAAAAAATATGAGGTGATGTAAGTAAACCTGAATAAATCCAAATTATTGGATAAGGACTGTAAATAAAACCTACAAGGAACTCATGTTGTCAGATAACAAGAATGTGCAAGTAGTTCAAGTTTGAAGGCATACAAGTCACACAAACAACCTTAAGTTTAGGCTGGCATGGAGTTTAGGTATTACCCTCTTTCAGTTTAGTTGGTTTAACCTGTCCTAGAAATAGTAATCGGGTTCTAGAGGATCTCAATATCACTGACCACCCTCGATCGGTCATAATTCCAGTTTAGCAACCTTTTCTTGCGGCCAGAATCATCGCGAGAGTTTGGTCTCAATGAGTGTAGCATACTGCTACTGTTCTATGGCCAAGTTGGTCAATTTAAGGTTCTAAGATCAGTTGGTGCTTAATGACCCCTTAGCAGACCCATATTCTCCTCGTTGCGCCACAAGGGATATCGGTACATACTAAAGTGCCACACTAACGTAGCTACTACTTCAACTGTATCGGTCTACACCGTACAGTTCCCCCACAGTTTATTGCTACTTACCTAAAGGGTATCCCCTAGATCCGAGTTAGGATCTATAGCAACTCTGATACAAGCCCACAAATATAAAGCATACAAGTCAAGCAATTGAAAACAATATGAACTATTCCTAAGGTACACCCTACTTATTAAGCGTCCCCAACAGAGTCGCCAGTCCTGTGATACGGTAGGAGAGAACTGACTGTTTTTTGGAATGCTGGTTTGTGTTTTGCGTTTGTTTTCGCAAAATGTCGCGGTAAGCAAGAGTCTCCACCGACTTTTATTTTATTGAACAAGGAAAGAAAAAAAGCACAGAAAAATTCCTTTTTCGAGATGTTTCTCGGGTCCGGGGGGTAGATTATAGAAAGGGAAGGTGTTAGCACCCTTTCTATCCGTGGTTATCCACGGGCTCTTAGGTACTTGCTCAAAGTGTTTTCAAAATTTGCTTTCTTTGTGTTTGTGGGTTTGAAAAAGTTTTTGTTTTGAAAACTTCGATTTAACTCTTGCTTCTGTCCTCAAGAGTGTACGAAGTGTTTTTGAAAACATTGTTCGAAAAGTGTAAGTGTGAAAAGTATTTTTGTTTTTGTAAGAGAAAGTACTTAAGAACCATCTACCTAGTCAAAAAAGGAATCGTTCTATGCTATCTTCCTTTAGACAATGCTATCCCACTATGAATGAGTAGGTAGCACCGTCGTTGGAGTTTAAGGGTCAATTCGATTTTAGGGACTTACGGTCACCAAAGCAATGTTAGGACGCTTTAGCGGTAACCCTAATATCCTAGATCATTTGTTTTGAGGCAACAATATCCGAGGCAACCATTTCGAGGCGACTATGATATTTGGACAAGAGGGCGACCTCTAAAGTGACCTATACTCAATAACCGCTTACGAAGGCAACCAAGTGGGATGTACCCTAGGAGTGCGCATATGCGAGTGTGTTGATTTCAGTTATTTTTATCTTTTCACGTGTTTAAGGTGATCTAACCATTTTAAGATTTAGGCATTCATTCTTGTCATGCAAACCCTATTACCAAACATCTAACAGTTGTATAATTAGCGGAATTAAAATGCGGAAATTTAACTAACTATTACAAGGCGTCGGGTATTTACATCGCCAAAAGCAACCCTTTGAAATAAATGAGGAAAATAAATAAAGCGATAAAAATATCCCTAATTATCTATTACATTCCGGAAACATATACGATATTGAATAAAAATGGATAGCGCGCGCGAAATTAAACCGAATGCGTGTTCTAGGGTTTTGACCCTTTGATTATTAAAGAAAATATTTTTTTTGTTTGTTTTTGAATTAAGAAAGAAATTAAACTAAGTCTATTATTAAGTTAATAAAAAAATTAATTAATAAAAATATTTTTGGGTTTTTGATATTTAAAGAATTAAAAATAAATTTAATCGAAGTTAATAAAACCTAATTGTCTAAGTTAATTTTAATTATTGCAAAATATATTAAAAGTTATTCCTAATTAAAACTAAATTAATTAAATGATTTTGTTAACAAAAAATAAAATACTGAAATTTAATTTAATAAATAAAATATTTTTTGGTTTTAATTTTATGAAGAAAAATGTTTGATTGTGTGATACGGTGGGAGAACTGACTTGAGGTTTCGCGTTTGTGTTCGCAATTGTTCGGTTTAGCAAGAGTCGCCATCGACTTTTTATTTTATCCCAAGGAAAGGCCAAAAAGCACAGGAAAGACCTTTGAGATGTTTTCTTAGGTTCGGGGGGTATATTATGAAGAGGGAAGGTGCTAGCACCCTTTTCATCCATGGTTATCCATGGGATCTTAGTTACTTGTTTAGATCACTTGCTTTTGCTTTTCAATTGTTTAAAATGGTGCTTTGTGTGTGTGGTTTTGTAAATGCTTTGAAAAAGAAGCCTTTGTCTAGGCAACCTTTGTAATGATTCTTGTTCGAATATACACAAAGGTGTGTGTCTTTTTGAAAAGATATTTCAATGTTTTGAAAGTGTTTTGAAATTGTGTTTTGAAGTTGTGTTGTGATGTGTGTTTGAAAATAGCAAGGATGTTTTGTAAGTTTTGATCAAGTAACCGAGAGTTGTCTACCATATTTTACTCAAAGATTTTTCTTATGTTTTCAATCGTTTTGACAGTGTTTATTGCACCATTGTGTTTGGTGAACAACCTTGTGTTAGGATGTTAAACGGGACATGCGCGGGTCATCGTATACAATCATTTAAAGCAACTTGTGAGACGTTCTAGCAATTTTGTAAGGGACGAGATCGTTTTATCGAAGGAAACATCGAGGGTCATCGAGGGACTACGATCTTTGTTTATCGAAGGGGCATTTGCTAGAGTGTCTCATATTCGAGGGACATGATTGTATTTTCCGAGGCAACATGCGAGGTTACCCTAGAGGTGCAAGTGTGATTTGTGTATTGATTTTCATGCATTTATCTTGTATTAGGTTATCTAGCGATTGATTTTAGAGCTTCGCATATAAACCCTAATTACTATACAGTATATTGAAAGCAATAAATTGCGGGAATTTAAAGTCTAAGTTATTACAAAAAGTATCCGGGGATGAGGGTACAATTATTTACAAATGGGGATGAGTCTCACATGAATAATAATGTTCAAATATGTGTTACAACCAAATTGAACTGTCACGATTCAATGTAAGATTATAACAATTTATAAAAATAATGAGAATAAAAAATATTATGAGATGCATGTATTTATTCACAAATAAACAAAATAAAATTTAACCTAATAAAGATTAAGTATTGTTATTATTTTTGTGTTTTATGATTTATGAAAAGAAAAAGTTTTAAAGAAAGAAAATTATTTAAATTAATGTTTCTATCATTTTGTATTTTTTATTAGTGTGACAATTATTAATAAAGAAAAAGACAAATTAGTTTTAAGAAAATAAATACTATTAGTATTTTTATTAACAAGATAAAAACAAATTATTCTAAAATGAAACAAAAAAGGGTTAGTATTTGTTAAATAAAAAAGAAATGAAGTTAAAGTAAAACAAGGATGATGGGCTAGAGATATGCATTGTTAGGCCCACAATTAAAAGGAGTGAAACTGATAGAATGCAAATGGAGGGGGGTGCATTGGCTAAAATGTTGTGGGCTATTTGCAAAGTTTGGGGCGGGTTAAGCCCAAGACAAGTTGGTACAACATTTTTTGGGGTTTGCTCAATGTTTAGGGTTTGCAATTTGACTTTTACAGCGGCGCCTCCTTGCTATTCTTCTCCGTTTCTCTCATCTTTCTCAGGCTATGAGCACTGATTCCTCCTTTGAACCTCCAGGTTGCCGGAGCGCTTCCATCTCTCGCTCTCTTCCTCCTCACAGTGGCCCACGGTTGTGGTTTGAGCGGTATGAATCGTTATCTTTATCTTTTAGGGTTTCACAGTTATGTTCATTAGTTTGAGTATTACTTGCATGCATGTTTTAATTTATGGTTTTTGATGTTTGATGTGCAGTAAAAAAAAGGTTGAGAACAACTTACCTTGGGGAAGATTGAGAGGAAAAGGGAGGGAGTGAAGAGGGATCAGTGGCGCTTCTGGTGGCCGGAGCAGAAGATGGAGATGATGGTAGCTTTTCCGGTATCTCTGTTTCCTTGATTTGTTTGATGATGAGTATTTTCTGAAAACTTTATTCTATTTTTGAAAATCTTCCTCTTTTTGATGATGAACGTATTTCTGAAATAATGTTTATTGTTGTTGCTTTTCGTTGGTGATGAACTTAGCTTCTGAAACTTTATTTGCTTCTGAATCTTTTCCTTTCTCCTTGCTGAATATTGATGATGAGTTTAGTCCTGAGACTTGTGTTTTCGTTGTTGATGATGAACTTAGCTTCTGAATGCTCTTCCTCTTCTCTTGGTCACTGATGTTTTGATGATGAATGATTCTGAAATAATTAGCTTTGTTTTGCTTTGAGTTTGTTGCCTTTTTGAAGATGATGAAATGTTCTGGGAGCTATTTTGTTTGCTTCTGACTTTTTTTACAGGCTGTGTAATTTGCAGTTTTGCAAGCAAGTTTGCAGTTTTGCAAGCAAGTTTGCAGTTTTGCAAGCAAGTTTGCAGTTTTGATTTGTGTAGGTTTTGCAACTGTAGTTTGCAGTTTGGCAAGTTCTATTTTGCAGTTGGTATTTACTGCAGGTTTGCAGTATGGAAAGCAGGTTTGTTAGTTTGGACAGGTTTGAGCTGTTGTAGCTTTGGCTTTGTTGAGCTTGTTTGGCTTACAGTTTTTGGCTTGTTTGATTGTATTCTGTAGTTTGTTTTTGGGCTTTTGCAGGTTTGCAGTTTGTTTTTTGGGCAAGCTGAAGGTTTACAGGCTTGAGCAAGCAGGTTTGTTACTGTGAGTTTGTTATTTGTTTTTTGTTTTTTGCAAGCAGGTCTGTAGCTTGCAGGTTGGGGACTGTAGGTTTGATTTGTTCTCTCCCTCTGGATTTTTATACAGTCTTCCTCTTTATATCTTTTATTTTCTTTGATAACTTTAAAACAGCCTGCCTTTTTCCAAAACTGCAAACTCTTTTCACTAAAAGGTCCTCTCTTTCTCTCTCTCTCTAAGCACCTTTTGCTTACTTTATTATATCTTTCTGAAAAGTTTTGTCTAGGATGGAAAATGATGATGGCTATTGCAAGCCTCTAGCTTGTAATTTGGTTTATCTCTCTGCACTGTGTACTTGCTGTACTTGTTTGCCTTGACAGTTTGCATACTTTTTGCATTGTACTTTGCCTTGACAGTTTTGTAATTCAGTTTGACATGCTTGGTTACTGCAGTTTGAAATTCAGTTTGGTTAATGCATTGTAGTTAGCTTGCCATGCTTGCTCATGTTTGCCTTGCTGACTTGTTTATGTTTTTGTACTTGAACCAAATGTATGCTTATATTTTATATCTTTTATTTTTCTCTCTGTGAACCGAGAAGAGCGATCTTCTTGTGATTTGCAGAGAGGAAAATAAAATATGATGAACATAGCATTCTGATTCCAGCCGACAAACTTTAATGATGATTTCTTTCTTTTTTTTTCAATTGAAAATTCTTCCGTATTAATCTCTTTTTCTCTGTCTTTTGTAGGTGCGTACCAATTGGACGATAGAGGAAGCAGTAGAAACCAAATATCTTGAGCATGGGAGCACTTGAAGTTTAGGAGATTTAGGCTTAGAAATAGATAGATTTTTTCATTTGTTGTAAACAATCATTATTGTAAATACTATAAGTTGTAAGCTTACCATTTTCCAATAAATTTTGTAACAACATTTGAAATGAAATAAACAGTCTTTATCCAAAAGAAAATTCTACTGTCAAATATCTTCCAATCTTTCCTCGCATGTTTATTTAATTATTTAAGACTCTTATATCAAAATAATTGAAACTGTGTCTCAATAATTCTAATCCAGATGAAATAAATAATCAACAAACTTTGCAGTCTCGCAACCTTGCATCAATCACAATGCGCATGGTATTCCAATTAACATATGCATTGTACAGTTAAACAAACAAGCATTCCATTAAACGGTAAACCTTTCACTCCACTAATCAAGCAGATGCCTTAATGTCCCAATCAAAAGTCTCAGCTCTTATCCCAGATAATTAGGTTTTGAGAAACAAGCGTGAAAACAATGTAACAGTTTAACCGAATTTCTGAGGATTCTGTTTCTTCTGAGAAATACGAGCGAAAACCCTAATCCTGGATTGTCTGCTAAAGAAAGATCTTCTTGATCAATTCCTGAGTCAATCTTAACAAAATAGAGAAAACCATAATTCTGGATTGGCTGATAAAGAAAAGTCTGTTTGACCGATTCTTGAGCCAATCTCAAAAATCAGAGAAAACACTGGGGTTGTGATTTCTTGTGAAAAAGGGAGGGCAAATTTTGGGGTACAACAATTTCCCCTGTTCAATCTTCTTGAACCTGAAGAGTTAGATTGGCAAGTTTTCCGTTCGCGACACGAAGGTAAAATATGATTGGACACTAGAGTGCCCCTAAATTTGCACTCGTCAAAGCATAGTTGAGGGAATGGGCTTAAAGATGCCATTTGGAGATGTGACAGAATCTTGTCGGAGATGGGCTTAAAGATGCCATCCAAGAATGTTTGTTGAACTGTATGTCGTAGGTGAAAGGGTGAGTATCAAAAAGGTATCCGTGTTTGGAACGTCTCTGAGATGGGGGTATGAATAAGAAATAGATTAGCATCCGTGTTTGGAGAATCCGTAAACTATTTTCATGAGTTGAGTCTGAACAAGTGATAGATTAACATCCGTTTTTGGAGAATCCGTAAACTGTTTTCATGATTTAGGAGTTGAAGTTTTCTAATCTTATTCTGAAAAGGGTAAAATATTAGCTGAAACACAAAATTACGTTGCATGAAATGTATGATGCAATGTATGTGTTATATCAATGTTTATGATATATGAATGCAATGTATGTGCATGTAAGCCGATGAGCTGTCTTGCTGAGGAAGATAAATCCTGGATAACTGGAGATAATAAAATCTTTGACCGCTGTCGGGGAAAATAAATCCTTGACTGCTGTTGGGGATTGAAAATCCTTTGATCGTTGAAAATGAGAAGTCCTGGGACCAATGTTGAAGAGTATGCATATCTTCAAGCTTTTTGACAACCTCTGTGGGGAGAAGTTATATTGCTGGGGAAAGTCAGGAGTTTGGGTTGTATGCCAATCTACTGGGGATTCCTGTTTTGAGGAGATCTTTGTCAGGGAATATCTGAAAACTCTGTGAGGAATTGAGAATGAGAGTCTTCATTCTGCTTGGGGAATTGGCGTTGAGGAGCGAAGAACGAGAATCTTCGATCTGCAGGGGATTTGAAATTCTGACAAATTCATGCTGAGAGTAAAGAAAGTTCCGGAGAATCAAGGATGGGAGTCTTGATTTTGTTTGGGAGTAAGAACTCTGTGAGGAATAGCCATACTATTGAAGAGTAGCTATCCTGTTGAAGAGTGAAACTCAGGGTTCTGGAAAAAGCTTATTCCTGTTTGGAAGAAGTTCAGGTTTAAGTTGTACACCACTTTGAGAATGAGAATCTTCATTCTGTCGGGAATATCAGAAATTCAGGTGTTATACCATTTTGAGAATGAGAATCTTCATTCTGTCGGGAATATCAGAAATTCGGGTGTTATACCACTTTGAGAATGAGAATCTTCATTCTGTCAGGAATATCAGAAATTCAGGTGTTATACCACTTTGAGAATGAGAATCTTCATTCTGTCGGGAATATCAGAAATTCAGGTGTTATACCACTTTGAGAATGAGAATCTTAATTCTGTCGGGAATATCAGGAGGTAGGGAGTATGCCAATCTACTGGGGAAGCAGGAATGAGAATCTTCATTCATGCGTTTGGGTCAGGAGGTTGGGAGTATGCCAATCTACTGGGGTTTCAGGGATGAGAATCTTCATTCTGTTAACAGTATCAGGAGCTTGGGAGTATACCAATCTTATGAGGTTTCAAGGATGAGAATCTTCATTCTGTTAAGGGTATCAGGAGCTTGGGAGTATACCAACCTTATGAGGTTTCAAGGATGAGAATCTTCATTCTGTTAACGGTATTAGGAGCTTGGGAGTATACCAATCTTCTGAGGTTTCAAGGATGAGAATCTTCATTCTGTTAACGGTATCAGGAGCTTGGGAGTATACCAATCTTCTGAGGTTTCAAGGATGAGAATCTTCATTCTGTTAAGGGTATCAGGAGCTTGAGAGTATACCAATCTTCTGAGGTTTCAAGGATGAGAATCTTCATTCTGTTAACGGTATCAGGAGCTTGGGAGTATACCAATCTTCTGAGGTTTCAAGGATGAGAATCTTCATTCTGTTAAAGGTATCAGGAGCTTGGGAGTATACCAATCTTCTGAGGTTTCAAGGATGGGAATCTTCATTCTTGAGAGAAACAAAATTTTAGGAGCTTCAATTGTCCATTATTCTGTTGGTGAGTTGTTTCTGTTGAGATTTAGGAACTTGTTCGTAATTCAACTGAAGTAAAAGCTTTTGTCGAATTTGATTGTACCTTTCCTGAAAGGAAAAGGTTAGTGGCATATATCAAACAATAATGTTCTCAAAATAAATGAGATTACGTTGCATGATGTCCTGATGCACGGAGGTGTAATGTTTTTCAAGACGACCTTTCACTGGGGAAAATAAATCCCGAGCTGATGAAGGAGAAAAGAGTTGGATTCTTCATCTCTGATAGTGAAGATAATCAGAATAAATTGCTGAGAGATTTATCTGTAATATCAAAATCCCGGAATATCTTCCACTGGCATAAGAAAGAGGGAGATCTTAGTGTCGATCTGACCAAAACAGAGAGGTTCTTGGATTAACTTTGATCCAACCGGATGATGGAGGAAACTTTGACGACTGTAACTTCCAACAGGTGATGAAGGAATCTTCGACGATCGTAACTTCCAACAGGTGATGAAGGAATCTTTGATGACCGTAACTTCCAACAGGTGATGAAGGAATCTTCGACGACCGTTCTAACAGGTGATGAAGGAATCTTCGACGACCGTAACTTCCAACAGGTGATGAAGGAATCATTGACGACCGTAACTTCCAACAGGTGATGAAGGAATCTTTGACGACTGTAACTCTAACAGGTGATGAAGGAATCTTTAACAACCGTAACTTCCAACAGGTGATGAAGGAATCTTTGACGACCGTAACTCCAACAGGTGATGAAGGAATCTTTGACGACCGTAACTCCAACAGGTGATGAAGGAATCTTTGACGATCGTAACTCCAACAGATGATAAAGGAATCTTTACCTGCCAATCAATCTGTGTGTGTTATGAATGTTGTTGAAATGTAATTTTGTTTTGGAGAATAAATCCTTGACAAGTGTTGGGGAAATAAACCCATGACTGTTGGTCTGCTAGAGAAGTGATGAACTTCTCGAGGATGCTTGAAAAATTTTTTTTAAGAAAGATTTCGGAGAGATTCGTCACTGCCCCTAGTATCAAATGTTTGTGGCACTGCCAGGAAACTTGTATTGTACGTAACCCTTTGATGAGATTGACGTTTTAATGCCCCATGTGATGGTGATGGAGACTTGCCCCAGGTTTATCTGTAATTGAGAGATTTCTTGAAATCTTGACTGGACTGCCCCAGGTTTACTGAACTTGAGTGATTTGTTAAAATCTTGACTGGACTGCCCCAGGTTAATCTGCAATTGAGAGATTTCTTGAAATCTTGACTGGACTGCCCAAGGTTAACTGGACAATACCAAGTCAAGTCCCCTTTTGTTGATAGGAGAATTTTACAACGGGAGTGTCATCCCACTTGAAGTGATTTTATTCACTGAGAGAGCTTTCATTCATCCGAACGTTCACTATGTGAATTTCCTCGCTATCAAACAAATAACCATGTGCAAACAATGACATTCAAATAATGCAAAGTTCATGCTTGTCTCAAAGTTTTGAAAAAATGTGTTTTTTAGCAGAAAACTTTTTATAAGACAAATTCAACACAAGATTTAGAGCAAAGCCTTACAGGAGTCAGGATACCTTTTGTAACAGTATGCTTTCGAATTAACCCATGCTTCAATTTGGACTTTTGAAGGGTTGTAACGTGGCTTGGTTCACGGTTTAAGAAACAAAGGATAAAGGCTCAAAGTATATTTGTACCCACCCGCTCTTTGTGATGTTCTTCAATCCTAAACTCAGTTAATTGTGCGTCGAACTCTATTCAAGTTTGGAACGACGTTTTGGTGATGGTCCACACAAGTTGAATTTTGTGGGAAGGCAGTCATCATCTTTTTTTTTGCAACATTTTTCATGTTGTTGAGGATTTGTAATGATCTCGTTCTTTTGATTCATTATCACTAACTTTTGCCTGACTGTTCCTGTTTTCGAGATTACAGTCAGCGGGATGCCCCAACTTTCTTAAGCCTCCTTTGTAGGTTTTGGCTCGGTGGCCTTTTCTCTTTTGAGAGATAATGACTGCCTATGAGATAAGGAACCATCACTGTTTTTTGGTTCCAAAGGAATGTTTTTGATGTCATTCGTTGTATTACGAACTAAGAGTTTGCGACTTCAATGCGCATCTTTTGAATTAATTGAGAGACTACCCCGCCTCAGGTTTGATTAAAGGTTTCAATTTGTGTTTAAAATAGAAAACTTCTACTTCTTTGGCTCGAAGGGGTTGACTAGGGATTATCTTCCTTATAACTCCAGTGTTTAGGGTTTGAAAGACACGCCTGTATATCGTCAGCAAGGTCTATTCAAAAGCATACTGTATGAGATTATGGAATTGTTTTCGTCATCCTCCCTCTAAAGGCTTGTAGCTTTTTGTAAGAGTTAAATGTCATAAAGAAAGTAGAAAGCACAGTTCAAGAATAGTGAAAACGAATGGATGAATTCAAGACAAACATATGCAATGCATTAATGAAACAGAGTTTGGCATCAACAAATAATTGTTTGAATAACAAAAGAAATTACAACTTGAAAATTCAAATGAAAAAAGTCTCTTAGTTCGAACTAGTCATTTTAGGTGGAGAACCCTCAACGGAAGATTTTCATCTCGCCATCCGGCATGAATTTCAGCACTCCTCTGTCAATCAAATCTTGAATTTTGTTTTTCAAAGCCCAACAGTCGTCGGTGTCATGTCCAGGACTATAGGAGTGGTACACACAAAACGCGTCGGGGTGATAGCCATGAGCAGAGGTATTGGGATTCCTAAGAGGATCTTTTAAACAAGAAGATTGACCTCCAACAAGCGTTTCAGTATTAGAGATGATGGTATGTCTGTCTCAGTGAAATGTCTTCCAGATGTATTTTGCTTACGTCGATTACCCCATTGACGATGGCGAGGTTGTTGCTGGGCTTGTGACCCTGAAGCAAGCTGGGGAGCCTTTCCCTTGTCTTCTTGTCTCAAAGTAGGTTGAATGATGACTTGATCTTCAACCCTAGTTGCTTGCCCCACTTGGTTATCTTGAAGCAATTTGTTAACAAGTACCCTGAGCTCCTCTTGCCTTTGAGCCAGGTCTTGAATGAGAGCCATCTGGCCCACCAGTTGTCCCATCATCTGGATCTTCATTGTTGCCAACTCAATCTGTAGCCCTTCCAATTGATCATTCTTGATTCCGCCTGGATTCCCTAGGACCATGCCCCTTGTGAGGAGAGCTTTTACTTCTTATTTCCCCTGGGACAGGTTCAAGAACATTTCTTGAAGTTGAGCGTTTTGAGCCTGGATATCTTCGACAGTCCTCTCTAGAGCCATCTCTACTGAAATAAACAGTAGGAGAATAAGGAAACCTGAAAGGGAAAACCTGTTATGATACAATGCTTGATATGTGGATGCATGTTTTCAAGGATCTCGCGGGGTAAACACAAGAAAATGTTATAGATTGAACTTCGATCAACATCTTTGATTTGGGAACTTTGCATTGGTGGATGTTTTTTCCACAAGAATCAAGCTCACCATGTCGAGTGGGTCATAACCCTTGATTCAAGTTGTTACACTTGATCTTTGACGGTGTTTGTTTAGAGGAAAATAAAACCTCTTGCCCTTTAGTAGACGTCTGGTTCAACGTGACCCTGCATCAAAGACCCTTGAGATCCTTGAAATGGTTATTGAAAATGCTATGGTATGATGTTATGATGTTATGTACAGGTATGCAAAAGTAAGCAAGTGTATATACAGGTAATCATATTCACACAAAGCAAACAAGTCCTTAGGTTTAGGCTTGCATGGGGTTTATAGGTAAGTACCCTCTTGAAGTTAGTTGGCTCAACCTGTCCTATAAATAGTAACCGGGTTCTAAGGAGCTCAATATCACTGGATTATTTTCTGTGTTCATTGTTTTGGTTTAGCCACTTGACTGGCGACCAAAATATTCCAAGAAAACAATCCTCAATGAGTGTAGTATCGAGTATCTACCAACTTCGGACTGCACCAAAGCCGGTCATCTCACTACCCCTAATAAGGCCAAGATGGTCAAGTAAGGTTCTAAAGGTTCGTTAGTGCTTCATGACATCACTCAGCGGCCCCGTATTCTCTTTGATTGACTCAAAGGCTACTGATACCCACAAATATGTCACACTAACGTAGCCACTACTTCAACCATGTCGGTATACCCCACACAGTTCCCTCACAGTTTATTGCTAGTTACCTAAAAGGTGTCCCCAAATCCGGGTGTAGGATTTAAAACAAACCCAAACAAGGAACCAAAAAGTAAATCAATCAAATCAATCAAGGTAAGCATGTAAAGGTGATCTAAACCCTAAGGTAACCCCACTTTTAAAAGATATATCCCCAGCAGAGTCGCCAGTTCTGTGATACAGTGGGAGAACTGACTTGAGGTTTCGCGTTTGTGTTCGCAATTGTTCGGTTTAGCAAGAGTCGCCACCGACTTTTTATTTTATCCCAAGGAAAGGCCAAAAAGCACAGGAAAGACCTTTGAGATGTTTTCTTGGGTTCGGGGGGTAGATTATGAAGAGGGAAGGTGTTAGCACCCTTTTCATCCATGGTTATCCATGGGATCTTAGTTACTTGTTTAGATCACTTGCTTTTGCTTTAAATTGTTTAAAATGGTGCTTTGTGTGTGTGGTTTTGAAAATGCTTTGAAAAAGAGGCCTTTGTCTAGGCAACCTTTGTAATGATTCTTGTTCGAATATACACAAAGGTGTGTGTCTTTTTGAAAAGATATTTCAATGTTTTGAAAGTTGTTTTGAAATTGTGTTTTGAAGTTGTGTTGTGATGTGTGTTTGAAAATAACAAGGATGTTTTGTAAGTTTTGATCAAGTAACCGAGAGTTGTCTACCCTATTTTACTCAAAGATATTTCTTATGTTTTCAATCCTTTTGACAGTGTTTATTGCACCATTGTGTTTTGTGAACAACCTTGTGTTAGGATGTTAAACGGGACAGGCGCGGGTCATCGTATACAATCATTGAAAGCAACTTGTGAGACGCTCTAGCAATTTTGTAAGGGACGAGATCGTTTTATCGAAGGCAACATCGAGGGTCATCAAGGGACTACGATCTTTGTTTATCGAAGGGGCATTTGCTAGAGTGTCTCATATTCGAGGGACATGATTGTATTTTCCGAGGCAACAAGCGAGGTTACCCTAGAGGTGCAAGTGTGATTTGTTTATTGATTTTCATGCATTTATCTTGTATTAGGTTATCTAGCGATTGATTTTAGATCTTCACATACAAACCCTAATTACTATACAGTATATTGAAAGCAATAAATTGTGGGAATTTAAAGTCTAAGTTATTACAAAAAGTATCCGGGGATGGGGGTACAATTATTTACAAATGGGGATGAGTCTCACATGAATAATAATGTCCAAATATGTGTTACAACCAAATCGAACTGTCACGATTCAATGTAAGATTATAACAATTTATAAAAATAATGAGAATAAAAAATATTATGAGATGCATGTATTTATTCACAAATAAACAAAATAAAATTTAACCTAAGAAAGATTAAGTATTGTTATTATTTTTGTGTTTTATGATTTATGAAAAGAAAAAGTTTTAAAGAAATAAAATTATTTAAATTAATGTTTCTATCATTTTGTATTTTTTATTAGTGTAACAATTATTAATAAAGAAAAAGACAAATTAGTTTTAAGAAAATAAATACTATTAGTATTTTTATTAACAAGATAAAAACAAGTTATTCTAAAATGAAACAAAAAAAGGATTAGTATTTGTTAAATCAAAAAGAAATGAAGTTAAAGTAAAACAAGGATGATGGGCTAGAGATATGCATTGTTAGGCCCATAATTAAAAGGAGTGAAACTGACAGAATGCAAATGGAGTGGGGTGCATTGGCTAAAATGTTGTGGGCTATTTGCAAAGTTTGGGGCGGGTTAGGCCCAAGACAAGTTGGTACAACATTTTTTGGGGTTTGCTCAATGTTTAGGGTTTGCAATTTGGCTTTTACAGCGGTGCCTCCTTGCTCTTCTTCTCCGTTTCTCTCATATTTCTCAGGCTATGAGCACTGATTCCTCCTTTGAACCTCCAGGTTACCGGAGCGCTGCCCTCTCTCGCTCTCTTCCTCCTCACAGTGGCCCACGGTTGTGGTTTGAACGGTATGAATCATTATCTTTATCTTTTATGGTTTCACAGTTATGTTCATTAGTTTGAGTATTACTTGCATGCATGTTTTAATTTATGGCTTTTGATGTTTGATGTGCAGTTAAAAAAAAGGTTGAGAACAACTTACCTTGGGGAAGATTGAGAGGAAAAGGGAGGGAGTGAAGAGGTATCGATGGCGCTTCTGGTGGCCGGAGCGGAAGATGGAGATGATGGTAGCTTTTCTGGTATCTCTATTTCCTTGATTTGTTTGATGATGAGTATTTTCTGAAAACTTTATTCTATTTATAAAAATCTTCCTCTTTTTGATGATGAACGTATTTTTGAAATAATGTTTATTGTTGTTGCTTTTCGTTGGTGATGAACTTAGCTTCTGAAACTTTATTTGCTTCTGAATCTTTTCCTTTCTCCTTGCTGAATATTGATGATGAGTTTATTCCCGAGACTTGTGTTTTCGTTGTTGATGATGAACTTAGCTTATGAAACTTGCTTGTTGATGCTTCTGAATTCTCTTCCTTTTCTCTTGGTCACTGATGTTTTGATGATGAATGATTCTGAAAAAATTAGCTTTGTTTTGCTTTGAGTTTGTTGCCTTTTTGAATATGATGAAATGTTCTGGGAGCTGTTTTGTTTGCTTCTGACTTTTGTTACAGGCTGTGTAATTTGCAGTTTTGCAAGCAAGTTTGCAGTTTTGCAAGCAAGTTTGCAGTTTTGATTTGTGTAGGTTTTGCAACTGTAGTTTGCAGTTTTGCAAGTTCTGTTTTGCAGTTGGTATTTACTGCAGGTTTGCAATATGGAAAGAAGGTTTGTTAGTTTGGACATGTTTGAGCTGTTGTAGCTTTGGCTTTGTTGAGCTTGTTTGGCTTACAGTTTTTGGCTTGTTTGATTGTATTCTGCAGTTTGTTTTTGGGCTTCTGCAGGTTTGCAGTTTGTTTTTTGGGCAAGCTGCAGGTTTACAGGCTTGAGCAAGCAGGTTTATTACTGTGAGTTTGTTGTTTGTTTTGTGGTTTTTGCAAGCAGGTCTGTAGCTTGCAGGTTGGGGACTGTAGGTTTGATTTGTTCTCTCCCTCTGGACTGTTATACAGTCTTCCTCTTTATATCTTTTGTTTTCTTTGATAACTTGAAAACAACCTGCCTTTTTCCAAAACTGAAAACTCTTTTCACTAAATGGTCCTCTCTTTCTCTCTCTAAGCACCTTTTGCTTACTTTATTATATCTTTCTGAAATTTTTTGTCTAGG
Organism: Vicia faba; assembly: GCA_948472305.1. NCBI lineage: Eukaryota > Viridiplantae > Streptophyta > Magnoliopsida > Fabales > Fabaceae > Vicia > Vicia faba. Next base: position 586,373,124 of record OX451737.1, on the reverse strand, counting down.
CTGGAAAATGATGATGGCTATTGCAAGCCTCTTGCTTTTAATTTGGTTTATCTCTCTGCACTGTGTATTTGTTGTACTTGTTTGCCTTGATAGTTTTCATACTTTCTGCATTGTACTTTGCCTTGACAGTTTTGTAACTCAGTTTGACATGCCATGTTACTGCAGTTTGAAATTCAGTTTTGTTAATGCATTGTAGTTAGCTTGCCATGCTTGCTCATGTTTGCCTTGCTGACTTGTTTATGTTTTTGTACTTGAACCAAATGTATGCTTATATTTTATATCTTTTATTTTTCTCTCTGTGAACCTAGAAGAGCAATCTTCTTGTGATTTGCAGAGAGGAAAATAAAATATGATGAACATAGCATTCTAATTCCTGCCGACAAACTATAATGATGATTTCTTTCTTTTTTTTTTCAATTGAAAATTATTTTATATTAATCTCTTTTTCTATGTCTTTTGCAGGTGTGTACCAATTGGACGATAGAAGAAGCAGTAGAAACCAAAGATCTTGAACATGGGAGCACTTGAAGTTTAGGAGATTTAGGCTTAGAAATAGATAGATTTTTTCATTTGTTGTAAACAATCATTATTGTAAATACTATAAGTTGTAAGCTTACCATATTCCAATAAATTTTGTAACAACATTTGAAATGAAATAAACAGTCTTTATCCAAAAGAAAATTCTACTGTCAAATATCTTCCAATCTTTCCTCGCATGTTTATTTAATTATTTAAGACTCTTAAATCAAAATAATTGAAACTGTGTCTCAATAATTCTAATCCAGATGAAATAAATAATCAACAACTTTGCAGTCTCGCAACCTAGCATCAATCACAATGTGCATGGTATTCCAATTAACATATGCATTGTACAGTTAAACAAACAAGCATTCCATTAAACGGTAAACCTTTCACTCCACTAATCAAGCAGATGCCTTAATGTCCCAAACAAAAGTATCAACTCTTATCCCAGATAATTAGGTTTTGAGAAACAAGCGTGAAAACAATGTAACAGTTTAACCGAATTTCTGAGGATTCAGTTTCTTCTGAGAAATACGAGCGAAAACCCTAATCCTGGATTGTCTACTAAAGAAAGATCTGCTTGATCAATTCCTGAGTCAATCTTAACAAAATAGAGAAAACCCTAATTCTGGATTGACTGATAAAGAAAAGTCTGTTTGAACGATTCTTGAGCCAATCTCAAAAATCAGAGAAAACCCTGGGGTTGTGATTTCTTGTGAAAAAGGGAGGGCAAATTTTGGGGTACAACAGATTGGTTAATTAATAATAAAAATAATTAAATAAACAAATAAATAAAATAAATGTGAAATAGAAAGAATTAGAGGTTTGGGCCTGATTGGGGAGTTTGGATAGCAAATTCCATGGCCCAATTGTGCAGGCCTGGTTGACTCTCCTGATTCCATGTGTGCACCTTGACCAGGTAGTATGGTGGACGTTTCATCTAGGCTATCAGATTTGGCCTGGGGCCATCTGTCCACTGATTGAATGAGGGAGTATTGTAGGCTACACGCTTGGGTCAACACTGGATCACCTGAATGAAAAATATAACAAATAACACGGGGACCTGGGATTCGAACCCAGGTCCTGTAGGTCATTGGACACACGCCACTACCACTCAACCATCACACTTCATCTGTTAATATATTAGGCAATAATAATAATATGGGAAAACACATAATATGCCAGAATAAAAAAATAAAATGCATGAATATTTGAACCAGCCATAGGGGGACTGACGCGTCATCGTCTTCTTCCTTCAACCCTGTACTTTTTCCTGCGGATTCATATCCGCAGCTGGATTCATAGGTCAACCCTAAAATAAATTCTAAGCCATGAAAATTAAATCCAAGGCCATGGTTATGCTCGTCTTCCTCCTCCAGTCATGCTTATGTCCATCAATATGGCTAATTTTTCCTGTAAAAGAAATGCCCAAAAACAAACTACAAAACCCTAGGTTCGGCTATAGGGTTGCAATCCATATCAATGCAATCAAACAATGCCAAAAGTTCAGAAATCTCATAAGCATCATAAATATGTTAAAGATTTTCCAGAAAGATGCAAAAATATGGAGTTAAGATTTTGAATACAGGGCCATGAAGCGGGATGCTTACAGTGCATTTTGATGCGTATGAAAGCTTGCTTTGGATTGCAGGAGGTTGAGTAGACACCTAGCAATTGATTGGTGTTGAGTTTTTCCTTTGTAAACGCCTCTAAGTGTGATTTCAGTTTTGCACTTTTTCCACCTTTTTTCAAGTTTTGTTCTTGGTGTTCTTGCAGCCTCTAGGTCCCGATCTCGTGTGCTTTGGCTTGTATATGTAATATGCAATGTATTAGGTCAACATTTGTCGATTAAATCTTTGCACATCATGAATATGGGATTTGATTTGATCCACCATTGAAAGCTTGCCTATTTTGTCAAAAATCCAATCTTTTTACACATGGAATGCTTGATACGAATTTTATAAACTTGATGATGATGATTCAATCCTGAAATAGCCAAAAAGAGATCAAATAATCAATGTTTGGATTTTATTGGATTTAATTTGATTAAAAATGAAATAATTCATTAAAAAATCAAATAAATTAATAAAATTGATAAATGGACACAAGGCTGAAGCTAGGACACGTGTGAAATGTGGCAAGATCAAATCAAGTGGAAAAGAATGGGTCCATTTGAAAAAATTTGAAGTTTTGGGGATAGTTGACTTTTGACAATTTTGCAAAAATGCCCAACTTCAACAATGCATAACTTCTTCAATTTTGAACTTTTGGAAGTGTTTTTGGACTTTTTAGAAATCTTTAGATGTCCTCTAACCAACCCTTTTGGTCTCATATCATTTTGATATACCATGCTCAAGTTATAAGCTTTAGAAAAAAGATGTTTTTGATGACTTTCAAAAATAACCTATAATGTTCAAATTTATAACTTCTTGTGAGTGCATTTTCTGATCTTTGGGTATGAAGATGGATTGTAGGAAATTTCATCCTCTTCAAAATTATATTTGGATGGGTCATTTCTCATAAAGCATGAGAAAGTTATGCTTGGTTAAAGTTGAGTTGAGTTTTCCTGCAAAACCCTAATTTAGCAACTTTTGAGTCTTGATGAATTTTGAGTAATCCTTGATGAATCATGATCAACCCTTTATGAAATGATGAAATATCCTTCAAAATTAGAATGTTGACAAAAGATATTGAAATTTGACTTTTTATTGGTCACAGTTGACTTTTGCCCTAGCACAGTCGATTTTTGGACCCTTTGAGCAATTGACTGAGCAAACTTCCTCTGCAAGGCTTGAAATTTGACATGGATGATCTTGAGAACATATTAGGACATTGGGGAGCACTTGAGGTAATTTGGATGCAAGGACCTTGATGCAACACAAAACCCTAATTTGGGATTGACTGCCTTAGGAGATAGCTTGACTGTCCAACTCTTTAGCAAACTTGAGCAACTTGGAGATTTTTCTTGAAATGTTTTGAGAAACATGAGAGGGAAAATTTTGGGGTACAACAGCTTCCCCTATTTAATCTTCTTAAGCCTGGGGATATAGATTGGCTTTCGTGCCTTTCGTGATCCGAGGGTGGAAGATGATTGAACACTTGGGTGCCTAGAAATTTGCACTCGCATGAAGTGGTATCAGCCTTGTGATGTCGGGAATGGGATTACAGATGCAATTTTGAGATTGTTGATTGAAGGTCTGAACTGCGACTGGAATAAGAATCAGGGAGATCTTAGCATCAATCTGACTGAACCAGAGAAGGTCTTGGATTAACTTTGACTGGATAATAATCAGAAAAATCTTAGAATCGATTTAACTGAACCAGACAAAAGTCTCGGAATATCTTCAACTGGAATAGGAATCAGGGAGATCTTAGCGTCGATCTGACTGAACCAGAGAAGGTCTTGGATTAACTTTGGCTAGATAAGAATCATAAAAAATCTTAGGATCGATTTAACTGAACCAGACGAAAGTCTTGGAATATCTTCAACTGGAATACGAATCAGGGAGATCTTAGCGTTGATCTGACTGAACCAGAGAAGGTCTTGGATTAACTTTTGCTGGATAAGAATCAAAAAAATCTTAGAATCGATTTAACTGAACCAGACAAAAGTCTTGGAATATCTTCAACTGGAATACGAATCAGGGAGATCTTAGCATCGATCTGACTGAACCAGAGAAGGTCTTGGATTAACTTTGACTGGATAAGAATCAGAAAAATCTTAGGATCGACTTAACTGAACCAGACAAAAGTCTTGGAATATCTTCAACTGGAATACGAATCAGGGAGATCTTAGCGTCGATCTGACTGAACCAGAGAAGGTCTTGGATTAACTTTGACTGGATAAGTATCAGAAAAATCTTAGAATCGATTTAACTAAACCAGACAAAAGTCTTGGAATATCTTCAACTGGAATACGAATCAGGGAGATCTTAGCGTCGATCTGACTGAACCAGAGAAGGTCTTGGATTAACTTTGATTGGATAAGAATAAAAAAAATCTTAGGATCGACTTAACTGAACCAGACAAAAGTCTTGGAATATCTTCTACTGGAATACGAATCAGGGAGATCTTAGCGTCGATCTGACTGAACTAGAGAAGGTCTTGGATTAACTTTGATTGGATAAGAATCAGAAAAAATATTAGGATCGATTTAACTGAACCAGACGAAAGTCTTGGAATATCTTCAACTGGAATAGGAATCAGGGAGATCTTAGCGTCGATCTGACTGAACCAGAGAAGGTCTTGGATTAACTTTGGCTGGATAAGAATCAGAAAAAACTTAGAATCGATTTAATTGAACCAGACAAAAGTCTTGGAATATCTTCAAATGGAATACGAATCAGGGAGATCTTAGCATCGATCTGACTGAACCAGAGAAGGTCTTGGATTAACTTTGACTGGATAAGAATCAGAAAAATCTTAGGATCGACTTAACTGAACCAGACAAAAGTCTTGGAATATCTTCAACTGTAATACGAATCAGGGAGATCTTAGCGTCGATCTTACTGAACCAGAGAAGGTCTTGGATTAACTTTGATTGGATAAGAATCAGAAAAATCTTAGAATCGATTTAATTGAACCAGACAAAAGTCTTGGAATATCTTCAACTGGAATAAGAATCAGGGAGATCTTAGCGTCAATCTGACTGAACCAGAGAAGGTCTTGGATTAACTTTGACTGGATAAGAATCAGAAAAATCTTAGAATCGATTTAACTGAAAAAGACGAAAGTCTCGGAATATCTTCAACTGGAATAGGAATCAGGGAGATCTTAGCATCTATCTGACTGAACCAGAGAAGGTCTTGGATTAACTTTGGCTGGATAAGAATCAGAAAAAATCTTAGGATCGATTTAACTGAACCAGACGAAAGTCTTGGAATATCTTTAACTGGAATAAGAATCAGGGAGATCTTAGCATTGATCTGACTGAACCAGAGAAGGTTTTGGATTTACTTTGGCTGGATAAGAATCAGAAAAATCTTATGATAGATTTAACTGAACCAGACAAAAGTCTTGGAATATCTTCAACTGGAATACGAATCAGGGAGATCTTAGCATCAATCTGACTAAACCAGAGAAGGTCTTGGATTAACTTTGACTGGATAAGAATCAGAAAAATCTTAGGATCGACTTAACTGAACCAGACAATAGTCTTGGAATATCTTCAACTGGAATACGAATCAGGGAGATCTTAGCGTCGATCTGACTGAACCAGAGAAGGTCTTGGATTAACTTTGACTGGATAAGAATCAGAAAAATCTTAGGATCTACTTAACTGAACCAGACAAAAGTCTAGGAATATCTTCAACTGGAATACGAATCAGGGAGATATTAGCGTCAATCTGACTGAACCAGAGAAGGTCTTGGATTAACTTTGACTGGATAAGAATCAGAAAAATCTTAGGATCTACTTAACTGAACCAGACAAAAGTCTAGGAATATCTTCAACTGGAATACGAATCAGGGAGATATTAGCGTCAATCTGACTGAACCAGAGAAGGTGCCACAATAGAAGTCATGTCTAATGTAGTCAAAACAATTACATTGCTTGCGTCAATGATCTCTCAGCGCAACATAGACAACACATAGGCATTAAGCTTTGATACCCATGGTGATTATTAGCCCTAAATATATCTCTAGCACCTAGAAACTAATAGATATCATTCCCTAACCAAGATTCAAGAAGTCTATCTCTAGAATAACCCAAACTCCAAACATAAATGCAAAAAGATCTTGGAACAACATAAATCAAGATTTGTAAAGAAAACATATATACAATCCCATGATCAATAAATGTACATATAACATGAGTAAAATATACACATAAAACCCACCATTGGAATGATACATAGGGAAGAAGGAGATGAATATGAAACTTCTCACGGTGTCAACACGATCCGAGACAACCTATAGCCAATCGACAAGATGCACCACCCAATGATGTTGGGTAAACCTCTAAACTACAAAGAGTTGGATCAAAGCTCCTTCATGAGGGAAAGAGATGATAAAACCTAAAAAAATCTGTTTTAGATCTATAAATACAAATATGATTTAAGCAGACTGTGCTAAGCGCCAAATATCGTGCTATGCGCGCCTTCATTTATTCACTAAACTCCCTTAGATCATGCTAAGCGCTAAATATCACGCTAAGCGTTCTCGCCTCTGCCTCTTCTCCAGAACCCATGCTGAGAGTGCACTAAGCGCGACCTGAAGCAACTTTATTTCTGGAATTTGTCCAAAAATTCCTATCTGGAGCCGTGCCTTCGACACCTTATTCCTCGATGCACCAAATACGCGGAAATACCTACAAAAACACATTAAATCTAGAAAATGGTACATAAATGAATCAAAAACTTAATAATATGTAAAGTATACATATTTACACACAAAGAGGGGAATTATTCAAAGAATATTCACAAAAGAATCGATGAGTTTCACAAATTACATACACAAAATAACGATATTTTGGCACTTATCAACATGTCATGAGATCAAGGTCAATCATCTCAAACTCCTTCATTAGATTAACCTTGAATTCGGTAATGTAACCTTCATTATTTCCCGTTATCAGTAAATTATTGACGTAGAGACATATGATGATCACTTATTTGCTTGTATCCTTCTTCACATTCACACCATGTTCACATACATATTTATTAAATCATATCTCTTTTAGAAACACATTAAATATATTGTTGCAAGCTCTTGGTGCTTACTTCAGCCCATACAACGCGTTCCTCAATCTTTAGAACTTGGACTCCTAATTTTTCACAACAAAACTAGTTGGTTGTGCCACATACACCTCCTCTTCCAAAGGGCCATTTGAAAAAGCATATTTGACATCCATTTGATAGATAAACCAATTGTTGTTATTTATAATACCAACAACTAGCCTAATGATTTCAGTCATAGGCACTGGTGGAAATACTTTTCCAAAGTCTATTCCTTCTTTTTGCAAAAATCTCTTTGCTACTAATCTAGCCTTATGCTTGATTATTTCACCTTTGGGATTTACCTTTACTTTGTATACCCATCTTACACCAATTGACTTCTTTCCATGAGTTAGATAAATTAGTTCCTGTGATCGGTGGATCTGGAACTGACTGTTTAACGCTGGTTCGCGAAATGTCGCGGAAGCAAGAGTCGCCACCGTCTTTTATTTTCTCCAAATGGAAAGGACAAAAGCACAGAAAAATTCCTTAAAGAGATTGCTCTCGGTTCGGGAGGTAGGTTATAGAAAGGGAAGGTGTTAGCACCCTTTCTATCCATGGTTATCCATGGGCTCTTAGATACTTGCTCAATGTGTTTTCAAAATTGTTTGTTTGCTTTTCAACTGTGGGTTTAAAAAGTTTCTTTGAAAGTTTCAGATCGACTCATGCGTCAGAGTGTTTGAAAAATTGTTTTGAAAGCTTTTGAAAAGTGTCGGTGTGAAAAGATTTTGATTTGTTTTGTTTTTAAAGAGAGCAAGTATCTACGAGAACCTACCTACCCTAAGGAATTCGTCTGTGTAAATGTCCTTTAAAGTAGTGCCATCCCACCATTGAGAGGTAGGTAGCACCACCGTTGGAGGTGTTCGGGTCAATTCGAGGTTCGGGACATGGTGATCACCAGAGCAATGGGAAGACACCTTAGAAGCTACCCTCATGCCAGGTTCCCGGATCATGAGGACTTACTAAGACATCCTCTACTCGACGATCACCTTTCGAGGCAAGGCAACAGTGAGGCGTACCCTAGGGGTGGTGTGTGTGATTCGTGTGTCGTTTTCATTTGTATTTGTCTTGTCATGTTTATCAGTGTTCTACGCTTGATTTTATTTAAGTCCATTCATTCTTTCATGCTTTGTTTAACAGTTAAAAGTTGCGAGAAAAAATAAATCTAAAGCTATTACAAATGGCGCGGGTCCACATCGCCAAAATTAAACCGGACCCGATTTGACGGAAAAGTAAATAAAGCAAAATAAATAACGAAATTGAAAAGTGCGAGAAGTTTAAGTTACAACGCTTTGGGAGAGATACATAATTATTTAAGAAATAAAATAAATACGCAAATTAAACAATTAAAAATATGGGCGTTGGACCCTTTTGCAAAATTAAAATTAATAAGGAATTAAAATTAAAATTAAAAGAAAATGTTTTTGGTATTTTGTGTTTTTTAAGATTTTGATGAAAAAAGGAGTTAATTAAAATTAAACTAAAAGGCAAACCCTAATTCTAATAGCTTTTAAATTTATTGTGAAAAATATTGAATTTTAACCTAAGTGAAACCCTAATTAACTTACAAGTTTAATAAGGTAAATAATATTATGGTGAAAAAAAGAAAATTAAAAAAGGAAATCAAAATTATCAATTAAACCTAATTCTATATTTTTTTGTATTTTTTTATAAAAAAGAATTAATGTTGCAACCGTAATTTAAACTAAATTTATTTACATGCTAATTTATTCATAAAAAATATCAAAATAAATAATCATTATATTTTATCTTTTTCTGAGTTTTTATGTATTTTTGTATTTTGTAAACATAATTAATTAAATTAGAATAATAAAGAAAAGAAAATAGCAATTGAAAATAAAATAAAAAAATATAGAGAAGGCAAACCAGGGGGGGTTCAGTCCCAGTTGTGAGGTATGGACTTAGGAAATCAGGCCCAATGCTTCAGGTTCGTTTGACCTTTCTGAATAGCGTGCACATGCGTTGACCATGGTATATGATATTCACCAATCCCAACCTTTGATTAGATCTCCAGATGGACGTGGCAAGATTTGATCTGGGGCATATGGTGCATCTACGTTATTGAAGCTGCATGGGAAACGTTATGGAAAAATATTATTGAAGTGGTTCAGACCTGGGAATCGAACCCAGGTCACGTGTATTGCCAATGCTTCTGCTTACCAACTATACCAACCTGCGCGCTTTGATATATAAGTAATAATCAAATAATATAAAAAGAAACAACGCGTTAGTGGAGAGAAACGCGCGAAATTTAAATCAACGTATCATGTGTTGACAACACATCATCTTCTTCACCATCCATGTAAAACAAAGAACAAACGCAACGGTTTTTGGACGTTCTCTTAGGCATGCTACCAAGAAATAGCGATTAGGCCTATGCAACTCATAAATTAATCACGACTATGGTAATCTCTTCGTCCAGGTCTGCTGATTGCAATGGTGGTGGCCTGGAGTCCTAATTTTTCCTCTTTTAAGAATCCCTAATTTTGAGTTTTGTAAACCCTAGCAAACGATCATGGCGAAATTGTATATACAGCATAATAGTTTAATTAAACATCATGGTTAGTCTCAGAACTTCATAATAAACATGATTCCATGAATAGAATGCTGTAAAAATGCTTAGAATATGATATACGATTATGGAATTTTTGTTGTACAGTTTATGCTTGATATACCAGTTTTTGGAGTTTGAATGGGTGTTTTTGATTGGAACACGTTCAGGAAGACTCGAGGAAGCTATTGGAAAAGCTTTTGTGCCTTCAATCACCCTCTACCAATGATTTCAGAATTGAGTTTTATGGAGAATTTTTCAAGTTTCTAGGGAGCTTTTCTGCGCAGCTTTTAGTCTCCTATGATTAGGTTTTGATTCATGCTTATGTACTGAGGCTATTAGGTTAACAAAACTGATGAAAATCTCTTGCAATCATGGATTGAATATTTGATTTTTTTCCATTATGTTTTCAATCTTTTTCACATGGTTTTTGTATCAATTTGCATCCAATCAAACCAATTCTTTCCTAATCAGCATGTGCACGAAATCTTGATGGCAAACATGCATGAAAAGATTTTTTTAGGTCAAGTTATATATTTTCCACATATTTAAATGATTTAAATGAATTAATATGAATAATAATTCAAATAAATAAATAAATAATGAGAAAATACTTCCCTTTGGGCCAAGTGGTCGTGCACATGCTTAGAATGATGAATCATGGAAGAAAAATGGGCCCATTAGCATTTTTAGGTCATTTGAATCAATGTTGACTTTTCAAAATATCCAAACATTTCCCAACTTCCACAAGGCATAACTTGCTCAATTTTTAAGATTTTCTCATGTTCTTGGACATTTTGGAAAGGTCTTTGAGTCCTCTAACCAATGCCTTTGGTCCCATGTCATTTTGATTTACCAATCCCAAGTTATGGCCTTTGACTTAAAGTCCCTTTTTGTTGACTTTTGAAAATGACCTATAATGTTGAAATTGATAACATTTTGTGAGAGCATTTCTTGGACTTGAAGTATGAAGATGCGTTGTAGGAAATGTCTTTCTCTTCAAAATGAGCTTTGGATGGAATTTTTCTGATAATCCATGTGAAAGTTATGCCCTGGTCAATTTCAGTTGACTTTTTCAGCTGTCCAAATATAGTAACTTTTGCATCTTTGATGATTTCTGAGCCAAATTTTGAGAATCATGATCAAGCATTGATAAAATGATGTTTGTGGCTTCAAAATGATATGTTGACCAAAAATTTGAACTTTTGACTGTCAAATGACCATTTTGCCCCTACAGTTGACTGTAGTGCAATTAGGGTTTTTGACTGTGCAATTTTGTGCTGAATGTCTTGAAACTTGATATGAGGATGCTTGAACCTATTTGTAGGCATGTGAGACTTGATTGGGCCTTTGAAAATTCCATTTTCTTGATCAGATCATAAACCCTAATCTGGACTGTGTAGGAGACCTTTGACTGTGCAACCCTTGGGGAATTTTGTGACTTGGCTTGGCAATTTCTTGAAGAATATGGGAGGGCAAATTTTGGGGTACAACAGTTGCCCCTGTTCAATCTTCTTAGACCTGAGGATGCAGATTGGCTGACGTGCCTTTCGTAATCCGAGGGTAGAAGATGATTGAACACTAAAGTGCCCAGAAATTTGCGCTCACATAGTAGCAGTGTGATGATGGAATGGGCTTATAGATGCCATTGGGAGGTTGCTGGATAGGATGATGGGCTTATAGATGCCATCTGGATGTTGATTGCGTAGGAGATTCCTTAGCGAGAACCTGCATACCTGCAAAAGAACAAATGAGTACCTGACACGTTGCAGGAGCTGGTTTTCAGATGCTTGGTATAGATGTGTCCTGACTGGTTACTGGAGCTGGATCTGGAGCTTCAAACGGAGATGAATGAACCAGGGATGGTTACTACCTTAGCATGAATGGTAAGAGAACCTTGGGCGACTTTAACCTCAACAACGCTCGTTGAGAAAAATCTTAGCGGGAAATACCATCTTCGCAGGATCGAAACGAGAACCATAGGCCATTATAATCTAACAGGGAATCACCTCACTCGCCGTCGGAGAGGGAATCATAGGAAAAGGAATTGTCACCTCACTCACCGTCGGAGAGGGAACCATAGGAGACTATCACCTCACACTCACCGTCGGAGAGGGAAACATCTTGAAAAAGGAATTACCACCTCACTCGCCGTTGGAGATGGGACCATAAGAGACTATCACCTCACACTCATCGTCGGAGAGGGAAACATCTTGAAAAAGGAATTACCACCTCACTCGCCGTTGGAGAGGGAAACATCTTGAAAAAGGAATTACCACCTCACGCACTCGTCGGAGAGGGGACCATAGGAGACTATCACCTCACACTCACCGTCGGAGAGGGAAACATCTTAAAAAAGGAATTACCACCTCACTCGCCGTTGGAGAGGGGACCATAGGAGACTATCACCTCACACTCACCGTCGGAGAGGGAAACATCTTGAAAAAGGAATTACCACCTCGCGCACTCGTCGGAGAGGGGACCATAGGAGACTATCACCTCACACTCACCGTCGGAGAGGGAAACATCTTGAAAAAGGAATTACCACCTCACTCGCCGTTGGAGAGGGGACCATAGGAGACTATCACCTCACACTCACCGTCGGAGAGGGAAACATCTGAAGAAGGAATTACCACCTCACGCACTTGTCGGAGAGGGGACCATAGGAAAAGGAATTGTCACCTCACTCACCGTCGGAGAGGGAACCATAAGAGACTATCACCTCACACTCACCGTCGGAGAGGGAAACATCTTGAAAAAGGAATTACCACCTCACTCACCGTTGGAGAGGGGACCATAACTTCTGCTGAGTCTTTATCAGAAAAATTTGTTGAGAGTCGATTTAGCTGGACTAGAGAAGGCTTTGAAATATGTTTGAGAATTTCAACTGCATCTTTCCTGAAAGGTAAAGGTCAGTCATATGCAATGCATGATATGGATCAAGCAATGATGTTCTTAACATAAATGAGATTTGTATGATATAATGCGTCTATGCATGCTATAATGATGTATGTGATATTTTATGAATGTATGTTTTCGTCTAGGAAAGTAAATCCTTGACGGGTGCCGGGAAGTCGTATCCTGGGCTGATGTTGAAGAATAAGCTTTTGCTTCTACTGGGGCTGATAGTTGCAAGAATACCGGTAGGAGAAGATGACTCCGTTGCGGAATAAACTTGGCAAATGGAAGATTCTGCGGGGAGAAAAGATACTCTAGCGACCATGCTGGGAAGCAATACTCTGTGGGAAGAGGGATGCCTTGCTGAGTGTAGATAATAATTTGCTGAGGGTATCCTTGTTGTGCTGGAAGTGTTGATAGACTTCGCTGGGGATAGGAAAGAACTACGTTGACGACGACCTTTCCGTGGCTTTTGGCTGAGGATAACCTAGTTATATCCTATTGAGGAAATAACTCTTTGAATAAAGCCGGGCGACGCGTTCGTGCTCTGCGAGGGATAAGCTTCCAGAATCTACTGGGGATAAGCTTACTGCTTGGGGAGATAGATTCCAACCTTCCTGGGGAAACTGGATTGGACTTTCCTGGGGAAGTTTTGATACGCTGGGGAAGTGATTCCTTTGAATATTGAGATATCGCCGAGGAACAATCTTTAGGCCAAGACTGCCGGGGATGCTTGTATTGCTGCTGGGGAAGTGTTGAGATCTACGAGAGGATACTCAATTTCCTTGATATTTATCAACTCTGCTTGGAGAAGAATGTACTGTTTTGTTGAACCACTCTCTGGGGAATTAATATGTACTTGGTCGTGTTCTTTAGCTGAACCTACCTTGGTACCTTGGAGGATAGAACAATTAGACTGCTCAGACAACTCTTTATTGCCCCTGTTTCTAATGTCACCTGCAATTAACTCCTTTGTTTCGTATGCCAGTATTTATGAGTTAGCAAATTATTGTCAATGCATATATCACAAATTGAACCTTGGACGTTCTTCGCAAAACAAAACAGAAAAAGAAAAACACTTGGCACGTTTAACTGAAAATATATTTGTATTGATTTTTGAATGGCCTGAAAATAGGCGTTTTGTGTACAAGAGGCTGATGTCCTAGTAAGAGGTACGCCGCCGAACAAAAGAGTTTATACAAGTTTTGTACAAAAGAAAATAAAACAGCTGTGTGAAATGAATGATCCGCTGGGTTTCAACTCTGCTATTGCCTTTATAACTCCGGGCGTCTCATCACTTGATGACCTTGGTTGAAGGTGAAGCTGACTGATCGATGCCGTCTGAACTTGATGTAGATACCGGATTCTAGATGCAAAGTGATCCAATGAGACATAGTATTACGCTTTATCCCTAATTTTTGCCTGGACCGCCCTTTCGGGTTTTCAGTCCACCGGGATACCCATTTTTGCCCAAGCCGCCTTTTCAGGTTTTCGACTTGCCGGGTGTACAGATTTTTTCATTTCATCCCTTCATTTTTCCCGAACCCTTTTGGTTCGACGGGAAGCCCTTATTTTTGCCTAGGCATGTCAGCCTAGCGGGTCTTTTTTCATGCGTAGTATTTTTTTACTATGTCTGCATTGGCGGGGTGAGGAAGGTCGTCACCATCCATATTGGTTAATATCATTGCTCCTCCTGAGAACACATGCTTAACCACAAATGGCCCTTCGTACGTAGGGGTCCATTTTCCCCTTGGATCACTCTGAGGAAGGATGATTCGCTTGATTACCAGATCCCCAACTCGATATTCCTGTGGTCTGACCTTTTTGTTAAATTCCCTGATCATCCGTTTCTGATACGTCTGACCATGACAGATAGCAGCAAGTCTCTTTTCATCAATGAGGTTGAGTTGATCAAGTCGTGTCTGGATCCAATCATCTTCGTTCAGATTTGCATCCTTCATTATCCGGAGAGAGGGAATTTGTACTTCGATCGGCAAGACCGCCTCCATGCCATAAACCAGAGAGAAAGGAGTTGCCCCGGTTGAAGTCCTAGCTGAGGTACGGTATCCGTGTAGAGCGAACGGTAACATCTCGTGCCAATCCTTGTAGGTCACTGTCATTTTCTGCACGATCTTCTTGATGTTCTTATTTGCTGCTTCTACAGCCCCATTCATCTGCGGTCTGTAAGGAGAAGAATTGTGGTGCTGTATCTTGAACTGTTCACAGAGCTCAGCGATCATCTTGTTGTTCAGATTGGTACCGTTGTCTGTAATAATTCGCTCAGGGACGCCGTATCGACAGATCAGATTATGTCGAATGAACCGTGCCACAACAGCCTTGGTTACCGTAGCATAGGATGCTGCTTCGACCCACTTCGTAAAATAATCGATCGCCACTAGGATGAAGCGATGTCCATTAGATGCCGTAGGTTTTATCTCGCCGATCATGTCTATGCCCCACATTGCAAACGGCCAAGGCGCAGTCAGAACATTCAGGGGAACCGGAGGAACATGCACCTTATCTGCATAAATCTGGCACTTGTGGCATGTCCTGGAATGTTGGTAACAGTCAGCTTCCATTGTGGACCAATAATATCCTGCCCGTAGGATCTTCTTAGCCATAGTGTGCCCACTGGAATGCGTACCAAAGGTCCCTTCATGTAGCTCTTCCATGATTCTTTCCGCTTCAGTCTTATCCACACAATGCAGTAAGGTTGAATCATGGTTTCGCTTGTATAATATGCCGTTGCTAAGGAAGAACTTGGCTGCAAACCTCCTCAGGAATTTCTTATCATTGACAGATGCACCTTCGGGGTATTCCTGAGCTTCCAGATATCTCTTCACTTCGTGGTACCAAGGTTTCTCAGTCACCAATTCAGTTTCGAGATCACAACAGTATGCCGGTTCGTCCAGTTTCCAGATGATGATCCGGGGAGCCTCATTATCCCATTTGACCTTGAACATTGAAGACATTGTAGCTAACGTGTCCGCTAGCTGATTCTCTTCTCTTGGAAAGTGCTCAAAGGTTATCTCCGTGAAGTGGGGGATCAGGGTCAACACACATTCTCTGTAAGGAATCAGGTTTGGATGTTTCGTAT
This sequence comes from Vicia faba, assembly GCA_948472305.1. Lineage (NCBI taxonomy): Eukaryota > Viridiplantae > Streptophyta > Magnoliopsida > Fabales > Fabaceae > Vicia > Vicia faba. The sequence goes on along the minus strand of OX451737.1, from coordinate 586,357,322 downwards.
CCCACTCTCCCTTGATCTGATTGATCATAAGAGCGGAATCTCCGAAGACACTCAGCAATTTGATCCTTAGGTCGATCGCAGCTTGAAGACCCATGATACACGCCTCATACTCCGCCATGTTGTTGGTACAGTTGAAACACAGCCGGGCAGTGAGTGGAGTATGAGTACCTTGAGGGGATATGATGATGGCGCCGATACCATTTCCCAAAGCATTGGAAGCTCCGTCAAAGTGCATAGACCATCGGGATCCTGGCTCAGGTCCTTCATCCGGTCCAGGTACTTCACAATCAGTTACAATCATAATGCTTTCATCCGGAAACTCGAAGTTCATGGACTGATAATCATCTACAGCTTGATGTGCCAAATGGTCTGCCAATACACTTCCCTTGATGGCTTTCTGGGTCGTATACTGAATGTCGTATTCCGTCAAGATCATTTGCCATCTTGCAATTCTCCCAGACAGAGCAGGCTTTTCGAATATGTACTTTATAGGATCCATCTTTGAGATCAACAAAGTAGTGTGAGTCAGCATATACTGTCTCAGCCGGCGAGCAGCCCATACCAAAGCGCAGCAAGTTTTCTCGAGCAGTGAGTATCGGGTCTCACAGTCGGTAAACTTTTTGCTAAGGTAATAAATGGCATGCTCTTTTCGGCCAGACTCGTCATGCTGCCCCAGCACACACCCCATTGAGTTGTCAAGCACTGTCAGATATAGTATCAGAGGTCTCCCTTCAACCGGTGGCATAAGGATAGGTGGTTCTTGGAGATACTCTTTGATTCTGTCGAAGGCAGCCTGACATTCATCGTTCCAACGTACTACCTGATCTTTCTTCAGCAGCTTGAAGATTGGCTCACAGGTAGCAGTCAGATGAGAGATGAATCGAGCGATGTAATTCAGACGTCCTAAAAAGCCTCTGACTTCCTTCTCTGTCCTAGGAACTGGCATCTCTTGAATAGCTTTGACCTTAGCAGGGTCCACTTGAATACCTTTGTCACTGACCACGAAGCCTAGCAACTTCCCAGATCTTACCCCGAAGGTGCACTTGTTCGGGTTCAATCTCAGTTTGTATAGTTTCAATCGGTCAAACAATTTCTGCAGATGATCTAGATGTTCTTCCTCAGTCTGGGACCTAGCGATCATGTCGTCCACATACACCTCTATCTCATGATGGATCATGTCATGAAATAAGGCAACCATGGCACGTTGGTAGGTTGCCCCAGCATTCTTCAACCCGAATGGCATGACTTTGTAACAGAAGGTGCCCCACTGAGTAACAAATGTAGTCTTTTCCATGTCTTCAGGTGCCATCTTGATCTGATTGTAACCTGAAAAGCCATCCATGAAAGAGAACACCTTATGTTGTGCTGTATTATCAACAAGGACATCAATGTGAGGTAAGGGGAAGTCATCTTTGGGGCTGGCCCTGTTTAGATCCCTGTAGTCGACACACATTCTGACCTTACCGTCCTTCTTCGGTACCGGCACCACATTAGCAACCCACTGAGGGTAAGAAGTCACTGCAAGGAACCCGGCATCAAACTGTTTCATGACCTCGACTTTTATCTTCTCAGACATCTCTGGACGCATCCGACGGACCTTTTGCTTAACTGGAGGGCAGTCTTCCTTAGTTGGCAAGTGATGGACCACAATGTCGGTATCCAACCCGGGCATGTCTTCGTAGGACCAGGCAAAGATCTCCATATAGTCATGTAGCATCTTGGTTAACCGTTGCTTCACGCTGAGCTCTAGGTTGGCACCAATCTTTACCTCTTTCCTGTCTGCCTCAGTACCCAGGTTTATTGTTTCCACTGGCTCTTCATGGGGTTGAATTGCCCTCTCTTCCTGAAGCAACAGTCTTGCAAGCTCGCCAGGCACTTCGCAATCATCTTCACCTTCGTCTTCGGCTAAGTTGATCGGATTTTCGAAGTCATAATTGGAAGTAGCAGAGTTGTTATCAGTAAGATCCAGAGTGGATTAGAACCTGTATGAGTGAGTGTGTGTGTGTAAATACAGCTGTTTTGAAATATATGTAAAGGAAAAGAAAGACAGAAAGGAGCACAATATTTGCAATGCGAAAATACGTCCAAGATTTTTATTCATGGTATATGAAATGACAATTTGTATGCCCTCACAAATAGAACCACGGTGCCTCGGGTAAGACACCGGGCCATAGAGTTTATCATTGTTTATTACAAAATAACAAAACAAAGAAATTTATTACTGCGTCACAAAGGTAACAGGGGTATGGTCCTTTGCACTCCAATTGTTTAATCCGTCTTCGGTCGTCGGATAGATCCAGCTGTTGAATTCAGCTTCGTCCACTTCATGGTCTTCCCCAACAGCATTCACTCCTGAACTTTTAATAAATACCGGAGGTCTTCCGATCTTTGCTTGCCTCATAGCTCTCTGACCTTCTGAGGTAAAACCCAGCCCAAGTTTATCAGTCTTCTGAGTAAAGTCTGGAAGTTTGCCCCAGTCGGCACATTCGCCCTTCTGAACCACAGCCCGGGCATCCTTCAGGGAAGCCATCTTCAAAGGACCACTTTCTTCTGTTGTTTCTGCTGCAATTGGAAACACCTCCTCGAAATGCTGAAAGGGGGTTTCAATAAACTCCCCATCCATCTCAATGTACCTGAAGGAGTTGAGGTGGCTCACCATATATTCTTCCTCTCCTTGCACAGTGACAATCTTCCCTCTGACGGGGTACTTCAGCTTCTGGTGCAAGGTAGAGGTCACAGCCCCAGCCTTATGTATCCAAGGCCGACCCAATAGACAGGAATAAGATGGACGGATGTCCATCACATAAAAAGTGGAGCCGAACACCTGAGAGCCCACACGAATCGGAATGTCAACCTCTCCATGGACCATCCTCTTTGAACCATCAAAGGCCCTGACGATGATGTTGCTGGGTTTTAATTCCAGGCCTTCACAATCTAGACGGTCCAAAGCCTTCTTGGGTAGCACATTCAAAGATGAACCAGTATCAACCAACACATGTGCCAAGGTGGTGCCCCTGCATTCAATTGAGACATGCAGAGCATCATTATGATCTCTTCCCTTCGCGGTCAAGTCAGCATCGGAGAAACCCAAGCCATTGTCTGCCGTTAGACTTGCTACGCAGTCAGTAAACTGGACTGCAGAGGTTTCATGTGGCACATGGGCCGTCTTAAGGAATGAGATTAGGGCCTTAGCATGGGCCTCGGAGCACAGTAATAAAGAGAGCATAGAGATCTTGGAGGGCGTATGCCCCAGCTGTTCCACAACATTAAAATCGCTCTTCTTTATGATCTTCAGAATTTCCTCCATCTCTTGTGGGGAGGCCTCAGCAGTTATGGGTACGGGTGCCTCCATCTGGGCAGGCTCAACTTCAGTTCCCTTGCCCCGAGCATTGGATGACTCGGCAGCAGGAGAAACAATTGGATCAGCAGCAGGAACAACAATTTGATCAGCAACAGGAATAGGTGTACTTGTAGGAATTATCAGGAGCGGTCTTCGGGCAGCAGGCGGTGCAATGTCAGGCGAGAAGAGCCTGCCACTGCGGGTAACTTTGGCTGGGCCAGTAATGTCACAGATGCTGGCGCCAGCATTGAGCTCTTGTTTAATCCCGTTTACATATACATCTGCCCCATAGTGCCAAGGGACAGCTTTGTCAGAGACATAGGGCAGGGGCCCTGGAACAGTGATAATAACGGGCGCAACGGTCATAATTTGAACGGGCTTCTTCTGGAGAGCCGGGATCGGATTATTGAAGATAGTCACCACAGAAACTTCTTCCATTGGAACCAACCGAACAGCAGACTTCTTGAATAGAATCTCCTTGCTATCCATTAAGCCTTGGATGCCTAACTTTAGCAAGGGACAACCAGATGGGGACACAGCACAGAATAGGCAACCCTTACTACAACCCGGAAATAAACCGGCCTGCAGTAGGTTCTTCTTGACGATCTTTAGAGGAGTGGCTAGATCATCCACAGAAACAGCATAAACGTCTTCATCAACAAAATTTACCCCATGTTGAGGCATAGGGGCGGTAACTACATTCGGCTTTGCAGGCGCTTCGAACTGTATCTCCTTTGCATCGATAAGGTCTTGCACCTTGTTCTTTAACGCCCAACAGTCATCGGTAGAGTGCCCTGGGCTATCTGAATGGTAAACACAACGAGCATTCGGGTTGTACTTAGGAGATGTGGTGTTGGGGAACTTCGGAGCCTCCCTGACAGTCACTAAGTTAGTGGATAGCAACTGTGGCAGGATCTGTGATAGGGTCATGCTTAACCGGGTAAACTCTCGCCGGGGTCTTTCAGCCCTTTGAGGATTGTTTGACCGAGGAGCGGCAACAGGCTTAGCAATCATCACCGCACTGACAGATTGGCGGTGCTCAGGTCTCTCTGATTTCCTAGAACCATACACGGCACTAGACTCCTTCTTGAATGGTTTCTTTTCCGAACTAGACGATGCACCCTTCGCAATCTTTCCAGACGTCAACCCAGCTTCAATTCTTTCTCCAGTCAGAATCAAATCAGTGAACCCAGCAGAAGAATTCCCAATGAGATGGTTGAAAAACGGCCCAGATAGGGTCCCCAAGAACATATCTACCAGCTCCCGATCAGTCAATGGTGGCTGCACCCTGCCAGCCAGGTCTCTCCACTTCTGAGCGTACTCCTTAAAACCTTCGCTTGCACCTAACGCCATACCCTGGAGTTGGGTACGTGTGGGGGCAAGGTCGGCATTATATTGATACTGCTTATAGAAAGCAGTAGCCAACTCCTCCCAGTTACGAACTTTGGTCCCATCCAGTTGATAGAACCATTCGAGATGAGTCCCTGAAAGACTCTCCTGGAAGAAGTGGATCCATAAATTCTTATCCGCAGAGTACGGCTGAATTTTCCGAACATAGGACCTCAAATGCAGCTTGGGACAAGACGCCCCGTCATACTTAGAGAAGGATGGTGCTTTGAACTTATGCGGGATAATCACACCAGTCGACAAACCCAGATCTCCGAAATCCAGCCCAGGTACCTGTTGAACCTCCATAGCCTTCAACCTATCCTCCAGTTGTTTGTATCTGTCATCCGCAGGAGGGTACTGCTCTTCATCAAAATCTGTCTCGTTGTCGGAGACCACTGGACTAGGAACCTTTACTTCTGCCTGAGAAGGACTCTTGCCAACAGAAGAACCAGCCTCTTCATGCTGCAGAGTATTGCCAAACCTTCGGCCCGAGTTAAACAGAACAGTTCTCCTCTTCTTCTTCTTCTCCTTCTTCAGGAGCATAGTCTTTAATTCTTCTTGGCCTTTAGCCAGCCCCTTGATTAGTTCTTGAAACTGCACATTCTGCGCCTGAAGAGCCTTGATTGATGTCTCAGTTGATGCAGATTCGGGATTCATGATGCTGAAATAAACAGCGAAGAACTGTAAGCAACCTGAAAAGAGGAAAAACCTGCTATGCACATGATGTATGAAATGCGTATGAATTATGTTTTCAAAGACAATCGGGAATCAACTTTGTAAACAAAAAAAAGAACACACTTCATTAGATTCAACTTTGCAACTGAAATTATTCAACAAGTTGCCCTTAGGCGTTACATGAAAGGAAATACTGGAAAGGAAATAAAACTGTAAAAGCACATCTGGAGCTCCTTATTGATCCCATGGTCTCCTCTTCTCAGTACGGATGTAGGCATTCAGAGCTCTCTCATTCTCCAACTGCTTTGTCAGCTTCTGGATCTTTAATTCCTGCTCGTTGAACTTTTCCCGGTAAGAATCCCGCTCTTCTTGCAGTTGCGACCAAGATCTCTTCAATGTCTCATAGTCAGTAGGTATCTGAGGAGGGAGGACAGTTGGAGGAACACCATCTTTATCAGGACACTCAAGAATGACGGGTCTGACGGCTTCATACGGCATACCTAACTTCTGAGCACGGATGCGAACCCATTTGTAGTAGGCTTCCATAGGTAAAGAAGTCTTTGGCCCTAACTCTTGTGGGTCAGCTTTATGAACTTTGTCCCAAGCCTTGATGAACCTACGACGTAGCTCGTCACTATCCACCTGAAACTCGAAACTGATGTGAGGCACCAACATCTCATGGGGACCTGCTCTTCTTGCCCTTCCAAACTGACGGAGTGCTAGACATGGATTGTAAGATATCCCTCCTTGAGTACCAATCAGAGGAACATTAGGATACTCCCCGCATCGATCAATAATAGCTATCTCATCCAAACCTCTGCAAGTCCAAATGATGTCTTTATCGGTGAGAGACATTAACCTATGAGCCCAACCTCTTCCTTCTTGGTTCTTTAGTACGAACTTAGGGAGGTGCGAAATAAACCACCTCACCAACAAAGGGATACAACACCATAGGGTTCCTCGTCTTCGGGTAGTACGGGCATGAAGTTGTTGCAAGATGTCACCCAAGAGAGTGGGCACAGGATTCCGAGACATAAAGATCCTTATGGCAGTGACATTGATGAAGTTGTCAGGATTAGGAAACAGGACTAACCCATAGATTAGGAGAGCCAAGATGTCTTCATATGCCCTAAAGTCCAGGTCATTCCAGAAATTGTTAGCTTTACCAATCAGAAACTTGGCCAAGAAACCCTTAACTCCGCTTCTAGTTACCCAGTTGTCTGTTACCTCTTGATGGGTCAAAGGAAGAGCTGCAGCAACATCCTCAAGCCTGAGGGTCTTTTCCCAACCAGTAAAGGGAGTCTGATCCAAGACAGGGATACCAAGCAAATCAGAGAACTCTTCCAGGGTAGGGACCAGCTGGAAGTCTTGAAAGGTGAAGCACTGGTACTGAGGGTCATAGAACTGGGTCAGAACACTCATCAACTGTTGATCCCGCTTTGCAGTGACTAAACTGAGAAGAGAGCCATGCCTCTGAATGAAGGAAGTGGTATTTGGAATTCTGCCAACCAACTCATCCAGCAACTCAGGTGAATGAACAAAGTTGAACCGGATAGTATTCCTTCGTACAGGCATCATAATGTCCTACAAAACAGAGCAAAGATGAAACCCTCTTGTCTTTGAAATGGTCAGTCCTTATGCAGGATGCATGCAATGCTCATGATGCTATGATGTTATGATAAAGCACACCACATATAGATACAAAGGCAAACATGGTAAGGCACACAAGTCACACAAGGCAAGCCCCTAAAGTTTAGGCCAGCATGAGGTCTAGGTACTACCCTCTTTCGGTTTGTTGGTTCATACCTGTCCTAATCAAAAGTAACCGGGTTCTTAGAGGATCCCAATATCATTGACTACCCTCAATCGGTCATAACTCCAGCATCACAATCTTTTCTTGCGGCCAGAACCATCACGAGAGTTTAGCCTCAATGGGCGTAGCATACTGCTACAATTCTAAAGGCCAAGTTGTGTCAATTAAGGTTCTAAGGTTGTTGGTGCTTAATGACTCCTTAGAAGACCCATATTCTCCTCGTTGCGACACAAGGGATATCGGTACAGACTAAGGTGCCACACCAACGTAGCCACTGCTTCACCTGTGTCGGTCTACGCCGGACAGGTCCCTCACAGCTTATGCTACCTAAACAGGGTATCCCCAGATCCGGGTTAGGATCTATAGAACTCCCAAGACAGTCCCACAATAATAAAGCAAGCAAAGAAAGCAATTGAAAACACAGTTATGAACTATCCCTAAGGTACACCCCACTTTAAGTTTATCCCCAGCAGAGTCGCCAGTTCTGTGATCGGTGGATCTGGAACTGACTGTTTAACGCTGGTTTGCGAAATGTCGCGGAAGCAAGAGTCGCCACCGTCTTTTATTTTCTCCAAATGGAAAGGACAAAAGCACAGAAAAATTCCTTAAAGAGATTGCTCTCGGTTCGGGAGGTAGGTTATAGAAAGGGAAGGTGTTAGTACCCTTTCTATCCATGGTTATCCATGGGCTCTTAGATACTTGCTCAATGTGTTTTCAAAATTGTTTGTTTGCTTTTCAACTGTGGGTTTAAAAAGTTTCTTTGAAAGTTTCAGATCGACTCATGCGTCAGAGTGTTTGAAAAATTGTTTTGAAAGCTTTTGAAAAGTGTCGGTGTGAAAAGATTTTGATTTGTTTTGTTTTTAAAGAGAGCAAGTATCTACGAGAACCTACCTACCCTAAGGAATTCTTCTGTGTAAATGTCCTTTAAAGTAGTGCCATCCCACCATTGAGAGGTAGGTAGCACCACCGTTGGAGGTGTTCGGGTCAATTCGAGGTTCGGGACATGGTGATCACCAGAGCAATGGGAAGACACCTTAGAAGCTACCCTCATGCCAGGTTCCCGGATCATGAGGACTTACTAAGACATCCTCTACTCGACGATCACCTTTCGAGGCAAGCCAACAGTGAGGCGTACCCTAGGGGTGGTGTGTGCGATTCGTGTGTCGTTTTCATTTGTATTTGTCTTGTCATGTTTATCAGTGTTCTACGCTTGATTTTATTTAAGTCCATTCATTCTTGCATGCTTTGTTTAACAGTTAAAAGTTGCGAGAAAAAATAAATCTAAAGCTATTACAAATGGCGCGGGTCCACATCGCCAAAATTAAACCGGACCCGATTTGACGGAAAAGTAAATAAAGCAAAATAAATAACGAAATTGAAAAGTGCGAGAAGTTTAAGTTACAACGCTTTGGGAGAGATACATAATTATTTAAGCAATAAAATAAATACGCAAATTAAACAATTAAAAATATGGGCGTTGGACCCTTTTGCAAAATTAAAATTAATAAGGAATTAAAATTAAAATTAAAAGAAAATGTTTTTGGTATTTTGTGTTTTTTAAGATTTTGATGAAAAAAGGAGTTAATTAAAATTAAACTAAAAGGCAAACCCTAATTCTAATAGCTTTTTAATTTATTGTGAAAAATATTGAATTTTAACCTAAGTGAAACCCTAATTAATTTACAAGTTTAATAAGGTAAATAATATTATGGTGAAAAAAAGAAAATTAAAAAAGGAAATCAAAATTATCAATTAAACCTAATTCTATATTTTTTTTTGTATTTTTTTATAAAAAAGAATTAATGTTGCAACCCTAATTTAAACTAAATTTATTTACATGCTAATTTATTCATAAAAAATATCAAAATAAATTATCATTATATTTTATCTTTTTCTGAGTTTTTATGTATTTTTGTATTTTGTAAACATAATTAATTAAATTAGAATAATAAAGAAAAGAAAATAGCAATTGAAAATAAAATAAAAAAATATAGAGAAGGCAAACCAGGGGGGGTTCAGTCCCAGTTGTGAGGTATGGACTTAGGAAATCAGGCCCAATGCTTCAGGTTCGTTTGACCTTTCTGAATAGCGTGCACATGCGTTGACCATGGTATATGATATTCACCAATCCCAACCTTTGATTAGATCTCCAGATGAACGTGGCAAGATTTGATCTGGGGCATATGGTGCGTCTACGTTATTGAAGCTGCATGGGAAACGTTATGAAAATATTATTGAAGTGGTTCAGACCTGGGAATCGAACCCAGGTCACGTGTATTGCCAATGCTTCTGCTTACCAACTATACCAACCTGCGCGCTTTGATATATAAGTAATAATCAAATAATATAAAAAGAAACAACGCGTTAGTGGAGAGAAACGCGCGAAATTTAAATCAACGTATCATGTGTTGACAACACATCATCTTCTTCACCATCCCTGTAAAACAAAGAACAAACGCAACGGTTTTTGGACGTTCTCTTAGGCATGCTACCAAGAAATAGCGATTAGGCCTATGCAACTCATAAATTAATCGCGACTATGGTAATCTCTTCGTCCAGGTCTGCTGATTGCAATGGTGGTGGCCTGGAGTCCTAATTTTTCCTCTTTTAAGAATCCCTAATTTTGAGTTTTGTAAACCCTAGCAAACGATCATGGCGAAATTGTATATACAGCATAATAGTTCAATTAAACATCATGGTTAGTCTCAGAACTTCATAATAAACATGATTCCATGAATAGAATGCTGTAAAAATGCTTAGAATATGATATACGATTATGGAATTTTTGCTGTACAGTTTATGCTTGATATACCAGTTTTTGGAGTTTGAATGGGTGTTTTTGATTGGAACACGTTCAGGAAGACTCGAGTAAGCTATTGGAAAAGCTTTTGTGCCTTCAATCACCCTCTACCAATGATTTCAGAATTAAGTTTTATGGAGAATTTTTCAAGTTTCTAGGGAGCTTTTCTGCGCAGCTTTTAGTCTCCTATGATTAGGTTTTGATTCATGCTTATGTACTGAGGCTATTAGGTTAACAAAACTGATGAAAATCTCTTGCAATCATGGATTGAATATGAGATTTTTTTCCATTATGTTTTCAATCTTTTTCACATGGTTTTTGTATCAATTTGCATCCAATCAAACCAATTCTTTCCTAATCAGCATGTGCACGAAATCTTGATGGCAAACATGCATGAAAAGATTTTTTTAGGTCAAGTTATATATTTTCCACATATTTAAATGATTTAAATGAATTAATATGAATAATAATTCAAATAAATAAATAAAAAATGAGAAAATACTTCCCTTTGGGCCAAGTGGTCGTGCACATGCTTAGAATGATGAATCATGGAAGAAAAATGGGCCCATTAGCATTTTTAGGTCATTTGAATCAATGTTGACTTTTCAAAATATCCAAAAATTTCCCAACTTCCACAAGGCATAACTTGCTCAATTTTTAAGATTTTCTCATGTTCTTGGACATTTTGGAAAGTTCTTTGAGTCCTCTAACCAATGCCTTTGGTCCCATGTCATTTTGATTTAACAATCACAAGTTATGGCCTTTGACTTAAAGTCCCTTTTTGTTGACTTTTGAAAATGACCTATAATGTTGAAATTGATAACTTTTTGTGAGAGCATTTCTTGGACTTGAAGTATGAAGATGAGTTGTAGGAAATGTCTTTCTCTTCAAAATGAGCTTTGGATGGAATTTTTCTGATAATCCATGTGAAAGTTATGCCCTGGTCAATTTCAGTTGACTTTTTCAACTGTCCAAATATAGTAACTTTTGCATCTTTGATGATTTCTGAGCCAAATTTTGAGAATCATGATCAAGCATTGATCAAATGATGTTTGTGGCTTCAAAATGATATGTTGACCAAAAATTTGAACTTTTGACTGTCAAATGACCATTTTGCCCCTACAGTTGACTGTAGTGCAATTAGGGTTTTTGACTGTGCAATTTTGTGCTGAATGTCTTGAAACTTGATATGAGGATGCTTGACCCTATTTGTAGGCATGTGAGACTTGATTGGGCCTTTGAAAATTCCATTTTCTTGATCAGATCATAAACCCTAATCTGGACTGTGTAGGAGACCTTTGACTGTGCAACCCTTGGGGAATTTTGTGACTTGGCTTGGCAATTTCTTGAAGAATATGGGAGGGCAAATTTTGGGGTACAACAGTTCCCATGTATTATTTTTCTCAATTGAATCAAGCTCCTCTTTTAATGCACATATCCATTTTAGATCACTCAAGGTCTCCTCCATTTTCACCTATTCAAATTCATCCATGAGCGCAAAATGAACAAGATCACCATTATCATTTACTTCATTATCTGGGAATAACTCACAATCTTGAAATCTCGCAGGCACACCTCTTTTCCTTGTTGATCTTTTCACATTTTCTTCAACTTGGAATTCACCAATTGCAGTTTCTTCCCTTTCAAACACTGCAAGAACAATTCCAACAATATTCTAACCGATTACAGATAGATGGTAATCAGTTACAACATGCTTCTAGTCCCTTAATTCATAAAATATCGCGTCTCTAATTATTATGATTCTCTTATTAAATTCGTCATAAAGTTTGTAGACACTCGTTGAGTGATACCGAACAAGTATCATTTATTCTCCCCTGCCACCTACCTTCTTTCTAAGCTGATATGGAACATGTATATACATGAACCAAATACTTTCAAATGAATCATATTTGTCTTGAATTTGGACCATAATTTCCGGGTTTAATATTTTTCAACTTCTTTGTTGGACACCTATTCAACAAATATGCAGTTGTGGACACTGCTTCTCCCTATAATCATTTTGGTAAGTGCTTCCCTTTTAACATGCTTCTCACGATGTTCATAATCGATCGAATCTTCCTCTCGGCTACTCTATTTTATTAAGGCGTATATGGTGGCACTACCTCGTGTACTATACCATTTTAATCATAAAATTTCCAAAATCATTTGAGACATATTCAACTCCACCATCTGATTTTAGATTTTAGATTTTGTGACCACTTTGTATTTCTACCATGGATTTTAACTTTTTGAACAATTTCAACATCTCATCTTTTCATTTGATCAAGTAAGTCCACAACTTTATACTAAAATCATCAATGAAAGTGATAAAGTATCTATTGCCTCCGATTGAGTCAACTTGCATCAGTCTATAAACATATGAATACACCATCTCAAGATGACACTTGGTTGTGCATCCTGCATCTTTGCTAAATCTTCCTTGGTGTTGCTTGGCCTCCACAGACTCTTCACATACTTCAGTTGGCATATTGATTAATGGCAGCCTCATAAACATGTTATGTTTCTGCATAACATTGAGATATTTGCAGTTCAAATGCCCAAGCCAATAGTGCCATATCCATTCTTCCTTACTAGAAAATGTTGCAAGACACATATTATCCATTAATTTCTATTCAACTTTGAAAGTAATGTTTTGAACCATAAGGTCCTTTAGGATCAAACTCCCGTTTGCATCCATAACTTTCAACATTTTGCTTTCCATTTAAATCTTGTAATTCCTTTCAAGTAATTGACTAATGCTCAAAAGATTACACTTAAATCCAGAAATATACAACAATTTTTAATCAAAGAATGCTTACCATTCTTCCTCTTGATTGATACATTAGCAATCCCTTTTCTACTAGTGTGTTATCATCCATGAATTTCACCTAGTTTTTCAATGCTTGATTGATTTTTACAAACCAATCCTTCCTTCCCGTCATGTGAGTTGAACACCCAAAGTCAAGGTACCATTAATCGTTGCATTCTGCATCTTCTTGCATAGTAACTATCACATTTTCAATTTTTGGCAACCAGTTATTGTTGGCACATAATTGATTACAACTGCCTCTTGAGTTATTTTCAGCTTTAGTGATCACTATCAACAATGTGTTCTCATTATCCTCTTTCTTTGAAAACTTTGATTCAGCTTCTTGTGGACCATTCTTGTTGGCATTATGCCGCAATGAAAAATCGAGGAGACAAAACTATTGAGAAACTTGACTCATAATGACTTAAGAAGTCACCACCGAACTTTATTGTTTCCAAGGAAAAGGGAAAAGATCGAAACCCTATTATTTAATATGCAATGCAAGAAGTAAAGACTAAAAGCAAAGCATAAGAAAGAGATCCAAGGTATGGGGTTGGTTGTACAAAGGGAAGATATTAGCACCCTATGTTTCTACAGTAATCTATAGGAACCACTTATAATATATGTTTTTGGTTTAAAATTGTTTTTTTTCTAAATGATTGTGGAGATGGGAAAAGAAATATATTTTAGGATATTTTTGTTTGGAAAGACATAGTCTTATACCTTCGTACCAATTAAGGATCAAAACCTCATAGTTCGTGGTAAAAACAACAAAAGGGTTTGTTGTGGTTGATTTTAGGAGAAAAGATATTTCATCATCTTTTAGAGAGAAAGCTCAAATAATACAACCACAAGTATGAGAAGATGGATCTTGCATCATCTCAAAGAAAGGGCTACTAACTTGGATATAAAGATCAACAAGTTTCTAACTAGCGTCTTCATGTTGAAAGAATCACATTTACTTCAAAAATTACTATGGGGATAGGAAAATCATATCTCAATTATAAACAGGATTTATATCTAATATCTTTGAGAAAAGGTTTTAAATTGAAAATCCAAGTGGAAAAAATATTTGAGTGAGGTTAAGTCACTTTTAGTCTTTCGAAATTGTTTTGATAAGCCTAAGTACATTAAAGCATTTTGATTAAAAAGAAAGTTGAAAATGCAATGACACAAAGTCAATGTTTTATATGAAAGTGGTTAAAGTTCGAAAATAATTTTTAGTGTTTAAAAGGTTCTTAGAGTATAAGAAGATACATAGGCTGATTATTCACAAAGGTTTTATACGGAGGGGAATGCACATGCTTATGACTATAATGTCAACAATACTATCCTTTTCCTTGGAATTTTTTGGGGAGCACAAGTATAACAAAATATTAAATGACTAACATGGTAGAAAACGTACACATCACAAGTATTTAAACTTAAAGGGGGAGGTTAACATACTTAATAAGTAAAAGTTGTGACAAAAGATAGAATAAACAACAAGTGAACAAGCAATCAGGTATCACTTTGGATTAAAGGAGTTTATGAAGGAAATATGTTTTTTTTAAAAAGGGGTGAGACAAACTTTTGAAAACATAAATAAGTTTAATGTTTGAATCAATATATGCATCACAATCAAGATGAAAATCAGGGAGCATAGTTTTGATTTTTAAATATGTTTCATGGTTAGTTTTGGATTTGAGTGAGGAAACCCTAAAATGAACTCAAGCTATCATGAAATGCTTACTCAAGAGTCAAGATATCAAGTGAGAATCAACATCTATCATGTTAAGATCAAGCCTTGTGAGAAAAATTGGAAAATTAATCAAAAGATCATGGAAAAGTCCTTTAAAAACCCTAAAAGGTCTATCTTTGATTTAATTAGAAAATGATGAAATAAATCATATATTTTTGTGATTTTTTATGGTATACATAAAATAAAGGTAATAAAGAAAGAGTGTGCAAAAAAATTGGCTAAAAAATGATTAATTAGATTGGTGAAAAAAATTATATGAAAATTGAAAAAACAAGTGAAAAAATGATGAAGAAAATAAGTTTTAAAAATAGGGTGGACACCAGCAGGTTCAAACCCACTCCCTATAGGTGACAAGCGCGCGTTTCTTGCCATTGGGGTGGTTGTTTCATCTGTTAATAACATAACTATCAATATATATAAAATAAATTTGGTTTTCAAAAAATGGAAAAATGGTGCCACCCTCTTCTTCTTCTTCCCCGAGTAGACAACATTAACATCGCCATTTTTAAAACTTTAAAACATTCGTTTCTCAACCATTTTGAAAAGTGTAAAAACCAAAGTTGCTTGAAATTTCATAAGTAATTCAACCATTCCATTTGATCACTTCTACTGGCTCTTCATGAGGCTGAATGGCTTTTTCTTCTTTCTCTAATAGTCGGGAAATTTCCTCAAGTATTTCTTCTATTTCTTCCTTTTCAACTTTAACCACATGGAACTTAAAGTTGGGAGAGGGCATCAGATCATGTTTTTCAATGGGTTCGGGATTTAATCTGCACATATGATTTATGTTCGATTTTAGAGGTAAGTAAAAGAGAGAAAAAAATTTTATGCAGAGATTTTGAAAGTTATTTTTTATTTATTTATCAAGTTTTTTAAGGATTACCATTTTTCAGAAAAAAGAGAAAAGGAAAAACAACAGTATATGAGACAAAATGACTTTTATTTATGATGATAAATTTGAAACAAAGCTCGATACAAGATCTTATCCACCTTAGGCATAGTGGAAAGAGTTATTTTTTAATAAAGTCCCACAATTACTCTTTCGCCTTGGGCAGAGCAAAAGGTTTTGAAAACAACAACAAGAGCATTATTGAGAAATGTGAATGGCAGAGGGAACATCAACGGAGATCTAGTTTTGGCTAATACTTCCATGTGTCACAAAGTTTGGAAAATTCCTTTTAGAATCATCTCCAAGAATGGCACTAGCCTCGGGCGCTGTTGGGTAAATAAAGCCTGCACTACAGAATGTCTCTTGGATACGACATATGACAATGTCTCTTTTATTAACTTTGACAGTTGTAGAAGAAAAACCCAAACCTTCACCAAACTTGTTTTCAGGTAAGTCGAACACAATACACCAGTCGATATTTACACCACTTTGTGCCACCCGTTGTGCATCTTTGTATGAAGCAATGGATGCCCCATTCTTCTTAGTACTTATCAGCGATAGAAAGCGCTTGAAACTGAGTGTCAAACTCTTCACTAGCGTCAATGTAGAAGAAAGATGAGACTTGGATCACTATAAAAGCTCGCTCTATGTCTACAACAACCAACTTTCCATTGTTTACAAACTTCAACTTTTGGTGGAGCGTTTGAAGTGACATCTCCTGCCTCATGAATCCATGGTCGTCCCAACAAACAGTTGTAGGTAGCCTGTATATCCATTACTTGAAATGTCATATGAAAAGAGTGGGAACCAATTTTCATTGGTAAGTATACTTCACCAATCACTTCCTTCCTTGAACCATCAAATTCTTTTACAACAACCCCGCTAATTTTCATGGGAGTGCCCTGATACGAGAGTTTAGACAATGTAGACTTAGGAATGACATTTAGTGAAGAACCAGTATCTATCAACACATTGGAAAAAAATGTATGAAAGTAAGTTCATAGAGATATGTAAGGTGAAATTGTGATTCCTTTCTTCCTCGGGGAGGTCTTCATCTCTAAAGCTCGGGTTGATACATGCAATAATGTTTCCCACTATTCTATTGAACCAGTCAATTGTTATGTCATGGTCAACAAATGCTTGGCCCAACACTTTCATTAACGCTTCTCTGTGGGTGTCAGAATTCATCAACAAAGAGAGTACAAATATCTTGGAATGTGTTTGCAACAATTTATCCATCACCTTGTATTCACTCTTTTTAATCAATTTTAAAACTTCATCACTATCATCACATAAACTGGTCTTACTCGGTTGTTCATTCTCCATCCTAAGATTAGGGATCACAACAAGAACTTGAACTGGGTTGCTCCCAACTTTCCTCAGAGGTATATTAACATAAGTTATGTTAACAACAGAAGAGGGAGAGGGAATGGGCACCTATTTCCCATTTTCAAGCATAGTAGTGTTGTATTTGTATGACACAACTTTATCAGAGTCTTAGGAAGTCAGTCCAGGAAGGTATACGACCAAGGGAGAAACATGAGCTCTTTGACTACTATATGTTATTTCCAAAGGTTCAGGTATGTTAAAATAAGGGACTATGGCATTCACTTCGGCGTCCACGTCTTTTCCTTTGTAAATAATGACCTCTTGTATTAAGAGAATCTATCACTAATAGTATATTTTTAGTTGATTCTTCTTCCTTTCTTCTTTTATCAGCAAGAATGGCCATTGCTCCATCTTTAAATAAATACACGCCTTTCAATATCTGGAGATCTCCTCTCAGAGTAGCACAACCCCATGGTTTCTTTTCACATTCTGGGCACCAATCATGACTAAAATCAATCAACCTTCTTCGAACCCAATGTTCATGTATCTCTATAGGAGTCACTGTTTTGACATCTTCAATTGCATGTTCTCTAGCATATCTAGCATACGCCTTAGCAGGAATTAATGAACCGTCATCAACAATTATAAATTCAGCAGGACTGTCTTCAATCATATCTACTTCATTATCATTTCGATATCTAGTGACTATTATGAGACCCTGATCTAGCAGGCGTTGAAGAGCTCTCTTCATAATATGACATCCGCGGAAGTCTCTACAATAGATCTAACCGGAACCATAGGTGTGCCACTCTTGACCATTCATACTACAAAGGGTAGCATACAGGTCTCCCCTCAATAGATAGGCATCAAAAATACGGTATTCTCCAAAACACACATCGACCATGTTCACGGAATGTTCTCCATGATTAGGTAGTGGATTAGCTTTTACATTCAGACCAACGTCCCTAAATGATAAGAGAGCACTTCTGACCAATTTCTGGACTTCAATCTTCAATGGGAAACAATTTTTTAGTACTATGACCTGGAGCTCCCTGGTAAAAAACACAATGATCATATGCCTTATACCAGTATGGGATGTATTTTGGGATAGTAGGTGGTTTTCTTGTATGAACCATATGCTTTGCAATAATCCAGGTAAAATCTCTTCATAAGTCATTGGGATCGGGTCAAAACACGACACACTTGTTACTCTAGTTTGTTGATTTTTGTATGTTGATTGTTGATTATTGTAAGCGTATTGCAGAGGCTGCTGAACTTTGTCGAGGGAACTATGGCCGGTAAGCTGGTACCACAAGTGTAGGGTTAATAATGGGAGTGACAACTGCAACATGTTGTTGTAGATACCTTCTTCTTTGTCTTTTAGATGATACTACACTAATATCTTGTTCTTTCTTCTTTGAGAAACTACTTTCGAATTTTATGATCCCACTCGACGAACCAACTTCTTTGGTCAATCGTCCTGCACTGACACCTTCCTCGAGTCTCATTCCCATATTTACCATTTCAGTGAAATTAATTGGTGCACTCGCAATCATTCTTTCGTAGTAAAATGAGCCTAAGGTATTCAAAAAGATTTTGGTCATTTCCTTTTCCTCCAGAGATGGACTAATTTGGGAAGCAATCTCGCGCAATATTTGCACATATTCCTTGAAACTTTCCTTGTCTTTCGGGGACATGGCTAGAATTTGATCTCTGTCCGGAGCCATGTCGACATTGTATTTATACTAGTGAACAAAGGCTTCACCAAGGTCTCTGAAAGTGTGGATCTGTGCGCTATCCAAACTCATGTACCACCTGAGAGCAGCATCAAACAAACTATGTTGAAAGTAGTGGATCAACAATGGGTGTTATCAGTTTAAGTTGACATTTTTATGGCATTCATAGTCAAATGACTCTCTAGGAAAGAATTCCCTTTGTACTTTTAAAAGTCAAGTAATTTAAACTTTGCTGGTATCTTCACATTTGGCACCAGGGATAATTCATAATCATTCTTTCCAAATAGATCTTTCCCACGAAGGGCCTTAAGTTCTTTCTGCATTTCTTGAAACTGATTTTGTAAGTCATCCATTCTTTCCTCAACACCCAAACATTCAGATGGTTCAGCATGGAAAACTTGTTCATTTCCCAATGGTACAATGTGTACCACTGGAGGAGGAATATACATCACAAAATGAGGAATAGTCATCACAAGAGGAGGAATAGACATCCCATGAGGAGGAGCAGACATTACATGTTACATTGCAGGAACTTCAACAACATATTGGTATCCCTTAGGCATAAAGTTAAGTGGCATTCCCCAAGGATATCCATGTGACATTTTATAATGTAGAACACTGACTAGAGCTATTGAAACAGGAGCATTAACAACTTCAGAGATCATTGTGGCCTGGACTTGTGCTTGAGTTGAACAAGGAGATGGGGGAGTCAATGACTGATTCTGAACAGTCACCATGTTCTCCACCATAGTTGCCAATCTTTCCATTCTTTCCTGAAGGGTAGTCACCTCTTCACAAAGCTCATAGTTCTCTTTCTATAGTGTGATGTTCATCTTTTTAGTGATTAGCCCGAGTGCGGTTTTTGACTCTATTTGGAGAGAAAAGGCACGAGTAAGACTCTAGAATGCAAAGACTAGATGATGAATGATATGAGACACAAAAATGTTTTTTTTTATGGTTTTCAAGGAACTTACTTATAAATTTACAAGCATCTTTAATGGAATAAATACTTTAAAAATAGCCAGAAAAAACCTCATTTCATTAATCATGGAAGGATTATATTTGAAGTATACTTTCAAAAGATCCAAAAATTACAAGAGGAAAACAACTAAATCCTTCGGTCTTAAGAAGTCCCATCCGAAGAACTAAATCCTCCTTGCAGCTCAAGCCTATTGATCTTCTCATTGTAAAAGTCTTCCATCACCATCTTCTCTTTGACCAATAAATCAACAACTTTCTGCCAAGCATCGAGAGTAGGATCAACATCTATCAAAACTTTATGGTTACTTTTCCTCTCTTTGTCACAGCGCTTGAGCAAAGCATCCTTTCCGAGAAGCTTCCCATCTTGTTCCACAAGACAACCATCTTGAAGAAAGAATACATCTTCTTTGTCCTTCAACTGTCTTTCCAAAACCCTCTTTTCATACTCCGAGATGTGATATTTTTCTTCCAAAGTATTTCTTTCCAACTACATCCTAACCAAAATTTCCTATTACTCCTCCCTATTATTAATGGGAATGATGGAAGATGAAGGTACAAGCAAAGGTTAAAAAGGTTTTTCAAGCAAATATGGCATCTTTAGCTCGCAAGCTCTATCATGGACCCAATGAGTAAAGGGTTTAAAGGAAATGTAGTCATTCTTTCCTAATTGATATTTACCTTTCACATGAATCTTTCGCTAATCATCCACAATTTCTTCCTTTAAATCTACATTATCCTCCTCATTAAGGTAAAAGAAACCTGACAATAAAATGTTATTGGGTTTGTCCTCCATAAGGTATCTAAACTGACGTCTATCAAGAACATGGTTATAGTTGATTCCTCCTTTTATACCAAGAAGAGTTACATTAGAAAAACTACTGAAACTGTTGATGATCACCCCTTGTCATAAGATGGGATATACCAAGTTAAATCTGCTTGAGTAATGGACATAAGCTATCGGGACCACCTAAGCTTTTCAGGATTGTCTTTGAAGAAATTGGACTTTGGTAAGTGTGAATTAAACCACTTGTACAATAGAGGGGCACAACATGGGATAGATCCATATCCTTTTTGAGTTCTATGATGAACAGAGTTATAGGTATCTCCAAAGAAAAGAAGGTATTGGATTACCAATCAATAATATCCGAATAGAATTAACATCAATAAAATGATCAACATTTGGGAAGAGCACAATACCATAAATGAGTAAGGAAAAAACCGCTTCAAAAGAATTTGTGCTATTTGCTTTTCCTAAGACAATAGCCTTTTCCATCAATAACTGGGAAGTCAAACCTTGAAAACCTTTTTTGAAAGTAAGATTTTCCTTCACCTCAGACGCCTCTAAGTGAAGGATTTTTGGAATGACAGGGGGCTTGGGAACTTCCTCAAATCCACTAAAAGGAAAATCATTCTTCACTGGAAAATTAACCCAAAAAGAGTACTATTCTCAAGTAGGAACCAACTGATAATCAGGGAATATGAAGAAATGGTAAAGGGGGTCATAGAACTGGACAAGAGTCTCAATAATTCCATCTGGTATGTTAACTTTGAGAATACCCAAAAGCCCTCCATATTGTTTTCTGAAATCTTTACGATAAAATACCAAAGACCCTAGCTTTCTTAACTTTTGTAACTCAGGCTTCTTGAAATCATAATTCTTAGTGTTCTTCTTTCCAATTTCTATGATTACAAATCATATTATGTTTGCAAAGAGAATTTTATAAGTTCCTTGAAAAAAGAGTTTTTAATGAATACATGAATGCATGGTTATGCACTAATCACAAACATGGTTTTAAGGTTTCAAAGTTACGAGCATGGAGCCAAAAGTAAGAATCACCTTACAAGGTATCTACTATGGGTTCATTTATACCTGTAGAACAAGGTTCTAAAAGTTCCTTTGGATTCGTGATTCTTCTTTCAGATATTATTAATTTACACAACTACTTGTGAGTACCAATAATATTCTTAGGAAAAACTCGTCCAAGCGTAGCATCACGTAACAACTAATTCAAGACTACTTTTGAATTGTCACCGCACTACATCATAAAGGCCAAGATGGATAAAGGGGTTCTACGGCTTCTCAGCTTCATGGGCTTTCAGGTTTAAAGTAGTAATGCTTTAACAAATTGCTTGTTTTAGCATTACCATCCCAAGGAGGCCTCCACTGAGTAGGATCATCATATGCTTATTATATCAGAATTACTCCATTCACGTAACTTTTGATTATACAACCATTCTAATTCTTAAGTGTTACTTTAATTCGGGTGTAGGATTTGTCCTTTGCAAAAACACAAATACCCAAAGAACCATAGAACAACACATATAAACAAACAATAATAAAACATATAAAATAAACTAGGTTTAACCCTCTTGAGGATACATGTCGCTGGTGAAGTCACAATTTCTGTCACGGTGAAAAATCGAGGAGACCAAGCTATTGAGAAACTTGACTCACAATGACTTAAGAAGTCACCACCAAACTTTATTGTTTCCAAGGAAAAGAGAAAATATTGAAACCCTATTATTTAATATGCAATGCAAGAAGTAAAGACTAAAAGCAAAGAATAAGGAAGAGATTCAAGGTACGGGGGTTGATTATACAAAGGGAAGGTATTGACATCCTTTGTATCTATAGTACTCTATAGGAACCACTTATACTATATGTTTTGGTTTAAAATTGTTTGTTTTATAAATGAGTGTGGATATGGGAAAATAAATATATTTTAGGATATTTTGTTTGGAAATACATAGTCTTATACCTACGTACCAATTAAGGATCAAAACCCCATAGTTCGTTGAAAAAAATAACAAAAGGGTTTGTTGTGGTTAATTTTAGGAGAAAAGATATTTCACCATCTTTTAGAGAGAAAGCTCAACTAATAACACCACAAGTATGAGAAGATAGATCTTGCATCATCATGAAGGAAGGGCTACTAACTTGGATATAAATATCAACAAGTTTCCAACTAACGTCTTCATGCGGAAAGAATCACATTTACTTAAACAATTACTGTGGGGATAGGAGAATCATATCTCAACTATAAAGAGGAAGTATATCTAATCTCTTTGAGAAAATATTTTAAATTGAAAAGCCAAGTGGAAAAAAGATTTGAGTTAGGTTAAGTCACTTTTAGTCTTTTGAAATTGTTTTGATAAGCTTAAGTATATTAAAGCATTTTGATTAAAAAGAAAGTTGAAAATGCAATGACACAAAGTCAAGGTTTTATATGAAAATGGTGAAAGTTTGAAAGTTATTTTTAGGGCTTAAAAGGATCTCAGAGTATAAGAATATACATAGGTGATTATTCACAAAGGCTTTATACAAAGGGGAATGCACATGCTTATGACTATAAAGTCAACAATACTATCCTTTTCCTTGGTATTTTTGGGGAGCATAAGTATAAAAAAGTATTAGATGACTAACATGGTAGGAAAAAACACATCACACATGTTTAAACACAAAGGGGAAGGTTAACATACTTAACAAGTAAAAGTTGTGACAAAAAATAGAATAAACAACAAGTGAATAAGCAATCATGGTATCACTTTGGATTAAAGGAGTTTATGAAGGAAATATGTATTTTTTAAAGAGGGGTGAGATAAAATTGTGAAAAAATAAATAAGTTTAATAATTGAATCAATATATGCATCACAATCAAGATAAAATTCACAGAGCGTAATTTTTATTTTTGAACATGTTTCGTGGTTTGTTTTGGATTTGAGTGAGGAAACCTGCTGGACACGGTAAAGAGAGAAGCAAAAAGTAAAGTATTATTTTTACCGGGTAATATTTAGGTTATATTGTATCGTTTCCATAGAGATTGGTGAGAGGGAAAAACTACCGGTCAACAGTTTGAATTCTTCTAAGTTTGGAAAAGGGGTTTTGCAGAAAAGTGCAGTAAAAGTAAATAAAGCAAATAAAGAAAGCACTAAACAATCATCTGCATCCTAAGAGAATTCATTTTGGAATCATATTTCACTCTATACGTCAAATACTTAAACTTGATGATCAATTTCATGTCACCTAAATCACTTGTCAATACCATCATGTATCACTCACACTAAGGCTATCTCTAACGCAAAGTGAGACATCACCCGTATTGCTCTAGTCGACGATCTCTCAACTGACTCAAATAAACCAGATGCATTTCATAACCGATACCTACATTAATACTAATCCTAAATATATGTCTAGAGTCTAGGACGTCATATATATTCATTCAAGAAAGAGATTCAGAAAGCATATGTCTACTACAAACCTAAACTCTGTGATTAAGCAAAATTCAAGAATAAACACCTGTATTAATTTGTAGAAGATATTTCATACAATCCCATGATCAACAAATGTACATACAATAAGATTAAAGATATTTATAAAACACCCACCATGGGAATGATACATAAGGAAGAATGAGATGAATAGGAAACTTCTCGCGGTGTCAACACGATTCGAGAACATCCATAGACAATCGAGATGATGAACTATCCAATGATATTGCTTGAACCTATAACCCACAAAGAATTGTATCAGAGATCCTCCAAGAAGGAAAGAGATGATAAAAACTTAGAAAATATGTTTCTAAACTATTTATACAAACTGATCTCAGCAGACCGCACTTAGCGGGCTCACCACGCTAAGCAGACTGCATTTATTTAACACACTAAACCGCCTAAAAATGCGCTAAGCGCGCTATCCACGCTAAGCGGGCTCAAAAACAAAGCTTATGTCAAAATGTCAAAACACAAGCAGTGCGCTACCAAATTCACTGAGCGCACTCTTGCTTAGCGGCCTTTTGCATGCTAAGCAGGCTCTCATGGGCAAAACTTCTCAAAACTGGTCTTTTATTCCGAAAATGCACATCCAAAGTCGTGCCTTCAACACCTTATTACTCGATGCTCTAAAATGCAACAAATATCTACAAAAGGAATGGAAAACATCAAACGGTACACTATGTACACAAAAACATAAATAAACACAAACTAAACGTGTATACACAAAAATCGGTTTATTCAACCGATATTTACAACAAAGAGTCGATAAGTGCAACAAAAAGTATATATAAAAATAACTACAATTTGCACTTATCAAACTCTACCCAACTTGAAATTGTTTGTCCTCAAACAAGGCGAAACAAATCAAAGAACTAAAAGTAATCAACCAAAGTATCATGAATCAACAAGTTTTAAAATAGAAAACAAATGTATGGTTCAAATAAAAATGCACACGCAAGGTAAATACTTACCACAATCCTACAACGACAACATGTAAACAAAATGAATCCTAAGTACAAAAATCATACTAAACATTCCAAAACAAAACAAGCTCAATCATGAATGACACCAAGTAAAAATTCATTGGTAGATGAAGAACACACCAAAGTGAGGGGAAAAAAACACTCATCCACAATCTTGAAAACAATAGACTAAATTATGCATTCATCCAAAAACTCATATTGAAAATACACAGACAAGAATCACAAGGGCTTTTCAAGGTTGTAATGTGGCTTGGTTAATAAAAAAGGGATAAGTCCTAAATCTAATCAAAACAAAAACTTGCCTTAACCTAATGGAGTGATCAACTCACAAAGACTCAAGAAAACTAATTTCAATCAAAATTATTCTTCATTCCAAATTTCAAACCAACACACATCACTTATTATCACAATATTATTTGAACTCTTTTTGTTTTTGTTTTTCAAAACTTTTCTCTTTTTTTCTTTCTTTTTCTTTTCTTTATTTTTCAATTTTTTTATTTATTTTCTTTCTTTTTTCATAACCTCATAGAAATCACAACATAAGCACATAAATATTTCTCTCTCCAACTTGAATTCAACCATATCATAATGTGAATACTCCCTACTTTCTAAGGCAAGACAATAATTCAAACCTTAAATCATAGTTGAGGGTTCAAGAAAACAAAGAATCAATACCCATACAAAAAGAAGAACCAAACACTCATAGATAAGCATTTAGAAAAAATAAAATAGACATCGACAAAAAAAGGTCAAAAGGGTTAACAAAAGTTCACACACTCACAAGGTGAATTAACTATTTGACTAGGGTAGTTGTGCTCAAAATGAAACAAAAATGCCTTGATCATGTTCATGCTTTTATACAATCAACACAAAGAAAAAATTAAATATAATAAAATCTAGTTAAAACAAGAATCATGGCATCCAACATATATGAACAATGAAAAGCTTCCTCACATTTATGGGTAAAAAAGAATCTAAAGTGATTCAAGTCATGAGCAAGCAATTCAAAAAGAATGAATGACATGGTAATTGTACAAATGAAAAGTTTCAGAAACATGTTATGTTATAGAAAGTGATAAACGAGTACCTGGTGAGTACCAACTTCAAAAACTATCATTATTATAATACAGTTGCAAAACCGACTGTTATACTGCTTTTGTGTTTGTATTTGCAAATGTTGTGGTAAGCAAGAGTCACCACCGACTTTTCTTTTATCCAATAAAGGAAAGGGTGAAAAGAACAGAAAAAGGCCTTTCGAGATTATTTCTGAGTAAGGGGGTAGATTATGGAAAGGGAAGGTGTTAGCACCCTTTCCATCCGTATTTATCTACAGGCTCTTAGATGCTAGCTTGTTTGAAAATAACTTGTGTTTGTGTGTTTGTAAAAAAGTATTTTGAAAAAATGCCTTGGTGCGGCGAACTTTGTAATGTTTTTCGTATTGTTGAGAACGTATACAAAGTGTTTTTGAAAATATTTTTGGAAAGGAGTGTATGTGTGGAAAATGTTTTATTTGAGCAAGCATCTAAGAACTATCTACCCACTCAAATAGGTTTGTTCTTTTCCTCTTTTCCTTTAGACAGTACTATCCTACTATTAGTGAGTAGGTAGCCCTATAGTTGGATGTTTTGAGGGACAATCGAGGGTCATAGTAGAGTCACAAAGACAACTTAGCAAGATAATTTAGTAACTATCCTAAGGTTTTAAGATTATGTACCGAGGTAACATCGAAAGGGTCATTTTATTATCTTTAAACCAGAGGGTAGCCACTAAAATCTCTCACATTCGAGAGTTGTGAATTTTTTATTCCGAAGGCAACCGAAGTGGGAGTACCCTAGAGGTGCACATGTACGGGTGTGTTGTGTTTCAGTTATTTGTCATTGATGTTTAAGTTTGATAACATTTATTTTAATTCTTGTCATGCAATCCTATTAAGCATACATCTAACAATTCAACGTATATGCAAGTGCATAAATTTTAAAGTGCGAATTTCAACTAACTATTACATGGCTTCGTGGAGGGGGAAATTACAAGTCCAACATTGGGGGTAAAAACAATAAAGAAATCCTAATTTTAAACTATTATGAACCATGGGAAGATACAATATTTCAAAAGTAATAATGTGGAAAATAAAGAACGCGCAAAGATTAAGAAGGAACGTCTAAAAACCCAAAAAAAATCGAAGCAAATTAAGACAATTTTTGTTGTTTTTTGTTGTTTTTTTTTTAAGAAACTATTTAAATTGAAAATTAAAAAGCTAAATCTAATTTAAATTAATAGAAGAAAATGAACATTGATTAAAAATTAACTATAGAAGACAATATAATATTATTATGTTTTTTTTATTATTAAGAAAAAGATTTGAAATTAAATTAATCCTAATTCTAATTGATTAATTAATTAAAAAAAGAAAGGTGATTAAAATAACTAATTAAAATTAATTTAATTAATGAAAATCTAAGTCTAATTATTTTTGGTTTGTATGATTTTATGATGTCTTTTATGATTTTTTAATAGGAAAAGAAATTGTTGAAATAAAAGAGACAAATGAAAATGAAATAAAGAAAAAAATAATAATAAATGAGACATATGTTACTGTTGTACCCCAAAATTTGCCCTCTCATTTCATCAACATTTCTCATCACAAGACTCTCGGAACTCAAGATCAAGCTAGGGTTTGCTCTGCTCAAGACACCTCCTTGCACTGTTGACCTAAATTAGGGTTTGAGTTTGCACAGGGATGTTTTGACCTACAATGCCCAAAGTGACTTTCATACTTCATGTTGGACTCACAAGTTTGTCCATACCAAGTTTCAAGCCTTGAATCAAATTTTTGCACAGTCAATTGGACAGTTGATCTAGAAATCAGTTGTATTGGGGAAAAAGTCAATTGTGGCCAATTGACAGTCAAATCTCATGAAATTTGACCCAAATCAACATCATGAACTCATATGAACCATTTGATCAAGTTTGGATCACAATTCCCCAAGAAATTTGATCAGATCACCAAAAGGGCAAAATGGTCATTTTAGCGTTTTGATTGTACAAAGGCAATTTTTGACTGTATGACCTAGCCAATGGCAAATCAAGCTTAAACATGGACTCAAGGACTCAATGACATTGTCTTGACCCATTCAATAAGTTCAAAAGATCTCAAATGCATAGGATTGACAAATGAATTTTTCTGTCAACTGATCAAAATTTGACTGTACACTGAAAAGTCAAACTTTGACTTTTTGGTTAAAATTAAGTGCCAAGAGTAATTTTCCATAAAAACATGTCAAATTATGAAACTTGTTCATCAAGAAACCCAAAATTGCAAATTAGGATTTAAAATGAAAAATTTCATAACTTAGAAATTTTCTAAGTTATGAAATTTTCTTAATTTTCCCTAATTTTGTCCCATTTTTTCACCAAGATGCAAATGGATTCAAACAAAACTTACAACATGAAAGTTGTAGTCCATCACAAATTATACAACTTTTATTCACAAAGTTTTCTCAAAAGAAGCTTGGATCTCAAGTTATGATTTTTGGAACAAGGGTACCTAAAACTTTTAACTTAGAGAAATTTTGCCCTAGTTTAGGCAGGATTTTGACCCATCTTCTAGGCCATTTTTCACATGGTTCCACTTGGAGTTTCAAGTTGCATTTCAAATATGGATTATAATACATGTTGTAAGCTTTCCAAATTGTCCAAGAAATCCTCAAACACCTTTGTGGTTAGGGAGAATCGAATGCTTGAAGTTGGCAAAAACTCACTTTGTAACCATGGCCAATACATGTTCATACCAAGTTGCAAATCTGACCAAACTAGCTTAGTACATAATTACAGGCCTCTAAACCAATTTACACTCAAAAATTGAATGTAAATATATTGGACATTGGCATTGTTCTGATCAATAGAGCATTGTACAATGAACATTTCCATTTTGAGCATAAAGGTCATACTTCCATTTTCATAAAGGCCACTTTATGTCAAATTGCATTTTCTTGAGCCTTGGACTTTTTTTCTTGCAGCAAACAAGTTCCGTAATCTCAGGCATAGTACACCAACTTGAGCATGCTTGTAACTAGCCTGTACAGGCCATAGCTTGGTCACTTCACATCTTTGCTTTCAAAACAAGTCAAATGGCCAAAAGTCCATAACACACACATCTGATATATTTACCTCAAGCAAAGTTTTCAAACAAGTTTCTCATATCCTTATAATCCAGAAGCACGAGCCTTTGACCTCTCAAACCTCTTCATACTCAAAAACCACATTTTCTTGCAAAACAGGGCAAGCCCTGCAGAATCACTTCCATCTTCACTTTGCCTCGTGCGTTTTGCCTCAAACTTGTTCCAATACCTTCCATTCAACTCACCCAAACTATCCCAAACCTCCATTTCCAATTGTAACTCCATTTATAGTGTTCACCATTTTTGTTTGGAAGCTTTGCAGGTTGAGTTCTGTAGCACGATTCAGACCACTTCAAAACAAACTAAGCATTGGGAAAGGTTTAAGGGACATCAAGCTAGCTCAAAAGAACCTCAGGCCTTGTTGAAAGTTGCTGCATTGTCCAGCTCGAACTCAACTGAAACATGTATTTCATGAACTTCTATCTCTCTATTTAGAAACATTTAGACTTAGGTTTGTGAATGAAAGATGTTGTATTCATTTACATGTGCTTAGTTTTCATTTATATTAATCATGCTAGGTGAATTTCATCCATGAACTTTCTGAAAAAACTAGGTTAAAAATTAGGGCCAGAGAAATTCTCTCTGGTCTTTGAGAGTTAGCTTTAATGTTTTATATGGTTGAAATCGTTGTTTGATGCTCTACAAGTTTCATGTTTTGAGTTTTGTCAAAGGATCACGTTTCCAGGAGTTAGCAGCTTGTACACAGAAGGCGCGAGTTTTTTTGTTTGAACAGAGGAAGAAGATGAAGTAGCTGGGCTGGGCCTGGCTATTTCCTGCTTTTGACACCCCCATTTTCAGTTTCACACCCCCTGGCCCATTTCTTTGTATATTTATTATTTTTGCATTTTTATTTCATTTCTGACTTTATTATTTTATTTCCAAACATAAAAAATGCCTAAAAAATATTTTCATAAATTTTTATATTTATTTGGTATTTATTTTAATTATTTTTAACATTAAAATATTTAAATACTTCATATTATTTTGTTTAAACTTAAAAATAATGTAAAAAAATATTTTTATTTTTATTTATTATTTTTATTCACATCTGAAAATATTTTCTTGAAATATATACATTTTTGTAAATAATTTATTTTATTTTTTACACACTTAATATGTTTACCATATATATATATATATATATATATATATATATATATATATATATATATATATATATATATATATATATATATATATATATATATATATATATATATATATATATATATATATATATATATATATATATATATATATATATATATATATATATATATATATATATATATATATATATATATATATATATATATATATATATATATATATATATATATATATATACACACACACTTTATTTTATTAAGAGCATAGAATAAAAAACACAAAAATAATACATTTTTATTTTTATTGATATTTTATACTAAAAAATACTTTTTTCAATATACTTTTATTTTTGTACGTATTGATACATTTTTTTATATAAATATTAAATAATACCATTTCTTTAAGGAATTAGGGTTTACCCTAAAAATAATTAAAATTAACTTTTTTTATTTATTTATTTCTTTACATTTCTTTCTATTGAAAATACTTTACATACCTAATAAAACTTTTTTTTGCATAATACATTTTATTTAATATTTATTTATTGTATTTGTTTAAATATTGTATATTTAAATATCATGTCTTGCAAATTCAATTTGGTTGTAATAATTTAGGGTTTAATTTCTTGCAAAATAATCCCCTATTCAAATTTGTACCCCCTCCCTATATCATGTTGTAATAGTTTAGAATTTAAATTCTCGCACCTTTAAGCTTTCAATTTTGCCATGATTATAGAATTAGGGTTTGTATGCAAAATCAAAACCAACAAATAGTTTGACCTAATCAAAGACAAAAATGCATGAAAATCAAACACAATACACACTTGCACCCCTAGGGTTTCAATCCACTTGTTGCCTTCAAAAATGGGACATGGTATGCATATCAAGTACTTTGGCAAAACAAAAACAAAACAAAAGATCATAGTCCCTCGATGACGCTATCTGAGTTGCCTAAACAAAAATGATCAAGTCCCGCAAGAAAATTGCCAAAAATGCTTGACACAATTGCTATCATGGTCCATACGATGACCCGCGCCTGTCCTGTTTAACATCCTAACACAAGGTTGTTCACCAAATACAATGGTGAAACAACACTGTTAAAAGGGTTAAAAACATAAGAAAGATCTTTGAGTAAAAATAGGGTAGATAACTCTTAGTTACTTGATCAAAGCTTGCAAAAAACATCCTTGCTATCTTCAAAACACACTTCACCACACAATTTCAAAACCCTACTTTCAAACATTGAAAACTTTTCAAAAGACAAAAACACCTTTGTATACATTCAAACAAGAATCATTACAAAGGTTACCACAATGATGGCCTCTTTTCAAAACATCTTTCAAAATCATACACAAAACACCATTTCAAATAATTGAAGAGCACCATTTCAAACAATTGAAAAGCAAAGCATGTGATCTAAACAAGTAACTAAGAGCCCATGGATAACCATTGATGGAAAGGGTGCTAATACCTTCCCTTTCTATAATCTACTCCCCGAACCCAAGAAAACATCTCAAAGGTCTTTCCTATGCTTTTTGACCTTTCCTTAGGATAAAATAAAAAGTCGGTGGCGACTCTTGTTAAACCGAAACATTTGCGAACACAAACGCAAAACCTCAAGTCAGTTCTCCCACCGTATCATAGAACTGGTGACTCTGCTGGGGAATACTTTAAAAGTGGAGTAACCTTAGGGTTTAGATCACCCTTTTCATGATTATATTATTTTCTTTGATTGCTTTACATTTGGTTCTCTTGTTTGGGCTTGAAATCCTCTACCCGGATTTGGGAAACATTCATAGGTAAATAGCAATACTTTATGGAAACTGTGCGGGGTATACCGACATGGTTAAAGCAATAGCTATATTAGTGCGACATATCTGTGAGTGTCGGTAGCCTTTGAGTCAATCAAAGAGAATACGGGGCCGCTGAGTGATGTCATAAAGCACTAATGAACTCTTAGAACCTCACTTGACCATATTGGCCTTTTATTAGGGGTAGTGTGATGAACGACTTTAGTGCAATCCTAAGTTGGTAGATACTCGATACTACACTCATTTAGGGTTGTTTTCTTGGAATATTTTGGTCGCTAGTTAAGTGGCTAAACCAAAACAATGAACATAGAAAACAATCCAGTGATATTGAGCTCCTTAGAACCCAGTTACTATTTATAGGACAAGTTTGAGCCAACTAAACTCAAGAGGGTACTTACCTATGAGACCTCATGCAAGCCTGAAACTAGGGTTTTGTGTGACTTGTTTGTACATGTGCTTGTGCATACATCATGAACATCATAAAACATCATATGCATCCACTAACCATTTCAAGGGTTTATATCTTCATCTTTGTTCTTGTTTTGTAGGTCATGGAATCTCTTCGCAAGAAAACAATTCAAGTCAACCTTGTGAGAATCCCTCCTCAACTCAAGGAGCTCACTTCCAGGATTCCAGAGAATTCTCTCTTCAGTGAAAGACATGGTAGGCTTCTCAACTTGGTCAACTCCAACATTGAAGAAGACATGGTGAAAGTTCTCTTTCAGTTCTTTGACCCCCTACACCACTGTTTCACATTCCCTGATTACCAACTAGTACCTACTTTAGAGGAATTTTCTCAACTCCTGAGAATTCCTATTCTTCATCAACCACCCTACAATGGTACGGAAAAAGAACCAAGTCCTGAAGATGTTGCTCAAGCATTACACTTGCAACCATCTGATATCAAGGGACAATGGGAAACCAGAAGTGGTGTCAAGGGTTTCTTGGCAAAGTTTCTGTTTGAGAAGGCACAAGACTGCTGGAACTCTTTAGATCTACAAGATTTTGAAGAGATTGTGGTACTCCTCATCTATGGGTTGGGCTTATTCCCAAACCCTGATCAACTTATAGATGTGAATGCTGTCAAGATTTTCATATCTCGGAATCTTGTGCCTACATTGCTTGGGGACACCCTGCACTCATTTTACACACGAACAATGAGGAAAAGAGGTGTTCTCATGTGCTGTACTCCTCTCCTAGCAAGGTGGTTTATTTCTCACCTTCCACAATCAGTTTTGAAGAATGAGCAGGGTTTAAGGTGGTCACAACGGTTGATGACCCTCACACATTCTGATGTACATTGGTGTTCTCGGTCTAGAGAAAATGTAATCATCATTGATCGTTGTGGAGAATTCCATAATGTCCCACTACTTGGCATTAGAGGAGGCATTACCTACAACCCTTGTTTAGCTCTAAGACAGTTTGGATATGCTCGGAGGGATGGCCCTCATGACATGCTGATTCCTGACCTAGTTTTTGACTTCGACAAAGATGCACAAGGACTTCGATAAAGGTTCATCAGAGCTTGGAGGATTCCCAACAAAGTGGATAGTAAGACATTGGGGCACAAGAATTCCATCCTCCTTGAGCCTTATCTCAAGTGGGTACGAACCCGCGCCCAGAATCTTATGATGCCATACCCTCACATTCTTCCCTTGATCAAAGAGCCTTTTATGGAAGGAGAGGTTCCATACACCCTCCTACATTCTAACATGCCAACATCATGGGAAGAATTGCAAAAGTGTTGGATCCAACTCAAGGAAGAACATAATACTTTTGAATCCAGCTCTATTCCAGTGAGAAGAAGGTTTTGGAGCTTACCTGCCGACTTCATGAGGAGGAAACTCTCAACACTTACATCGCACCAAAGAGGATGCGCAATGTCTTTTTACATTAAGAATTTTGTAATATTTTGCCCATAGGGCACTTATGTACTAACAATTTCTTCTTAATATGATGTGTGTTCCTTTTTGTTTGCAACAAATTTGAATTTCTGAATCCTTGAATGCATTACATGAATAACATACCATTCATCATATGCATAAACAGGTCTTCACACCAGGTTTCCTTATCTTTCTGCTGTTTATTTCAGCAAGATGGATTTGGAGAAGACAGTTAAGGATATGCAAACACAGAATTCTCAATTCCAGCAACTCCTCATGACCTTAGCAAAGGGTCAAGAGGACCTTAAAGTATTGTTGGAGAAAAATAAAGAGAAAAAGAAGAAAAGGCCCGGAGTAGCCACTTTTGGAAGAAGGTTTGAAAGCAATGCTAGAAAAGTTCTCGAGTTCCCCTCAACATCTAATGAAGGGGCTGGTAAAGGAAAGGGAGTTGCGGTACCTTCTGAATCTGAAGTTGAAGAGGAAAAAGAGGAAGAAGATGAAGACTACTCTGAACAGCAATATCCCCCGGCGGATGATAAATATAAAAATCTTGAGGATAGATTGGCAGCCATGGAGGTGCAAAGGGTACCTGGTTTAGATTTTGAAGAACTCGGGTTGGTCGCTGGGATCGTCATTCCTCCCAAGTTCAAAGTACCAACATTTGCTAAGTATGACGGTCTGTCCTTCCCAAAGATGCATCTGAGATCCTATGTCAGAAAGATCCAACCCCACTCATCTGATAAAGACCTCTGGGTACACTTTTTCCAAGACAGTTTGTCAGGCACACAATTGGACTGGTTCTATCAACTTGAGAGGTCTGAGGTTCATAACTGGGAAGAATTAGCTGCTGCTTTTTACCGTCCATACCAATACAATGCTGATTTGGCGCCCACTCGTACTCAGCTACAAAGTATGGGTATGGCTTCTAATGAGGGATTTAAAGAGTATGCTCAGAAGTGGCGTGATCTGGCTGGAAGGGTGCAGCCACCATTATCGGATAGGGAGCTAGTTGACATGTTTTTAGGGACCCTATTTGGCCCTTTCTTCAATCATTTAATCGGGAGTTCTTCCGCAGGATTCACCGAACTAATTTTGACCGGCGAAAGGGTCGAGGCCGGTATTAAAAGTGGTAAGATTCAGAAAGATACCTTTGCGCCCACTGCTGTTAAGAAAACCTTCCCAGCTAAGAAGGAAGCCTTTGCTATTTATTCTCAGAAAAGTCAAGGAAGAACTGAGCACCGGCCAACTGTAGGGGCTGTGATGATTCAAAACTCTTCAAATGATCAACCCCGCGGCAATCAGCCAAGATCTAATCAACAACGGGTAGAAAGTCCACAACAACAGTTCACCCGAATCAACATGATGCCAACTCAAGTACTCCCTCATTTGTTAAAACTGAATCTTACCAGTTTGAAGGAAGCACCAAAGAACCCTAATACCTCCTCTCCATACTACCACTCCAATGCGAAGTGTGCTTACCACTCTGACAGCGTAGGGCACGATACCAATAACTGCTGGGCACTTAAGAACAAAATCCAAGACCTGATTGACGCCGAGGAAGTAGAATTTGATGCTCCTGAGAAGCCCAACATGATATCTGCTCCGATGCCCAAGCACGGTCATAATGTTCATGCCGTTATGGAAGACCTTCATGTTACCAATGTTGCTGACCTTTTGATTCCCTTACTAGTGATTAAAGTGAATTTGATGAGAGCCGAGATATTCCCAGGCTACGAAAAAGACTGCTACTTTTGTTTAAACATATGAGATGACTGCCCAATGTTGAAATCAGGTATCCAACGCCTGATGGATACCCAAGATATACTCTTCCAGAAGACCCCTGTTGATACCTTCACTCTTGTTACTCCTGCTACTTTTGCTACTTCAACCAACGACATTGCAATAATAACCATTTCCGACGATCTTCCCAAGGTTTGCAAAAGGTCTGTCAAGATTACACCTGATCCTGAGTTTGTGCCATTAAAAATCACCATGTCGGGGCCTGTCCCGTATCAATCTAGCAAAAAGATACCATGGAACTACGGAGGAGAAATCTTCTACCATGGCATCAAACAGATTGAATCAGTCCAAGAGAATTCTGAAGAGGAAACCCCTGATATAGGAAACATTGCGGGAACAAGCAAGATAACCCGCAGCGGCCAGATTTTTTCTCCGGAGATTGCTCCCCCTCGAGCAGTTTTCGGACCCTCGAAAGCTTTTGTGCCTTTTAGGCCATCTGTGCAAGACCCGATAATTAAAGAATTGGATACTCCTGAAGTAAAACCATCTGTTGATACTACCAATAAGGGTAAGGGGCTACTAGAAGCGCCTGTCAGGATGAAGGCTTATACTGTGGTTATCCCCGAAACCACCCAGAAAGAAATGGAGGAAATCTTGAAAATAATCAAAAGGAGCAATTTCGACGTCGTTGAACAGCTAGGGCATACCCCTTCTAAAATATCCATGTTGGCTCTTCTACTCTGCTCTGAGGCCCATGCTAAGGCCTTAATCGAATTTTTAAAGATGACACACGTGCCCCAAGAAACTTCGGCTGACCAGTTTCAGGAGTGTGTGGCCAGCCTTACTGCTGATAATGGCCTTGGCTTTTTCGATGCTGATTTGACTCCCAAGGGAAACACAACGACACACTACATGTCTCAGTGGAATGCAGGGGAACCAACCTCGCCCATGTCTTAGTTGATACTGGTTCTTCCTTGAATGTGCTGCCGAAGAAAGCGTTGGACCATTTGGACTGCGAAGGATTAACCCTCAAACCCAGTAACATAGTTGTTAGGGCCTTTGATGGGTCCAAAAGAATGGTTCACGAAGAGGTTGACATACCTATCAAAGTGTGCACATAAGTTTTCAACTCCACCTTTTATGTGATGGACATCCGTCCTTCATATTCGTGTTTTTTGGGAAGACCGTGGATCCATTATGCTGGGGCAGTTACCTCCTCTTTACACCAAATTCTGAAATACCCTGTTAAGGGTAAGATTATAACGGTACACGGTGAGGAAGAGTACATGATAAGTCACCTCAACTCCTTCTGCTATGTGGAGTTGGATGGAGAATTCATCGAAACGCCTTTCCAACATTTTGAGGAAGTTTCTTCTGAGGTCGCGTTTGCGAAGATAATGGTTGAGGTGCCTATCGTTTCCAAGCATGTATCTAGGATGGCATCTCTCAAGGATGCAAAGGCTGTAATTAAAGAAGGAAAGAGCACAGTGTGGGGGCAACTGTCTGATTTTCCCCATAAGACAGACAAGTTTGGATTAGGGTTTACTGCTGCAGGACAAAAGGCTATGCGTCGCTCCATGACTGGAAGACCACCCGTAAAGATCACCTATCATGGAATTAATGCTGTAGAAGATTAGGATGAAGAGAACAACTTTGAAGATTGGATCTTTCCAACCGTCAAAGGGGGTTTAAGCAACTGTGAAGCAAAGTATTTTATTCCCATCACCTTCATCAACCAGTAATTTTATCTTTGAACAATTTCTTATTTTTGTTTGTAATAACTAAACAATTCGTACACTATTCTCACCTCATGCCTTGCTCGGGGCATGTAGGTCCATTTGTAAGGGCTTGATTTTCTTCATTATCATATGCCATGTTTTAATGAATCATTGGACGTCTTCATCTATAAACTGTTGTGTTCATTTTCTTTCCTTTTGCATTTTGTTTTGTTTAAGGATGGCTATCCCTTACACACACCCACACTCACAAATGCAGGTACCCATCCACTCCGGATTCCATGGGTGACTATTCTCCTTTAGCCTTCGGTAACTCTGAAGATCTGGTCAATCATGCTGAGTACGAAGTTGACGAAGACTGTGAAGTGTCGGGAGGATTAGCCAGACTTTTGCAACAAGAAGAGAGGGCTATTCTGCCTCATGAAGAGTTGCTAGAAACCATCAACTTGGGGACAGAGGAAGACAAGAAAGAGGTAAAAGTGGGTGCCAACCTGGAACCAAGTGTCAAAGAGCGCTTAGTGTAGTTGTTGAACGAATATGTTGAAATCTTCGCCTGGTCTTATGAAGACATGTCGGGACTAGACACAGATCTCGTGGTCCATCGTCTCCCTACAAGAGAAGACTGTCCACCGGTCAAGCAAAAGGTCCGACGAATGAGGCCCGACATGTCTGGGAAAATCAAAGCTGAGTTAATGAAGCAATTCAACACTGGCTTTCTGGCTGTTACTTCCTATCCACAATGGGTTGCTAACATTGTGCTCGTGCCTAAGAAGGACAGCAAAGTCAGAATGTGTGTGGACTATCGGGATTTAAACAGGGCTAGCCCCAAGGATGATTTTCCACTGCCACATATCGACATCTTGGTTGACAACACAACTCAACACAAGGTTTTTTCCTTCATGGATGGATTCTCGGGATACAACAAGATCAAAATGGCCCCCGAGGACATGGAGAAAACTACTTTTATCACACAATGGGGTACCTTCTGCTACAAAGTGATGCCATTCGGACTGAAGAATGCAGGAGCAACCTATCAACGCGCCATGGTAGCTTTGTTTCATGATATGATACATCGTCAGATCGAAGTTTGCGTAGACGACATGATAGCTCGATCAGAGACAGAAGAAGAACACCTTGATCATTTGCAAAAGTTGTTTGCCAGGTTGAAGGAGTATAAGCTCAGACTGAACCCAAGCAAGTGCACTTTTGGAGTTAGGTCTGGTAAACTTTTGGAATTTATTGTCAGCAACAAAGGCATTAAGGTTGATCCAGCTAAAGTAAATGCTATACAAGAAATGCCTGCCCCCCGCACTGAAAATGAGGTTAGGGGATTCTTGGGACGCTTAAACTATATTGCGAGGTTCATCTCTCACCTGACATCTACTTGTGAGCCAATTTTCAAACTGTTGAAGAAAGATCAGGTAGTTGAATGGAACAATGATTGTCAAGTTGCTTTTGATAAGATCAAGGAGTATTTACTGGAACCCCTTATTTTGATGCCACCCGTCAAAGGAAGGCCGTTAATCATGTATCTGACTGTTTTGGATAACTCAATGGGGTGCGTATTGGGCTAACATGACGAGTCTGGACGAAAAGAGCATGCCATTTATTACCTTAGCAAAAAGTTTACCGACTGTGATACTCGCTACTCACTGCTCGAGAAAACTTGCTGTGCTTTAGTATGGGCTGCTCGCCGGCTAAGGCAATATATGTTGACTCATACCACTTTGCTGATTTCCAAAATGGATCCGATCAAGTATATCTTCGAGAAGCCTGCTTTATCTGGAAGAATTGCTAGATGGAAAATGATCCTGACCGAGTATGATATCCAGTATACTACCCAAAAAGCTATAAAGGGAAGTGTACTAGTTGACCATCTAGCTCATCAAGCCGTCAAAGATTACCAATCTATGAGATTCGATTTCCCTGACGAGGACATCATGACATTGGACAACATCGAAGGTAACAGACCATATGACGGACCTGAACAAGGATCCCGATGGACCCTGTACTTTGATGGTGCTTCAAATGCACCTGGCAATAGTATCAGTGCGGTACTCATTTCTCCGGAAGGTTTCCATACACCCTTCACTTCCCGACTTTGCTTCAGCTGTACCAACAACATGGCTGAATATGAAGCTTGCATTTTTGGTCTCAAGGCTACTATAGACTTGGGAATCAAATCTTTGTTCGTATTTGGGGACTCGGCTTTGGTTATCAGTCAAGTCAAAGGAGAGTGGGACACCAAACATCCTAATCTTATCCCATACAAAGAACATGTCTTGACATTGTTGTCTCATTTTGAGCAGATTACCTTCGAGCATTTCCCGCGAGAAGAAAATCAGTTATCCGATGCTCTGGCTACAATGTCTTCCATGTTGAAACTCAATTGGGATAACAAGGCTCCCCAAATTACCATCGAGCGAATGGATGAACCTACACACTATCATGAGATTAACACCAAAGAAGTAGTGGAACAACCCTGGTTTCATGAAATCAAAAGGTATCTCCAGACTAGAGAATATCCTGAAGTAGCTTCAGTCAATGATAAAAAGTTCTTAAGGAGATTTGCTGTGAAGTTCTTCCTAAGCAATGGCATCCTTTATAAGCGCAACCATGATTTTGTTCTACTTCGTTGTGTGGACAAGGTTGAAGCAGAGTTGATCATGACCGAGATACATAGTGGCACATTTGGCACCCATTTGAGCGGACATACGATGGCTAAGAAGATTCTAAGGGCAGGCTACTACTGGTCTACCATGGAAGCTGATTGACATCAACATTCCCGCACTTGTCACAAATACCAAGTCTATGCCGACAAGGTACATATTCCTCATGTTCCTCTCAACGTTATGACAACTCCTTGGCCATTCTCAATGTGGGGCATTGACATGATTGGAGAGGTCAAGCCTACAGCATCCAATGGGCATCGCTTCATCCTGGTGGCTATTGACTATTTTACCAAGTGGGTCGAAGCAGCTTCCTACGCCTTAGTTACAAAGAATGTAGTTGCCCGCTTCATCAAGTCGAACCTCATATGCCGGTATGGTATCCCCGACAGGATCATCACAGACAAAGGTACAAATTTGAACAACACTATGATCACCGCTCTATGCGAACATTTCAAGATTTATCATCACAATTCAGCTCCCTATCGGCCGAAGATGAACGGTGCTGTTGAAGCTGCGAACAAAAATATCAAGAAGATCATTCAAAAGATGACAGTCACCTACAAGGACTGGCATGAGATGTTACCGTTTTGTCTGCATGGATATCGTACCACAACACGTACTTCAACAGAGGAAACCCCATTTTATTTGGTATATGGCATGGAAGTTGTTCTACTTATGGAAGTTCAGATTCCTTCCTTGAGGATTATGAAGGATGCCGGTTTGAGTGAAGACGATTGGATTCAGACCCGGCTTGATCAACTTAACTTAATCGACGAGAAATGACTTACTGCTATTTGTCATGGTCAGACGTATCAAAAACGAATGATCAAGACCTTCAACAAGAAAGTCAGGCGTCAAGAATATTGAGTCGAAGATCTTGTAATCAAGCGGATCATCTTACCACAAAGTGATCCTAGGGGCAAGTGGACTCCTACTTACGAAGGACCATTTGTGATCAAGAGCATCTTTTCTGGTGTGGCAATGATTCTAACTACCATGGACGGCGACGACTTGCCGCACCCTACGAATGCAGACATAGTCAAAAGATACTACGCATAAAACGACCCAACAAGTTGAAAACCCGAAAGGGCGACTTGGGCAAAAATGGGCATCCCGGTGAATCAAAAACCCGAAAGGGCGGTTCAGGCAAAAATTAGGGATAAAACAAAAAATATGTACACCCGACAAGTTGAAAACCCGAAAGGGCGACTTGGGCAAAAAAGGGTTTCCCGGTGGATCGAAAACCCGAAAGGGTGGTCCAGGAAAAAGTTAGGGAATTCAAGCGTGTGACTATGTCTCGTCAGATCACTTTAAGAAAAAGCTCTTCACCAACAAGCTCCAAGCTTCTGATAAATCCAGTCATCGGTGGACAAAGCAGCGAATGGACAAGATACTCAAAGTTGTGAAGGCTATAGCAGAATGGGAATCAAATGGAATTGTTACACATAGCCATCTTTCTTTTGTATAAAATTTTTCAATTTTTACGACAACATTCTCTTACTAGGATATCTGTCTCCTTTGTACAAAGATACTTAAAAAATTTAATACAAAGATAGTTCAAAATGCAGAAATTTGCTTGCCTTTCTTTCTTTTTTACACTTATGTTTTTATTTGAAAACGTCCAAAGTTTTGTTAAATAGGCATATGCATTTGAATATAATCACTGCTTACAAATAAAACGAAATTGAGAAAGGATAATTACTGATAGGTTGAAGGTGTAGGAAGATATCTTTGTGCCATTCCAGAAGAAATCCCCTGCAATACATTGTTCAGATCCTCAACAAAGCCAAAGTCTTAAAGTATGTGTCCCCAGCGGAGTTAAACTTCAAGATCCCCAGCGGAGCCCGAAAACCCTAAAAAACCTATCCCCAGCGGAGCCAGAATATTCTAAACCTTCTTCCCCAGCGAAGTCAAATTTCCAACTATCAACCCCCGGTGGGAACTGTTCAACTTCCCCCAATTTCCCCAGCAAGCTATCTTAAAAGTCTAAAAACCAAGAAAATAACAGTTAACTTCTTGGCTTATCCCCAACTAGGATGTTTCCCCAGTAGTTTGGCATACAACCCAAAGCTCCTGATTTTACCGGCCAAGTAAACATTCTCCCCACAGAGTTATCTCCCAGCAAGATTAAAGATTCTCGGTCTCATTTCTCCAAATAGAAGCCTCCCAGGTTTTAATTCCCCAGTAGAGATTTTCAGAGTTTTCCATATTTCCCAGGAAAGTCATGAAGGATTCTCATTCCCTGTAGAAGTTGTCAAAGGCCTTGTTAATCCCCACAAATCGCCAAGGATTTTCAATCTCTAGCAGTGGTCCCAGGATTTCTCCTTCTCAAACAATCAGAGATCTTTAATCCCCAAGCAGTCAGCAGGGATTTCTCATCTTCAACAATCAAAGTTTTCTCTTGAATCCTCAACATCGGTCAAGGATTTACTTTCCCCGACAGCAGTCAAAGATTTCAATCCCCAGCAGCAGCCAAGGATTTAGTTGCCTCAGCAAGATAGCCACTCAGCTTACATGCCCATCCATTACATTCATATATCATAAACATTGATGAAACACAGTTCATTGCATCATACATATCATGCAACATAACTTTGTGTTTTAGCTAACACTTTACCCTTTTCAGGATAAGATTAAAAGGCTATCGTTAACAATTTTCCTGATACAATATGGATACACCTCAGACATGGCGGTCATTCCATTACTCATTCATAATTTCAAGTCAAAATACAGTACAGATACACCCCAGACACAGCGGTCATTCTACTACTCATTTAGACTTCAGCAATCTGATACAGACTAGATACGCTCCAGACACGGCAGCCATTCTATCTCTCATTCAAATTCAACTATCAACTACGAGTTCAGATACGCTCCAAACACGGATGCCATTCTAGCCCTTACACCAGAAGTTTGATTCTCTCCAGTGCAGGCGCCACAAAAGTCATTATGTCACTTATTCAGATCCCAATTACAGTACAAATACACTCCATACATGAAAGTCATTCTGCTACTCATACAAACCTCAACTTCAGATACAATCCAGATACGCTCCAGACACGGTTGCCATTCTGTCACTCATTCAGAACTTATCCATGGCACACAGTTGCTCCATACACAGATGTTTCTCTGTTACCCATTCACAATACAGATACACTCCAGACACAGCAGTCATTCTAATATTCATTCAAAGTTCAAATACAGTTACAACTCGGATACTCTCCAAACACGGACACAATTCCTTTGCTCATACAGACTCAATCTCCAGACACAGTTCAAATGCATTCCAGGAAGGGATACCATTTTGATGCTCATTCTTCTGACCTACAACATTGCAATTCAACAAACATTCTTGGATGGCATCTTTAAGCCCATCTCCAGCAAGATTCCACCATCTCCAAATGGCATCTTTAAGCCCATTTCCTCAGCTATATTTTGACGAGTGCAAATTTACGGGCACTCTAGTGTCCAATCCTCTTTTACCTTCGAGTCGCGAAAGGAAAACTTGCCAATCTAACTTTTCAGGTTCAAGAAGACTGAACAGGGGCAACTGTTGTACCCCAAAATTTTCCCTCTCATTTCATCAACATTTCTCATCACAAGACTCTTGGAACTCAAGATCAAGCTAAGGTTTGCTCTGCTCAAGACACCTCCTTGCACTGTTGACCTAAATTAGGGTTTGAGTTTGCACAGGTATGTTTTGACCTACAATGCCCAAAGTGACTTTCATCCTTCATGTTGGACTCAAAAGTTTGTCCATACCAAGTTTCAAGCCTTGATTCAAATTTTTGCCCAGTCAATTGAACAGTTGACCTAGAAATCAGCTGTATTGGGGAAAAAGTCAACTGTGGCCAATTGACAGTCAAATCTCATGAAATTTGACCCACATCAACATTATGAAATCATATGAACCATTTGATCAAGTTTGGATCACAATTCCATAAGAAATTTGATCAGATCACCAAAAGGGCAAAATGGTCATTTTTAGGGTTTTGACTGTACAAAGGCAATTTTTGACTGTTTGACCTAGCCAATGGAAAATCAAGCTTAACCATGGACTCAAGGACTTAATGACATTGTCTTGACCCATTCAACAAGTTCAAAAGATCTCAAATGCATAAGATTGACAGATGAATTTTTCAGTCAACTGATCAAAATTTGACTGTATACTGAAAAGTCAAACTTTGACTTTTTGGTCAAAATCAAGTGCCAAGAGTCATGTCAATTTATGAAACTTGTTCAACAAGAAACCCAAAATTGCAAATTAGGGTTTAAAATGAAAATTTTCATAACTTAGAAATTTTCTAAGTTATGAAATTGTTTAATTTTTCCTAACTTTGTCCCATATTTTCACCAAGATGCAAATGGATTCAAACAAAACTTAAAACATGAAAGTTGTAGTCCATCACAAAGTTTACAACTTTTATTCATAAAGTTTTCTCAAAAGAAGCTTGGATATCAAGTTATGATTTTTGGAACAAGGGTACCTAAAACTTTTAACTTAGAGAAATTTTGCCCTAGTTTAGGCAGGATTTTGACCCATCGACTTGGACATTTTTAACATGGTTTCACTTGGAGTTTCAAGTTGAATTTCAAAGATGGATTATAGTACATGTTGCAAGCTTTCTAAATTGTCCAAGAACTCCTCAAACACCTTTGTGGTTAGGGAGAATCGAATGCTTGAAGTTGGCAAAAACTCACTTTGTAACCATGGCCAATACATGTTCATACCAAGTTACAAATCTGACCAAACTAGCTTAGTACAT
This sequence comes from Vicia faba, assembly GCA_948472305.1. NCBI lineage: Eukaryota > Viridiplantae > Streptophyta > Magnoliopsida > Fabales > Fabaceae > Vicia > Vicia faba. Next base: position 586,312,670 of record OX451737.1, on the reverse strand, counting down.
AATTACAGACCTCTAAACCAATTTACACTCAAAAATTGTATGCAAATACATTGGCCATTGGCATTGTTCTGATCAAGAGAGCATTGTACAATGGACATTTCCATTTTGAGCATAATGGTCATACTTCCATTTTCATAAAGGCCACTTTATGTCAAATTGCATTTTCTTGAGCCTTGGACTTTTTTATTGCAGCAAACAAGTTCCCTAATCTCAGGCATAGTACACCAACTTGAGCATACTTGTAACTAGCCTGTACAGGCCATAGCTTGGTCACTTCACATCTTTGCTTTCAAAACAAGTCAAATGGACAAAAGTCCATAACACACACATCTGATATATTGACCTCAAGCAAAGTTTTCAAACAAGTTTCTCATATACTTGTAAGCCAGAAGCACGAGCCTTTGACCTCTCAAACCTCCTCATACTTAAAAACCATATTTTCTTGCAAAATAGGGCAAGCCATGCAGAATCACTTCCATCTTCACTTTGCCTCGTGCGTTTTGCCTCAAACTTGTTCCAATACCTTCCATTCAACTCACCCAAACTATCCTAAACCTCCATTGCCAACTGTAACTCCATTTACAGTGTTCACCATTTTTGTTTGGAAGCTTTGCAGGTTGAGTTTTGTAGCACGATTCAGGCCACTTCAAAACAAACTAAGCATTGGGAAAGGTTCAGGGGACATCAAGCTAGCTCAAAAGAACCTCAGGCCTTGTTGAAAGTTGCTGCATTGTCCAGCTTGAGCTCAACTGAAACAGGTATTTCATGAACTTCTATCTCTCTATTTAGAAACATTTAGACTTAGGTTTATGAATGAAAGATGTTGTATTCATTTCCCTGAAACTATACATGTGCTTAGTTTTCATATTAATCGTGCTAGGTGAATTTCATCCATGAACTTTCTGAAAAAAACTAGGTTAAAAATTAGGGCCAGAGAAATTCTCTCTGGTCTTTGAGAGTTAGATTTAATATTTTATATGGTTGAAATCATTGTTTGATGCTCTACAAGTTTCATTTTTTGAGTTTTGTCAAAGGATCACGTTTCCAGGAGTTGGCAGTTTGTACACAAAAGGCGCGTGTTTTTTTGTTTGAACATAGGAAGAAGATGAAGTAGCTGGGCTGGGCCTGGCTATTTCCTGCTTTTGACACCCCCATTTTCAGTTTCACACCCCCTGACCAATTTCTTTGTATATTTATTATTTTTGCATTTTTATTTCATTTCTGACTTTATTATTTTATTTCCAAACATAAAAAATGCCTAAAAAATATTTTCATAAATTTTTATATTTATTTGGTATTTATTTTAATTATTTCTAACATTAAAATATTTAAATAATTCATATTATTTTATTTAAACTTAAAAATAATGTAAAAAAATATTTTTATTCACATCTGAAAATATTTTCATGAAATATATACATTTTTGTAAATAATTTATTTTATTTTTTACACACTTAATATGTTTAACATATATATGTATATATATATATATACTTTATTTTATTAAGAGCATAGAATAAAAAAGAAAAAAAATAATACATTTTTATTTTTATTAATATTTTATACTAAAAAATACATTTTTCAATATACTTTTATTTTTGTACATATTGATACATTTTTGTATATAAATTTTAAATAATACCATTTCTTTAAGGAATTAGGGTTTACCCAATAAATTTTATTATACATTTTATTTAATATTTATTTATTGTATTTGTTTAAATATTGTACATTTAAATATTATGCCTTGCAAATTCAATTTGGGTGTAATAATTTAGGGTTTAATTTCTTGCAAAATAATCCCCTATTCAAATTTGTACCCCCTCCCTATATCATGTTGTAATAGTTTAGAATTTAAATTCTCGCACCTTTAAGCTTTCAATTATGCCATGATTAGAGAATTAGGGTTTGTATGCAATCAAAACCAACAAATAGTTTGACCTAATCAAAGACAAAAATGCATGAAAATCAAACACAATGCACACTTGCACCCCTAGGGTTTCAATCCACTTGTTGCCTTCAAAAATGGGCCATGGTATGCATGTCAAGTACTTTGGCAAAACAAAAACAAAACAAAAGATCATAGTCCCTCGATGACGCTATCTGAGTTGCCTAAACAAAAATGATCAAGTCCCTCAAGAAAATTGCCAAAAATGCTTGACACAATTGCTATCATGGTCCATACGATGACCCGCGCCTGTCTCGTTTAACATCCTAACACAAGGTTGATCACCAAATACAATGATGAAACAACACTGTTAAAAGGGTTAAAATCATAAGAAAGATCTTTGAGTAAAAATAGGGTAGATAACTCTTAGTTACTTGATCAAAGCTTGCAAAAAATATCCTTGATATCTTCAAAACACACTTCACCACACAATTTGAAAACCCTACTTTCAAACATTGAAACCTTTTCAAAAGACAAAAACACCTTTGTATACATTCAAACAAGAATCATTACAAAGGTTACCACAACGATGGCCTCTTTTCAAAACATATTTCAAAATCACACACAAAGCACTATTTCAAACAATTGAAGAGCACCATTTCAAACAATTGAAAAGCAAAGCAAGTGATCTAAACAAGTAACTAAGAGCCCATGGATAACCATGGATGGAAAGGGTGATAAAACCTTCCCTTTCTATAATCTACTCCCTGAACCCAAGAAAACATCTCAAAGGTCTTTCTTTTGCTTTTTAACCTTTCCTTAGGATAAAATAAAAATTTGGTGGCGACTCTTGCTAAACCGAAACATTTGTGAACACAAACACAAAACCTCAAGTCAGTTCTCCCACCGTATCACAGAACTGGCGACTCTGCTGGGGAAGACTTTAAAAGTGGAGTAACCTTAGGGTTTAGATCACCCTTTGTATGATTATATTGTTTGCTTTGATTTCTTTACATTTGGTTCTCTTGTTTGGGCTTGAAATCCTCTATCCGGATTTGGGAAACATTCATAGGTAAGTAGCAATACGTTATGGAAACTGTGCGGGGTATACCGACATGGTTGAAGCAATAGCTATATTAGTGCGACATATTTGTGAGTACCGGTAGACTTTGAGTCAATCAAAGAGAATACGGGGCCGCTGAGTGATGTCATAAAGCACTAATGAACTCTTAGAACCTTACTTGACCATCTTGGCCTTTTATTAGGGGTAGTGAGATGACCGGCTTTGGTGCAGTCCGAAGTTGGTAGATACTCGATACTACACTCATTGAGGGTTATTTTCTTGGAATATTTTGGTCGCTAGTTAAGTGGCTAAACCAAAACAATGAACATAGAAAACAATCCAGTGATATTGAGCTCCTTAGAACCCGGTTACTATTTATAGGACGGGTTTGAGCCAACTAAACTCAAGAGGGTACTTACCTATGAGACCTCATGCAAGCCTGAAGCTAGGGTTTTGTGTGACTTGTTTGTACATGTGCTTGTGCATACATCATGAACATCATAAAGCATCATATGCATCCACTAACCATTTCAAGGGTTTAGATCTTCATCTTTGTTCTTGTTTTGTAGGTCATGGAATCTTTTCGCAAGAAAACAATTCAAGTCAACCTTGTTAGAATCCCTCCTCAACTCAAGAAGCTCACTTCCAGGATTCCAGATAATTCTCTCTTCAGTGAAAGACATGGTAGGCTTCTCAACTTGGTCAACTCCAACATTGAAGAAGACATGGTTAAAGTTCTCTTTCAGTTCTTTGACCCCCTACACCACTGTTTCACATTCCCTGATTACTAACTAGTACCTACTTTGGAGGAATTTTCTCAACTCCTGAGAATTCCTATTCTTCATCAACTACCCTACAATGGTACGGAAAAAGAACCAAGGCCTGAAGATGTTGCTCAAGCATTACACTTGCAACCATCTGATATCAAGGGACATTGGGAAACTAGAAGTGGTGTCAAGGGTTTCTTGGAAAAGTTTCTGTTTGAGAAGGCACAAGACTGCTGGAACTCTTTAGATCTACAAGCTTTTGAAGAGATTGTGGCACTCCTCATCTATGGGTTGGTCTTGTTCCCAAACCCTGATCAACTTATAGATGTGAATGCTGTCAAGATTTTCATATCCATGAATCCTATACCCACATTGCTTGGGGACATCCTACACTCATTTTACACACGAACAATGAGGAAAAGAGGTGTTCTCATGTGCTGTACTCCTCTCCTAGAAAGGTGGTTTATTTCTCACCTTCCACAATCAGTTTTGAAGAATGAGCAGGGTTTAAGGTGGTCACAACGGTTGATGACCCTCACACATTCTGATGTACATTGGTGTTCTTTGTCCATAGAAAATGTCATCATCATTGATCGTTGTGGAGAATTCCCTAATGTCCCACTACTTGGCATTAGAGGAGGCATTACCTACAACCCTTGTTTATCTCTAAGACAGTTTGGATATGCTCGGAGGGATGGCCCTCATGACATGCTGATTCCTGACCTAGTTTTTGACTTCGACAATGATGCGCAAGGACTTCGACAAAGGTTCATCAGAGCTTGAAGGATGCCCAACAAAGTGGATAGTAAGACATTGGGGCACAAGAATTCCATCCCCCTTGAGCCTTATCTCAAGTGGGTACAAACTCGCACCCAGAATCTTATGATGCCATACCCTCACATTCTACCCTTGATTAAAGAGCCTGTTATGGAAGGAGAGGTTCCATACACCCTCCTACATCCTGACATGCCAACATCATGGGAAGAATTGCAAAAGAGTTGGATCCAACTCAAGGAAGAACGAAATACTTTTGAAGCCAGCTTCTATGCCAGTGAGAAGAAGGTTTTTGAGCTTACCTGCCGACTTCATGAGGAGGAAACTCTCAACACTTACATCGCACCAAAGAGGATGCACAATGTCTTTTTACATTAATAATTTTGTAATATTTTGCCCATGGGGCACTTATGTACTAACAATTTCTTCTTAATATGACGTGTGTTCCTTTTTGTTTGCAACAAATTTGAATTTCTGAATCCTTGAATGCATTACATGAATAACATATCATTCATCATATGCATAAACAGGTCTTCACACCAGGTTTCCTTATCTTTATGCTGTTTATTTCAGAAAGATGTATTTGGAGCAGACGGTTAAGGATCTGCAAACACAGAATTCTCAATTCCAACAACTCCTTATGACCTTAGCAAAGGGTCAATAGGACCTTAAAGCACTGTTGGAGAAAAATAAAGAGAAAAAGAAGAAAAGGCCCGGAGTAGCCACTTTTGGAAGAAGGTTTGAAAGCAATGCTAGAAAAGTTCTCGAGTTCCCCTCAACGTCTGATGAAGGGGCTGGTAGAGGAAAGAGAGTTGTGGTACCTTCTGAATCTGAAGTTGAAGAGGAAGAAGAGGAAGAAGACGAATGTGAGAATTACAAATTTTGAGATTGAGAAATTTACCCAACCGGAGCAACCTCGTAGGCGTATTCTAGTGTGCTTCAATCTACAAGAAGGATATAAATGAGATCCTTGGAGCTTCAGAAACACGATGCAAGGCTTGGTTTTGATGAATATGGGCGGGAAGTTTTAGTTCCGAATTTTGCAATTCTTGAGAATATTGTGAAAATTTTGAGAGCTTCTCTAGGCAGTTTGGTGTGTGTGGTTTCTTGCTGGCAATGTCATGTATTTATAGAGGGATGGAATGGTGAGTAAACATGGCAATAATCCACACATAATGGTCCCCTTTCAAAGCAATATCAAACATATTAAAATACTTCCAAAATTGTGAAAAACTTGCCCTTCTTGAGATGCAATGAACCTGGTCTTTTTCCTCATTCCTTGAATAAATTCTAAGGCCCAATATCAACCAAAATTATCAGCCCATGTGTCCATACTTTTTATTTATTATTTTATGCAATTTCTTTTGTGTTTATTTGAATAAAACCAAAATAAATATGAATAAAATAGAGAAAAAATGCAAAGTAAGATGAGAGTGAATTTAGGGGTCCTTGATTAAGTCATAAACATATTTTAATCCCACAAAATAGGTCTATGAACTTAAAAATGCATTTTTACTCAAAGTTGACTTTTTTGCATTTTCACCCATTTGCCCAATTTGTACTGGTCATAACTTTCTCAATTTTTATCTTTTGGAGATGATCTTGGACTTTTTAGAAATCTCAAGGTGTCCCCTACAATAGCTATGTTGAATATGTTTGCATTTGGAAAAATCATGTTGATGTAACTTGCGTTGACATAAAATACCTTTTTGTTGACTTTCAAAAAGACCTGTAATGTATTGGCTCATATCTTTCCAATGATGCATTTTTTGAACTTGAGGACAAAAGAAAGGTTGTAGGGAATTGAATTTTCTTCACAATAATCTTTGGTTGGGTCAAAACGGATGAGGCATGTGAAATTTATGCCTGATCAAAGTTTAGTTGACTTTCTCTAGGGAAACCCTAATTTAGCAATTTTGATTCTTGAGGATTTTAGAGCATTCCTTGAGGAATCATGATCAAAACTTGATCAAATGATGGATATCACTTCAAAATGTTGATGTTGACCAAAATTTTTGAAGTTTGACTGTATGTTGACCATAGTTGACTTTTTGACCAATTCAATATGTTTTCAAACATTTGAGCCATTGACTGAGCAAACTTGTGATGCAAGGCATGAAACTTGGCATGAGAATTCTTTATAACCTATTAGTAACCATGGAAATCACTTGAGGCCTTTGAAACCCAAACTTCTTTGTGAAAAATGAAACCCTAGTTGGAGATCCATTACTTAGCAGGAGAATTTGTCTAGTTAATTCTTGGTCAACCTTGAGCACTTGAGGACCTTTAGGAGTATGTCTTGAATAAAATGAGAGGGAAAATTTTAAGGTAAAACAACTACCCCTATTCAATCTTCTTAAACTTGAAGAGTTAGATTGGCTTGTCTGCCATTCGTAATCTAAAGGTGGAAGATGATTGAACACTAGAGTTCCCAGAAATTTGCACTCGCCTGTGCATGAAGTAACATTGTTGGTTGATGAATTTGAGAATAGGCTTATAGATGCCATTTGGAGAAGATGATTGAGAGTCGTCAGATATGGGCTTATAGATTCCATCCAAAGTAAATGTTGACTCCAAACTGGAAAAAGTATCAAAATAAATCTACTGTTGATTTTATATGAGCCAGAAGAGGCCTCTGTATCTGACTTCGTATGAGAAGTATACTAGAATGAGTTTGTGTCTGATTGTATCTAGCAGATGTGTTGGGGAGTGCCAGAATGAATCTATGCCGTGATTGTATCTGGAGATGTATTGAGTATGAGTATCAGAATGAATCTATATCTTGATCTTATCTGAACTGAAAGATGTATTGAATGAGTATCAGAATGACATCTGTATCTGGAGCGTATCTGAACTGTATCTGAAATAAGTACTGAATGAGTATCAGAATGACATATGTATTTAGAGCGTATCTGAATTGTATCTGAAAGATGTATTGAATGAGTATCAGAATAAAAACCGTATTTGGAGCGTATCTGAAATGTATCTAAAAGATGTGGTGAACGAGTATCAGAATGGCATCCGTATCTGGATCGTATCTGAACCATATCTGAAAGATATACTGAATGAGTATCATAATGACATCCATATTTGGAGTGTATCTGAATTGTATCTGAAATATGTACTGAATGAGTATCATAATGACATCCATATCTGAACCGTATGTGAACTGTATCTGAAAGATATACTGAATGAGTATCAGAATGACATCCGTGTCTGGAGCGTATCTGAACCATATCTGAAATTTGTACTGAATGATTATCAGAATGAAATACGTATTTGGAGCGTATCTGAACTGTATCTGAAAGATGATCTGGAATGAGTATCAGAATGACATCGTATCTGGAGTGTATTTGAACTGTATCTGGAAGATGATAAATTATTGACAATCTCTATCTGTTCGGGAACTAACCTGAAAAGACAAAGTTACTTTTATGTAATGGCATGATGTAGGTATTGTATTGCGTAATGATGATCTCAAAATAAATGATATTGTGCTATGTGCGTTTTGTATGCATACGTTATGTCATTTGTAAATGATGTGTGCATGTGAAATGTTATTGAGGTGCATTTGTAAACTCGAGCATCTTTGTCTGGGGTAAATAAATCCCTTACTGTTTCTAGGGATGAAGAGTATGTGTATATTCGATCTTCTAGGAATTGTTTCCACTGGGGATCCCTGCTTTCTTTTTCGAGGAAACTCCACTGGGGAACATCGATTTTTTCTCTTTGCTTGAGGAAACTCGGTTGGATCGTGTTAATTCTTTCCTGGGGAGAAGAGTTTAAGAACATTGGATGTTCATTGTTCTACTGGGGATTTTATACCCTGACTGGGAATAGAAGAGATGGATAACCTTTCAGCTCGCCTGGGGAGGATAAAGTTTACTGGCATCTGGTCCGATTTCCATATTCCATAGCAACTCCCTGGGGATAGTGACGACTTCACTGGAGAGAGAGATTTGCCAGTGATTTGTGGTAGAAGCACACTCAAGCTGGGGAGTGTCAGAATAAATCCATGCCTTGGTTGTATATGAAGATGTATTGAATATGTATCAGAATAATATCCATATTTGGACTGTATCTGAACCATATCTGAAAGATGTACTGAATGAGTATCAGAATGACATCTATATCGGGATCGTATCTGAACTGTATCTGGAAGAGAAATCTGGAATGAGTGCCAAAATGAATTTGTGTGTTGATTGTATCTGTACGATATCTAGAAGATAAATCTGGAATGAGTGCCAGAATTAATCTGTGTCTTGACTGTATCTCCACCGTATCTAGAAGATGATAAACTGTTAGGGGAAATAAACCCTATTAATGGGGAAGTACTCTTGCTGAGGAAACACCCTTATTAAGGAAATGAACTATGTTGGAGAGCAGAAGTCTGAAGGGGGTTTTACAACCTTGGAGGAACAAGCTGCGTAGGTTGGTGATATTTCTAAGAAGAAGATCATACTCCTTTATCCGCCAGAGTGATCTGCCGGGGAAATTGTGGGGATAATCCATGAAAGTGATTATGTGGGAATTTATGGATAACTTGAACTTTGTCCTAACTCCTAGAGTCTTGAGTAAATGCTGATCAGGGTGATAAGTCTTCTACTAATAGACAGGTGACGAGATGACGAGATATAGTTGTACTCTTTAATCCCTAACTTTTACCTGGACTGTCCTTTCAGATTTTCAGTCCACCAGGATACCCTTTTTTGCCCAAGCCGCCTTTTCAGGTTTTTGACTTGCCGGGTGTATAGTTTTATTTATATATCCCTAATTTCTTGCCTGAACTCTTTTGGTTCACCGGGATTCCCTTATTTTTGCCTAGGCCAGTCAACCTAGTGGGTATTTTTTCATGCGTAATATTTTTCGACTATGTTTGTGTTCACAGGATATGGAGAATTGTCATTGTCCATAGTAGTAAGTGTTGTAGCACTTCCAGAAAAATGTTTGCTCGATCCTACGTGATCCTTTGCTAGAATTCATGTTCAATGCCTCAAGTGATTCAGATGGAGATCTGCCCCTGGCTATTCAACGCTTTTGAGAGATTCCTCGAATCTTTCCCCCAGATTAGTAAGACACCATGTCATGCCCCTTGTGATTCAGATGGAGGTCTACCCCTGGCTATTTGGCCCTTTTAAGAGATTCCTCGAATCTTGACTCAACTGCCCCCAGATCAGTTAGATACCATGTCATGCCCCTTGATTATGAAAGGCCTGTTACTGAAAATGTCTTTCCAGCTGAGGTGATTCTGTCCATTGAGAGGATTTTCGTTCATTGAATTTTCGTCGTGTGGATTTCTGTGTTGTCGAACAATTAGTCATATGCAAACAATGGCATTTAAAGAATGAAAAACTTATGTCTGTCTTGAAGTTTTAAAAATGCTTTTTTAGTAAACGAACAAAATTTTGTAAGAATATGAATTCAACTCAGGATTTATAGTAAACCTTACAGGATTCAGGATACATTTTGTAACAATATGCTTTCGAACTAACCCACGCTTCATCTAGGACTTTTAAGGGTTGTAGCGTGACCTGGTTCACGGTTTAAGAAACAAAGGACAAAAGCTCAAACTTTATTTGTATCCAACCAGTTCTTCATGATGTTCTTCAGCCATATACTCAGTTAATTATGCGCTTAGATCCCAATTGAGGTTGTAATCTTTTCCCTGATATTCTGGTGATGGTTCAGATATTAAAAGTTTATTTGAGAAGGCAGTCATCATTTTTTTTGTAATATTTTTTATTGAGGATTCGTAGAGACCTTTTTTTATATTTTATTATCCATACCTTTTGCCTGAACTATTTCTTTTGTGATTACAGTCAGCTGGATGCCCCCGTTTTTTCCTTAAGTATCCTTCATAGGTTTTGACTTAGCGGGCTTTTCTTTTGAGAGATAATGATTTCCTATTTTAATGATTATGTGGAACCATCACCATATTTTGTTTTGGAAGGATACCTCTGACACTACTTGTCATGTACGAAGGGAAAGCTTGCGATTGAATGCCCTATTGAATTAATTGAGAAACTACCCTACCCCAGGTTATGATTAAAGGTTTCAATTTGTGTGAAAAAGAAAACTCCTACTTCTTAGTCTCAAAGGGGTTGACTAGGGATTATCTTCATTATCACTCCACTGTTTAGGATTTGAAACAACACATGTACATCGTCAGTAAGGTCTGTTACAAAGCATACTGTAGAGGTTATGGTATTATTTTCATCACCCTCCCCCTAAAGGCTTATCGCTTTTAATCGAGAGTTGAATATCACAAAAAGGAAGTAAAAACACAGTTTATGTATAGTGAAAACGAATGGATTAATTCAAGACCAACATATGCAATGCATTAATGGAAAAACACATAGTTTTATATAAAGATAAGTGTTAGAACAAACAAAAGAAATTACAATTGAAAAAATCCAAATGAACTGGACACTCTCCATCTTAAACATGATTTGGCATGGGAGCAGTAATCACGTTAGGAGACTCAAGAGGGCCAAACTAAATCTCCTTAGCATCAATCAAATCTTGAATCTTATTCTTCAATGCCCAACAATCATTCGTATCATGTCCAGGACTATTGGAATGGTATGCACATATTACATTAGGATGATAGTTAGGAGCAGAGGTATTGGGATTCCTAAGAGGATCCCTCAATGTAATCAACTCCATCTTCAACATGTGTTGCAATGCTTGAGCCAAAGACATGTTGATTTTGGTAAATTGTCTTTTGGGCGTGCCTTGTTTACATTGATTGCTCTATTGTCGGTGTTGCACTGGTGGCGGATTAGAGACCAGTACTGCCCCTACAGATTGGTTGTAGTCTATCTTATAACAACCCTTCTGGACATACACAACATTGGCTTCCTTCTTACCACCAAATGGCTTCTTCTCAGCATTAGAAGATGAAGCCAACAGAATCTTCCCACTCTTGATACTGCTTTCGATCCTTTCCCTGGTCAGAACCATTTCTGTAAAACCAGACGAAGAACTTCCAATTAACAAGTTAAATAACAGGTCTGTCAGATTACCCATGAACATGTCCTCCATTTCCTGGTCATTCAAAGGAGGTTTCACTCTTCTGCTAGATCTCTTCATTTTTGAGCATATTCTTTAAAACCTTCATTTTAGCTCATGGATATGTTTTGCACCTATACACGAGTCGGCGCCAGGTCAGTATTATATTGGTACTGTTTGTAAAAAGCAGCAGCCAAATCTTCCCAATTGCGGATGTTGGTTCTTTCCAATTAATAGAACCATTCTAACTGCATTCTCAACAAACTCTCATGAGAGAAGTGAACCCATAATATCCTATCAGTTGTATGGGGTTGGATCTTCCTGACGTAAGACCTCAAAGGAAGCTTGGGACATGAAACACCGTCATATTTTGCAAAAGTGGGAACTTTGAATTTTGTGGGATAACCACTCCCGAGACCAACCCTAGATCTTCAAAGTCCAAACCAAGTAGTATATGAATCTCCATAGCATTGAGACGATCCTTCATCTGTTTATATTTGTCATCAGTAGGAGGATATTATCCTTCAGCATAGTTTGCATCCTCTTCATCAGTCCCTAGACTGTTATCTTCTTCTTTTGTCTTCTTGTCATCCTCTTCCTAATTATCCCCCTCATTTGATGGAGTTATGAATTATTGAGATCGCTTGGATGTTACTCTAAATCTTCTTCCCATATTCAGAATGCCAACTAGTTTCTTTGTCTTCTTTGTCTTCTCTTTGACAATGAGAGTTTTCAGATCTTCTTGTCCTTTAGCCTGAGCCAGGAACATCTGTTGGAATTGAGCGTTTTGTGCTTGAAGATCCTTAATTGTTTGTTCAAGAGCCATTTCTTTTTGCTGAAATAAACATCGAAAAGATAAGAAACCTATCTTGAAATACATGCTTATATGATGATATGCATGATATGCTTATGCAATGTTTTCAAGGACCTCGTAGGCTTTAAACTCTTTTAATCAAAACAGAAACAAAGACTTTTTATTAGTAAGTTCAAATGAATGCAAAGTTTACAAAGAAGTAACAATTAAAACTTCTAAAACTTCTAGGTTTCCCATGGACGCTTCCTTTTCATGCTGATATAGGCATTGAGACTCTGCTCCTCGTGAAGTTGCTTCGTCAGTTCCAACATTTTCTTCTCACTGGCATAGAATTGGATCTCAAAGGTGTCCAATTCTTCCTTAAGTTGGATCCAACACCTTTGCAATTATTAGAAGTTTGTTGGCATATTAGGATGAAGAATTATGCGAGACTCGTCCGCTTGAATAATAGGCTCTAAGATCACTGGTAAGATGGAAGTATATGGCATCATAAGACTTTGAGCACGACCTCGCACCCATTTGAGGTAAGGTTTCACACCTATTTGAGGTAAGGTTCCAAAGGGATGGAGTTCATGTGCCGTAAAGTCTTACTATCAGTCTTCTTAACCATGCCGCAAGCGCGGATGAACCTCTAACGATAACCTTACAGATCATTTGAATAGTCGAACACAATACCTTGGATGAGCATATCAGGAAGACCATCTCTCCGTGCATAACCAAGCTGATGTAGGGCTAAAGAAGGGTTGTAGGTGATGCCTCCTCTAATGCCAAGGAGTGGAACATTAGGAATTTCTCCACAGTGATCAATAAAATAGATGTCTTCTTGAAAGCGAGAACACCAATAGATATCAGAGTGAGAAAGAGACATTAACCTTTGATTCCACCTTAAGCCTAACTCATTCTTCATTACTGATTGAGGAAGGGGCGAAATAAACTACCTATAGACTAAAGGCATACAACACATAAGAGTTCCTCGTTTCTTCATAGTACGGGTATGGAGTGAATGTAGAATATCCCTGAGCAATGTAGGCACTAGATTGTGAGTAAGGAAAATGTTGATGGCATTGATGTCTATCAGTTGGTATGAATTAGGGAACAAAACCAACCCATAGATCAAGAGAGCCAAGATATCTTCAAAAGCATGGTAACTTATGGCGTCTAGGAATAACTGAGCTTTCTCTATCAGAAACTTTGCAAGAAGACTTTTAACCCCACTTCTTCTTTCCCAATTGGATTCAATGTCAGATGGCTTCAAATGCAAGGCTATGTCAACATTTTCATAAGTTGGATCTTGTTCTAAACCGGTGAAAGGTATCTGCTCCAATATAGGCAAAGCAAGTAGCTTAGATAATTCTTCCAGTGTGGGCACTAACTGATAATCTGGAAATGTGAAGCAATGATGCTTAGGATTGAAGAACTGGAATAGGACGCTCATTAAACCTTTGTCAAAACCAGTAGTAACCAAACTGAGCAAGTGACCATATCTTTTGTTGAATGATGAGCTTTCAGGAACTTTTAAGACCAACTCCTTAAGCTTGGGAGGAATTTCTACAAAGTTGATCCGAATGGTTTTTCTGCGAGCTGAATCCATAACCTACAAAACAAAGAAGAGATAAATCCATAGGTCCTTGAAACAGTTAGTGCAAATGATACGTTATGATGTTCATGATTTTATGATTATGCTTAAAAACAAAGATATCAAACACAAGCAAGTCACACAAATACCTTAGGTTTAAAGGCTTGCACAAGGATTTAAAGGTAAGTACCCTCTTAAAGTTTCAGTTGGCTCAACATGTCCTAGTAATAGTAATCGGTTTCTAAGGAGTCTTATACCATTGACCTTTCCGTCAGGCATTATTTCAGCTCAAGCACTGAAGTATTGCGGCTGAAATATCCCGAAAGTCCAATCTCAATGAGTGTAGCATCGAGTATCAACCAATCTTCAGTCGAAACTAAAGCCGGCTATCTCACTACTTTCTAGTGGCTAGGATGAGTCAATTAAATGTTCTAAAGGTTAGTTAGCGCTAAATGACACTATAAGGAAGCCTAATGTTATCCTTGACTGACTCAAGGAACATTAGTACAAGCCAAAGTATCACGCTAACACAGCCATTACTTCGTACATATCGGTCTACACCGTACAACCTCCATGATTTATTGCTACTTACCTAAAAAGGAGCCCCAAATCCGAGTATATGATCTTTAACAATAACCCAAGTAACCCCTTTAAAAAATAAAGCATACAAAACACACAAGGAAAGCAGTTAAAATGATTTAAACTCTAAGGTAACTCCACTTTTTATTTTCCCCGCAGAGTCGCCAATTTTGTAATACGGTGGTAGAACCGACTGTTATATTGGTTTTGCGTTTGTATTTTCAAATGTTGCGGTAAGCAAGAGTCGCCACCGACTTTTCTTTTATCCAATAAAGGAAAGGGTGAAAAGAACAGAAAAAGACCTTTCGATATTATTTTTGAGTAAGGGGGTAGATTATGGAAAGGGAAGGTGTTAGCACCCTTTCCATCCGTAGTTATCTATGAGCTCTTAGATGCTAGCTCGTTTGAAAATACCTTGTGTTTGTATGTTTGAAAAAAAGTATTTTGAAAAGACATCTTAGTGCGAAAAACTTTGTAATGTTTCTCGTATTGTTGAGAACGTATACAAAGTATTTTTGAAAATATTTTTGGAAAGGAGTGTATGTGTGGAAAATGTTTTATTTGAGTAAGCATCTAAGAACTATCTACCCACTCGAAAATTTTTGTTCTTTTCCTCTTTTCCTTTAGAAAATATTATCCTACTATTAGTGAGTAGGTAGTCCTATCGTTGAATGTTTTGAGGGACAATCGAGGGTTATCGTAGAGTCACAAAGACAACTTATCAAGATACTTTAGTAACTACCCTAAGGTTTTAAGATCATGTACCAAGGCAACATCAAAAGGGTCATTTTATGATCTTTAAACCAGAGAGTAGCCACTAAAATCTTTCACATTCGAGAGTTGTGAATGTTTTATTCCGAAGGCAACCAAAGTGGGAGTATCCTAGAGGTGCACATGTGCGAGTGTGTTGTATTTCAGTTATTTGTCTTTGATGTTTAAGTTTGCTAACTTTTACTTTTAATTCTTGTCATGCAATCCTATTAGGAATACATCTAACAGTTCAATATATATATATATATATATATATATATA
The DNA here is from genome assembly GCA_948472305.1 of Vicia faba. Taxonomy (NCBI): domain Eukaryota; kingdom Viridiplantae; phylum Streptophyta; class Magnoliopsida; order Fabales; family Fabaceae; genus Vicia; species Vicia faba. The sequence goes on along the minus strand of OX451737.1, from coordinate 586,297,166 downwards.
TATATATATATATATATATATATATATATATATATATATATATATATATATATATATATATATATATATATATATATATATACAAGTGCAGAGATTTTAAAGTGTGGAATTTAAACTAACTATTACATGACTTTGGGGAGGGCGAAATTACAAGTCCAACACTGGGGGTAAAAACAGTAAAGAAATCCTAATTTTAAACTATTACAAACCATGGGCGGATACAATATTTCAAAAGTAATAATGCGGAAAATAAAGAATGCGCAAAGATTAAGAAGGAACGTATAAAAATTCAAAAAAACTTCTAAGCAAATTAAGACAATTTTTGTTGTTTTTGTTTTGTTTATTTTTTAAAGAAAATATTTAAATTTAAAATTAAAAAGCTAAATTTAATTTAAATTAATAGAAGAAAATGGACATTGATTAAAAATTAACTATAGAAGACAATATAATATTATTTTGTTTTTTATTATTATTAAGAAAAATATTTGAAATTAAATTAATCCTAATTCTAATTGATTAATTAATTAAAAAAAGAAAGGTGATTAAGATAACTAATTAAAATTAATTTAATTAATGAAAATCTAAGTCTAACTATTTTTGGTTTGTTTGATTTTATGATGTCTTTTATGATTTTTTAATAGGAAAATAAATTATTGAAATAAAAGAGAAATGAAAATGAAATGAAGAAAAATAAATAATAAATGGGACATAAGCTATGAATCCAACCATGGTACTGATTTAGTCTGAAATGGCTCATAGTGTTGGATCCGAAACTCAAAAGTTCATGAGCTCTAGCAATGGCAGAACTAGATTCCTGCATCAAAACTCAAAAGTAATGGTTCTAAAACAATCCAAGCGTCAATGTGAACATGTATGAATGTTTAAAAACAATTTATAACGTGAGAATTAAAAATTTTGAGATTGAGAAATTTATCCAACCGGAGCAACCTCGTAGGCGTATTCTAGTGTGCTTAAATCTACAAGAAGGATAGGAAAGATATCCTTGGAGCTTCAGAAACATGATGCAAAGCTTGGTTTTGATGAATATGGGCGGGAAGTTTGTGTTTCCAATTTTGTAATTCTTGAGAGTTTTGTGAAAATTTTGAGAGCTTCTCTAGACAGTTTGGTGTGTGTGCTTTATTGCTTACAATGTCATGTATTTATAGAGGGATGGAATGGTGAGTAAACATGATAAGAATCCACACATAATGGCCCCCTTTCAAAGCAATATCAAACATATTAAAATACTTCCAAAATTGTGAAAAACTTTCCCTTCTTGAGATGCAATGAACCTAGTCTTTTCCTCATTCCCTGCACGCATTTTAAGGACCAATATCAATCTAAATCATCAGCCCATATGTCCATACTTTTTATTTATTATTTTACGCAATTTATTTTGTGTTTATTTGAATAAAAAAAAATGAATAAAATAGAGAAAAAACTCAAAGCAAGGAGAGAGTGAATTTAGAGGTCCTTGAGTAAGTCATAAACATATTTGAATCCCACAAAATAGGTCTATGAACTTAAAAATTCATTTTTGCTCAAAGTTGACTTTTTTGCTTTTTCACCAATTTGCCCAATTTGTACGGGTCATAACTTGCTCAATTTTTATCTTTTGGAGATGATCTTGAACTTTTTAGAAAGCTCAAGATGTACCTTACAATATGTAAGTTTTACATTTTTGCATTTGGAGAAATTATCTTGATGTAACTTGCCTTGACAAAAAAGCCTTTTTGTTGACTTTCAAAAAGAAGTGTAATGTATTGGCTCATATCTTTCCAATGATGTATTTTTTGAACTTGAGGAAAAAAGAAAGTTTGTAGGGAATTGAATTTTCTTCATAATGAGATTTGGTTGGGGCAAAATGGATGAGGCATGTAAAAGTTATACCTGGTCAAATTTTAGTTGACTTTTTCTAGGGAAACCCTAATTTAACAATTTTGATTCTTGAGGATTTGAGAGCATTCCTTGAGGAATCCGGATCAGCCCTTGATCAAATGATGGATATCACTTCAAAATGTTGATGTTGACAAAAAATCTTGAAGTTTGACTATATGTTGACCATAGTTGACTTTTTGACCAATACAATTGTTTTTCAAACATTTGAGCCATTGACTGAGCAAACTTCTGATGCAAGGCATGAAACTTGGCATGAGCATTCTTGATGACATCTTAGTAACCATGGAAATAACTTGAGGCCTTTGAAACCCAAACTTCTTTGTGAAAAATGAAACCCTAGCTGGAGATCCATTGCTTAAGAGGAGAATTTGTCTGGTCAATTCTTGGTCAACCTTGAGCACTTGAGGATCTCTAGGAGTATGTCTTGAATAAAATGATAGGTAAAATTTTTGGGTATAACAATTATCATACATCCTCAAGTTAACACACTCAAAATAGGAAAATTACCAAATGAGACTTCAAGCTATCGGACCAAAATTTGAGTCCGAACAAATAAATAAAGAATTAAAATATTACTATTAATTACTATACTTTAAAGCCTTGGATGAAGTGGGAAAAAGAAGATCCAAGTTAAAATTAAAAAGAATTCACTAGCTCTGCACAGTAGGGCGCGCTAAGTGTCACAGAGCATTCTAAGTGTGCTACACCACTTACAGAAAAACAGGGCAACTGGTGCAACTGCTAAGCAAGCTCCCCTTAGACCTACACAACCTCAAATATACAATATTTATAACATACAAACTTTCTCAAGCTAAACATAACAAGCTTGCGGAAAATAAAATTTAACACATTAACACGAACTATTATAAACATACTAAACAACCTGGGGAAATTTAAACTAAGCAAGTTGAAAAGTGAAGATTTGATAATTTTTAGAACTTGACCAATTTCAACTTGTTTAAAAAAAATTAACCACACTATGAAAATAATGAAAAACAATAAAAACATGCTTGTTTTACGTCGTAAGCTCAACGCCTGATATTTACATAATAACACATTGCTTCAGACGAGCCAAATGCTTCACTTCCGCCTTCGCTCAAATCTCTTCAAGCTCTAACCGAAACTACACATCTAACCACAATTTGGCAAACATGAAACAAAACAAATATACTATATACAAATGTATAAATCACGTAAATGTACAAAATAAACAAGTATGGAGAAAATGTACAAATAATTATCATAGAAATATTTACGAAACTTAGAAATCAAAACTATCGCGATGTAGTTAATATCAATACCAATCCTAGGAAACAACGCCATTTTGCTGGATGCCGTAAAGCGACAAGAAAAATTAAAGTATTATTTTATCGGGTGATATTTAGGTTATATCGTATCGTGTCCACAGTGATTGGTGAGAGGGAAAAACGATGGTTCAAGAGTTTCAATCCTTTTATGTTTGGAAAAGGGGTTTTGCGGAAAAAGTGCAGGAAAAGTAAATAAAGAAAATAAAGAAAGCGATAAACAATCATCTGCATCTTAAGAGAATTCATTATGGAATCACATTTCACTCTACCTGTCAAATACTTAAACTTGTTGATCAATTGCATGCGGCCTAAATCACTTTCCAATACCATCACGTATCACTCACACTAAGGCTATCTCTAATGCAAAGTGAGACATACACTCGTATTTCTCTCGTCGATGATCTATCACCGACTCAAATAACCCGGATGCATTTCATAAATGATACTCACATGAATATTAAGCCTAAATCTATGTCTAGAGTCTAACACCTAATAGATATTCATTCAAGAAAGAAATTCGGAAAGCATATGTCTACGAAAAACCAAAACTTTTTGATTAAGAAAAATAAAGAATAAACACCGGTATTAATTTGTAAAAGAGATTTCATACAATCCCATGATCAACAAATGTACATATAATAAGAGTAAATTTATACATACAACACCCACCATAGGAGTGATACATAGGGAAGAAAGAGATGACTAGGAAACTTCTCGCGGTGTCAACACGATCCGACACCACCCATAGTCAATTGACATGATGAACTACCAGATGATGTTGCTTGAACCTCTAAGCTACAAAGAATTGGATCAGAGCTTCTCCAAGATGGAAAGAGATGATAAAAACTAAGAAAATCTATTTCTAAACTATTTATACAAATTGATCTCAGCAGACCCCGCTTAGCAGGCTCACCGTGCTAAGTGGGATGCGTTTATTTAACACAATAAACCACCTAAAACTGCTCTAAGCGTGCTATCCGCTCTAAGCGGGCTCAAAAATAAAGCTTCAGCAAAAATGTCAAAATGCAAGCAGCGCACTACAAAATGAGTTGAGTGTACTCGCGCTTAGCGGCCTAAATTGAACTCTAGTTATCATGAAATTCTTACTCAAGATTCAATATATCAAGTAGAATCAAGATCTATCATGGTAAGATCAAGCCTTATGAGAAAAATTGGAAAATCAATCAAAAGATCATGGAAAAGTCCTTTAAATACCCTAAAAGGTATATCTTTGATTTAATTAGAAAATGATGACATAAATAATATTTTTATGATTTTTTATACTATTCATAAAATAGAGGCAATCAACTAAGAGTGTGCAAAAAAATTTCTTAAAAAGGATTAATTTGATTGGTCAAGAAAATTAAATGAAAATTGAAAAATGAAGTGAAAAAAAGGATGAAGAAAATAAGTTGTAAAAATAGGGTGGGCACCAGCAGGTTCGAACCCACTCGCTATAGGTGACATGCTCGTGTTTTTTGCCACTGGAGTGGTCGTGTCATCCGTTCATAACACAACTATAAATTTGGTTTTAAAAAATGGAAAAATGGTGCCACCCTCTTCTTCTTATTCCCCGAGCGGACAACAACAACATCACCATTTTTAAACTGTAAAATCTTCATTTCTCAACCATTTTAAAAAGTGTAAAAATCAAAGTTGCTTGAAATTTCATAAGGAATTCAACCATGCCATTTATTTTAACTAACACTCAAAGAATAATACTAATTTTTATTAGTACCAAAATGGAACCCTAATTGTTCAGAGATGCGATTCTCATCCCACCGGAAAAATCAACGAAAAATATTTACATGGTTAGCTTCAGGACAATCATATCTACATTTTTCATTTAAAATCAAACGCAAATGATGCATGTATAAGGATATCACAGTTTGATAAATTTACTAAATTGGAGAAAGTCCAATGCTTCTTCTATGGCTTTTCAGTGAAAAGTGATTATATGGTTAGCTTGATGGGACCTCAATGAAACTATTCTAACCCTTACTTTACTTTGAAAATTGTTGAAATGCTCCAACCATGTCTAGATGCAAGCCACAATTTTTGAGTTTGGAGGATGGTGATGATGATGTTACAGAAGTGTAACAGGGTTTGGATGAGTTCTAAATGATGATTATGAGGTCTTTGGATGGTTAGCTCGCATAAAACTTGCAAGCATGATCAATTTCAAAGATAAGGTTTTCAAGGTTCAAAAATAGAATTTTTGATCCAATTCAGATTTTGAGAGTTTGAGAGTGTTTGAGAGTTGTGAATTGGTGTCTTTGAAGTGAAAATGGTTTATATATTTATAGAGAGAACTCAGAGGTAATGATATGAATTAGTTCTCGAGTTATCAAGTTATGGTTTTGGTTAAAAAAAGAATACCAAGTTATGTGAAGTTCCATGGTTCCAAGGCATATTACAAAGAGTGGATGGTGTTAGAACAAAGTTTGAATCTACTACCCTATATTTAAATTTTGATGATAACAAAGTGAAAAGATATATCATTTATGTGATTCATGTATGAACTATCTGCTGCCTAAATTATTAAGTTCTGATTTGCAGATACTCTGATTGATATAAGCAAGATCACATCTAATCAGCATCAGAAATTTGGTTTCTGACATCAGCATCAGAAGTTGCCATATCAGAATGTCAGTATCAGAAGATTAACTCACGTATATGCTGAAGTCTGATGAACGGAAATGCGCTCAACACTCTGATAAAGAAACACAACAGTTCATCAGCAGCCAAGCAGAGTCAGAATGAGCCAAGCCAGAACTTGCATTAAGTAAGCAACGGTACTGTGCATTGAAAGCAAATTAATACCAACGGCCTCATTCCAGACAAGATCTGCTCGATAAGGAAAGTTTGTTAATAGCATTGAATCAAGAATATTGCTCCAACGTTCAACATCTCAGTGCTATATAAACAAGACTTTGAAGATTGAATTGGCTAATGCTCTCCAAATCTTTACACGCATAAAAGCTGATCAAAATCTTCCTTCTCTCAGTTTTGCTAAACACTACACATTCTCTTATTCAATTATTGTTTAGCAATCTAGTTTCTAAGCTTTAAGTTGTGTATACATCACAGTTGTGATACAGTTTTGTAGAAAACATTCACACACTTAGATTTATCTTCTTTGTAAGAAAGTGTTTCCTTAACAAACCGGGTTGTGGTTTGCATCAAGAAGGCTTTAGCAGTCTGTAATATTCAGTTGAATATAGTGGATTAAGACCTCGTTGGAGAGAGGCGAAATCACCTTGACGGGTGGACTGGAGTAGTTTGAGATCAAACGAACCAGGATAAAAATATCTTGTTCATTGCATTGATCTCCAGTTTTACAATTCAACCCCCCCCCTTCTTGTGTTTTTCACTACTTCAGATGGTATAGAGAGGTTTCTTTCCTTAATTTAGGGTGGAATGTGATCAAAAGAAAGTAAAGGTATGGGCTCAATACATGCTTTGTCCAAAAAGATTGCTTTTCAAGAATGGCAATGGTGACTTTCTTCCTTAAATGGCAATTTATTTGGACAATAGATTGTATCACTTGGATAAAGGCCCAAAAGCTTGTGTAATCTGTTAATTTTGGATAGATTTAGAGGTACTATGGCTTGAAAAGCAAGATTGTATAGCATGGCTTGGAGATTTGATCTTAAGGTTATCACAAAAATGACTTGTAATGCAACCTTGGACATCCAACTTCATAAATTCGAAACTCCTTGCTCAAGTATGATAAATTCATGCTCTTGGACATTTTAAAAGTTTGAAACTTTATATACAACTTTCATGTTGAACCCTTCTTTTAATCAATCTGGATCTTAGTGAAAAAAGTCCATGAAGTTGAGATAAAAAACTGACCAAAATTTTTTGATAAATTTCTCTAAGTGTTGGCAAAACTTCACATGCCCATATCTCTTAATTTGAGCAATTTTTAGAGATCAACCCTCAATGAAAAAGTTATAGAAATTTCCATTCCCTACAACTTTAATTTTGAACGTTTTCCTTGAATCATCTTGGATCATGGTGAAACTTGTCCATGAAACTAGGGCATTTTTAGGCACAAAACCACTTGAATTTTTCTAAGTGTTGGAAAATCTTCAACCTTTGAATTTTATTAACTTTTCTTGATTCTTTTTCTTCTTGATGATCAAGCTTTATATTCTTTAATGTTTTGACGATCCTTGATCTTTGAAGTTCAATGTTGACCAAAAAAGTCCAAGTTTGACTTTTCTGTGACAATTGCCTTTTGATCAATTGATTCCAATTCTTTCAATATAAATCAATTGTATCTTTGAGAATGTATTGAGCCATATAATTAGGTCAAAATGTTGAATTTTAGTTCTTTGAATCATGCTTCAAGCCATTAGGTCATGCACTGAGCCAAAAGTCAATGACCCACTATCTTCAATCAAAACCGAATTGATCAAGACTTGTATTGATAAAGACCTCTTGATTCAAGAACCTGCTTGAAACAAGGAGAAAACACATAAGCTATCTTTGTAATTTTTTATATATTCAATGATGCATATGAGGTGGTATCTTAGGTGAAAAAATAGGGTACAACACATTACATTCACGAGCAAAAGGTACAAGCTTTTGATAATTAAAGTATTGAACATTATTCTTATTATCTTTCCTTCTTGTTAGGTCTGTGATTTTATGGTTGGCAACAATTTTGGTAAAAAAAATAGTTGACAACAAATCTATCAAAACATGTTTCATTGAGAGAAACATGTATTGCAGCCTAATGTTAAGCAAGATGTTATAATATCTGGACTAGCTGGTACAGTAGAATTTGCTGGTGTTTATTTGACAAATGTTCTATCAGATGTTGTAACATGTTGCATCAGAATATCATGCCACAACAACTGGATATTTATCCTTGAAGTTTTGATTAAAAAATATGAGATTCTGGAGGTTTCTAGTTCTCATAACATGTGCAGCCAATCAATGATATTTATGAATAATTGCAGATTTGATTTATTTCACAAAAAGGATCTTTGAGACTTTTTAGGAAATAATTGAAATATTTGTTTTTTTCTTCTATTTTTGTGGAGAAGATTCTGTAGGGATTTAGAGCTGAAGATTATATTTGATTGAAGAGTCTAAGCCCATCTGCAGAAGTCTATATAAGGAGTCATCCAAGACCTAGTTTTTATTGTAAAATCTTGTGAAAAATATGGGTTTAGGGTTTGATAGTTCCTTAGGTTCTCGGTGTTTTTTTTTGTATGTCCTCATGTATCTTTTGATACATTTGAGTTGTCTGATTGTTACTTGACAGTTTGTCAATTTATTATTCTCCTCAAAGCTTTTAAGCAAGATTTGAGTATTGGTTTTAGTGAAGCTTTTAATCAAACAATATTTTAATTGGGAAGTGTGTTATTCCTTTTTGGTATCTTGAGACATTCCATGGGATTGGGATTGTTTGATATCACTGTGGTGATTGGGAGTGAGAGAGGTTCTCGTATCTAAGAGGTATATAGGTAGAATTTACTCTGGTTATGGGTTAAATGAGGGGTTTAAATTGGGATTATTTATCTCTGAATTTATACAATTGATAGTGGATTTCCTTCTTGGCTTGGTAGCCCCCATAGTATGTAAGTTTGCACCAAACTGGATTAACAATTGTGTGTGTTCTTTTACCTTCTGCAAGTTATAATTATGCATTGTTGTTATCTTGTTGTTGTCCTGTCAGTACATGTCATAACATCTATTGTAACGTTGTGTGTTGTTGAGACATTTGTCTAGACTTCGGATATCGTGTGTGCTAGAATTTCAATTGGCATCAAGAGCAGGAACCATGTTCTTTTATTGGGTGAGACCCAGTGATATATTTTCTGGAACTATGGAGAAAGAAGGAGGATATAACAACAAACCATCCATGTGATATGGTTCAAAATGACTGATGGAAGGTTAGAATGGTAGCCTTTCTAAAATCTATGGATAGAAAAGCTTGGGAAGTTGTTCTAAAAGGATGGGCGCATTCATTATTGAAGGACAAATATGGAAAATAATCTATGAAACCTAAAGAAGACTGGGATGAAAATGATGATAAATAAGCCATTGGAAATTCCAAGGCTTTAAATTCTCTATTCAATGGAGTTGGCAAAAATGTGTTCAGGCTGATTAATAATTGTATTGTAGCCAATGATGCTTGGGGAAATTCTCAAGATGACTTATGAAAGTACCTCTAAAGTGAAGATTTCAATACTTCAGATTCTCACTTCTAAATTTGAGAATTTAAAGATGAATGATGATGAGATAATTATGGAATATCAGATGAATATTATTGAAATTTCTAGTGCCTCAAGTGCCTTAGGAGAGAAGATGTCAGAAGTAAAACTGGTCAGAAATATTCTTAGGTCCTTGCGTAGGAGAATTGACATGAAGGTAACATCTATTAAAGAAGCTTAGGATATCAATAACATGGCAGTTGATGAAATTATTGGGTCACTTCAAACATTTGAATTGGCTATTAGTGACAAGGCTGAGAAAAAGAACAAAAGCATATATTTTGTATCCAATGCTGAAGATGATAAAGGTCAAGTTGAGATGGACACTAATCAGGATATGTATAATACCATTTTTCTACCTGGGAAGCAATTCAATAGGGTATTACAAATATTGGACAAAAGAGGGAGATCATATGTCAAGAACATCTCATATGACATCAGTAATAATCTTGAATCTCAGAAGAAAACAAGATAAGAAGATAAGTCAAGTCAAATTAGAGGCATTCAAGGTTTTGAATGTGAAGGATATGGTCATATTTAACTTGAATGTCCTAACTTCCTCAAGAAAGATCATAAGGGTTTCACTGCATCTTAGTCTGATGATGATAAGTCAAAAGATGAAGATAATTCTGATACTGCCAAACTTGTGTTGGCTCTATCGGTAGATGGGAATATGAAGTTGAAACTTGTAATGAGAATGATCTTTATGAAGAAATGGACGTGTCCTTCAAGGAGACTTGTGGCAGGTGTGAAGAAATCCTCAAGAAAGAGGAAGAGTAAAGGAAGATCATTACTGATTTGGAAAATTAAAGGAAGCAACTCCTAAGTATTGTTTCTCATCTACAAACTGAGGTAACACGCTTAAATTCCAAGCTTAATAACTTGATTGATTATATAAATATGATGAAAGAGGATGAAGATACCAAAGATTATTATCAATCTGATAATAAACTGAGGAGAATGTATGAAGAGAAGGTCTTTCCTTTTGAGAAGAAGAGAGAGATCAACATGTCCAAGCACATGTAACAACATCCTGGGAGAAATAGTGAATTTTCAAATCAACCTCAATCTACTTGGAGATGTCACTTCTATGGTGAGTCTATTCATATAAAGTATTTTTGATTCAAATTGTATGGAGATAAAAAATCTTCAGTTCGTTCCAAGGCAAATAAAGTGAGCAAGAAGAGATGTGTTGAAAAGAGGGATATTAAACTTATAGCTCATACTTTCTTGAGAGGCTCAACTAGTGAAGACCGGTACTTTGATATTGGATGCTCTAGACATTTGACATGTATCCAGAATATGTTGATGGATGTCAATCCCCATCCTATAGGTTTTGCTAGATTTGGTGATGGGTTTAACGGAGAAATCAGAGGAGTTGGAAAGCTGATGTGGGATGGTTGTCCCAAGTTAGAAGATGTGTTGTTTGTCAAAGGATTGACTTCTAATCTTTTTAGCATTAGTCAACTATATGACCAAGGATTGTTAGTTAACTTCTCAAAATCATAATGTCTACTCAAATATGAGAAAGAAGTTGTTCTAATGAAAGGGATAAGGTCCAAAGAAAACTGCTATTTAAGGAAATCTCAAATAGTTGCTTACTCTTCCATATGTTCAACAACCAATGAGGATGAAGTGAAGCTATGACACAAGAAACTTGGACATCTTCATTTCAAAAGAATGAAGGAAGTCATATCTGAAGGAGCAATTAGAGATATGCCAGAGCTCAAGATTGAAGAAGGAGAAGTCTGTGATAAGTGTGAAAGTAAAAAGCAAATCACGATGTCACGCCTAATGTTGCAACATCAGACTACTTCTAAAGTATTGGAACTTCTTCATATGGATGTAATAGGACCATTACAGATAGATAACCTAGGAGGGAAAATGTATGTCTTTATGGTTATAGATGACATTTTTGGATATACTTCGATGAAGTTTCTTAGAGAAAAATCATACACTTTTGAAGTCTTTAAAGATCTGTGTCAAAGCATCAAAGAGGAAAAGAAAAGTATGATTATCAAGGTCAAAAGTGAAAATGATATGGAGTTTAAGAATACAAAATTTTCTGAATTTTGTAATTTTGAAGGAATAAGCCACTAGTTCTCTTATTCCTAGAAAAATCAGGGAGATGGAATTGTTGAGCAGAAGACTAGAGTCATACAGGAATCAGCTAGAGTCTTGTTTAGTGCTAAGCAATTGCCATTTGAGTTTTAGGCTGAAGCTATGATTATTGCATGCTATATTCATAACAGGGTCTTCTTGAGAGGAAGTATTGTCACTACTCCCTATGAGATATGGAAAGGAGATTTTTTTGAATAACCATGTATTGAAAAAATACACAAATAACCATGTTTTGGAGAAAATTACACAAATAACTATGTTTCGGAAAAGACTAACATGCAGGAGCCAAGTCAATTGGTGCATCCACCTAAAGTTTGTATGGAGGCGTCAAGTGAGGTGACGCCTAGGTGCAAGACATTTTCCCTAAGCCTTCTCATATGGCGCCTAAGTGCTATTTGGGGGGCAATTTTAAATTTTTTATATTTTAAATAAAAGAGAATAACAAAACGATTTTGCGTAATGAAACTTCGATTTTCAATAATCATGAAATAGTTACAAAATGTGAATAGAAGTTACATATTATTTATTGTTCCCCTGGGAGTCGACAACGACTAGTGGTTCTGCAATTGCGTCCTCTCCTAACTCGTTTTCCCACTCTACACTCATCCTATTGTGGTTGGGTCGATGGCCCCATGTAGTCAATGCGATTAGTGCCCATGAAATCCTCCAGATCACCATCTTCGGAAGTCCTGCTTTTGAATAGTCGATTACCAATGTTCTCATAGTTTGGTCATCTTAGTAGGGGGTTGGGTTCCATGGACGGTTGATAGAACTGGTCATCTGAATAAGAGGGGTAAAAAGGAAATGAGTTGTGTGGAGTTTGGTACCCATATCATTTTTGGGTGCTATTGTGATGTGATGGTTGATAGTATGTTGGGTAGGTTGGGGATTACTGTTCAGGTAGACCTATGTCTGGGCTAAGGGGAGATAATAACGAGCCCATATCGGGATGTTGGATATATGGTCTTTGTTTAGAGTACGAGAATTGTGTGTGGGGCATGTAAGGTGTATTGGTATTGAGGTTGGGATTTGAGCTGGGTGTGGGGAATATGGGTGTATTGGTATTAAAGTTGTGATTGGGGTTAGGTGTTTCGTGGGAGGTTGATGTGTGTTGGGTTTGTTATTGAGGTTATTATTGGGTGGTGTATGATTGTTGGTAGTGTTGTTTGGGATTTGAGGATTGTGCCCATTGTGTGCGTGGGTCGATCAAATACCTCGGGTCAGACACAAACATTTAAGGGTTAGTAACTGAAATTTACCAATCAATATAATGACTGTGTGTCGCATATTATTGTAGGTGAGCAAAACAGGTAATTTTAAGACATATCCGTGAAGCCTCTTCCATATGTTACACCATTCCGGAGCGAAATCTTCTCAATTATTAAGACCCCATTGGGCATTGATCCTTTTGAGATGCCAAGGTGACAAACAACTTGGATCACCTGGTATTTCTTGATGCATTCCAAGCTGCATCTTGACATGGTCGTTGTGGTGCATCTCCATAACATTGAACCATATGATTGGAGTCTTTGCAGTCTAAACTACTGCATCCTCGAGGTTGGGTTCATGGTCCAAACCCAAATATGGTCTCCATATGAACTGTGGATAAAATTAAATAAGAATAATGATAACTTTAAAAATAAATAAGTTAAAAGAAGAAAAGTTTTGAGGTACTACATACATCATCTAGGCCAAGGTGATCCAAATTATTACGATATAGAGCGACTTTTTTTCTTGGATTCTTGTTGTAATCCATACCTCTTACACAATACCTAAAGGAATGAAAATATAATTAATTATGTACATCTATTTAGCAAAGAGAGAAATAATAAATTATTTACACTATAGACTTACTTTGTTATATAGGGGAACATGAATGGATGGTTGTTAACGGGGTTAAGGGACTCCATTCTCCACCAACTCCATGCTTGGATCAAGAAAGCGCATCAATTAAAAGAACATTTGTCTTTTGTTGCATTTTTACAGAATGAACTGTATAGATAGGCTAAAATGGTGGAACCCCAACTATACTTTTTTATTTTATCAAAGTCCCTAAGAAAAATTAGATACACAAAATTGACACTATTACCTGTACTTTCGGAGAATAACAGGCTTCCAAATAGTATCATAATATAATTTATAGATTTAATTATTTTATCTTCCTCAGACAAATTTTCGTTCAATGCAAGAGACCCATAATGAAATTTAAGTCCGATTAGTAAAATACCTTGGCCACTAGCAACAATTGCATCCACCATATCTCTATCCAACATTTCCTTGCATAGAGAACTGGGTTGCTGAACTGACTTATTCACCGCCTTACCATCAATAAGGAGACTCATTAACATGTACACATACTCTAGTGTGACAGTACATTCACCTATTGGTATATGAAAGGTGTGTGTCCCAGTTCTCCACCTTTTCAACATTGCAAGTATAAATTTGGTATCAATCATGCAGTTTGAGATGTTAATAACATGTCCAAAACTGGCACATTCTACATGTGGGATGATCAATGGGTTAGGAGCAATGTAGGTGTGTGAGCGGAATCTAAATCTTCTAGCATTCTAAATTCAAAATGTAAAGAATATAAGTGAAACATGTGTGATTAAATATATATGACTAAATTAATTATATTATAAAATGTATATATAGTATAAATGAATATATAAAATGATTAAAATTTACAAACGCGACAATGTTTTCTTTTGTTCCTCTATGAGAATCACTCATTGTGAGAAGAATCATATTTGAAATTGTATCAAAAAGTGTAAGAGTTTGTATAAGATAGTGTGAGGATTTCTTATGCAAAACAAGTGTCTGAGGCGCCATATTTATAGGAAAATTTGTATAGAGGTGATCTAATAAGGTGGTTGGAGGTTGTTTGCATGTAGAGCACGCGTCACCCACAAGCCAAGTGGGATGACACCTATAAGCAATATAGATAGGATTCACAATTCTAAGTGGCGTGGGACAAGCCTATATGCAGGATAAGGTGCAGTCAAGGGTGAAGTGTAGGTGGCAGGCATATGTGCAGGATAGGGTGCATTCAGGCTATGTAACATGTCTACAAGGAAGGCGCCATCCCACTTGGCGCCTAAGACCAATATTAAGTGGATGCGCCATCCCACTTGGAGTATGATTGGCCAAAAAGTTTTGTCTTATTCAATTCAACTAAACCTATTTTCTCTTGCACGAACCATATGTTATAACACTCAAAATAAATCTCACACACTCAAACACTCAAATACACAAACAAAATGTCCTTTACACCCTAATATGTTATCGGTACACATTTCAATGGTGATACGTATTGTTGTACCCCAAAAATTTACCTCTTATTTTATCAACGTTTCTCATTACAAGGCTCTTTGAACTCAAGATCAAGCTAGGGTTTGCTCTACTCAAGACATCTCCTTGCACTGCTGACCTAAATTAGGGTTTGAGTTTGCACAGGGATTTTTTGACTAACAATGCTCAAAATGACTTTCACACTTCATGTTGGATTCATAAGTTTGTCCATACCAAGTTTCATGCTTTGAATCAAATTTTTGTCCAATCAATTGGACAGTTGACCTAGAAATCAACTGTATTGGGAAAAAGTCAACTGTGGCCAAATTATAGTCAAACCTCATAAATTTTGACCCACATCAACATTATAAACTCACATGAACTATTTGATAAAGTTTGGACCATAACTCCACAAGAAATTTGATCAGATCACCAAAAGGGCAAAATGGTCATTTTTAGGGTTTTGATTGCACAAGGGCAATTTCTGATTTTTGACCTGGCCAATGGAAAATTTGGTTCAAGATGGATTCAAGGACTCAATGGCATCATCTTGACCTATTCATAAAGTTCAAAAGATCTCAATTGCATTGGATTGACAGATGAATTTTTCAGTCAACTGATCAAGTTTTGACTGTACACTGAAAAGTCAAACTTGGACTTTTTGGTCAAAATCAAGTGCCAAGGGTCATTTTTCATCAAGATGTGTCAAAACATGAAACTTTTTCATCAAGAAACCCATTTTTGCAAATTAGGGTTTAAAGTTGAAAAAATTTCATAACTTAGAATTTTTCAAAGTTATGAATTTTCTTAATTTTTCCTAACTTTGCCCAACATTTTCACCATGATGCATTTGGATTCAAACAAAACTTCTAACATGAAAGTTGTAGTCCTCCACAAAGTCTACAACTTTTATTCACAAAGTTTTCCCAAAAGAGGCTTGTATCTCAAGTTATTATTTTTGGAACAAGGGTCCCTAAAACTTTTAACTTAGTGAAATTTTGCCCTAGTTTAGGCAGGATTTTGACCTATCTTCATGGCCATTTTTCACATGGTTCCACTTGGAATCTAAAATTTCATTTCAAAGATGGATTGTAGAGCATGTTGCAAGATTTCCAAAATGTCCAAGAACTTTACAAACTCATTTGTGGTTAGGGAGAATCAAAGGCTTGAAGTTGGCAAAAACTCACTTTTCATCCATGGCATGTTCATGTTGATACAAATTGCAATTTTAAGTCAGCTTGCTTTGCACTAGATTACAGGCCTCAAACCATTCCACACTCAATAATTAAGTGCAAAACCATTGGTCTAAGGCATTGTTTTGGTCATTAGAGCATTGCACCTTGGATTAACCCCTAAGTAGAAAAAGTAACATTTCCATTTTTTGCCAAATCTTGCTTTATGTCAAAACTGATTTCTTGAGCATTGGTTCATATCTTATACAGCAAATCAAATCCACAAATTGGAGGTACCAATGAAAAAGTGTGCAAGCATATGGATAGCCTGTACAGGCCTGTTGGACATCACTTCTCATGTTTGCTTAAAATACAAGAAAGATGTCCAAAACACAAGAACTTGAACATCTGCCAAAACCAACTTGTGCAAGCATTTGAGACATTTTTCTCACACCCCTTAGAGCCAGAAACACGACCCTTTGAGCCCTCAAACATCCCAAAACTCAAAATCACCTTCCATTGGCAAAACAGGGAAGCATCTGCAACTTGAGTTCTATCTCACATTTTGCTCGTGCGTTTTGCCCCAAGTTGGTTCAAACATCTTCCACATAACTCATCCAAGCTATCTTAAACCTTAAACACCAACTGTAACTCCATTTATAGGGTTTGCCATTTTCATTTTGAGCTTGTGCAGGTTGAGTTCTGTAGGCTTGTTTAAGCATATTCAAGGCAAGCAGGGTATTGGAGAAGGTCAAGTGAAGTTCAAGCAAGCTCCCAGACATCTCAAGCCTTGTTAAAAAGCTCCACATTTCCATACACGAAGTCAGTTGAAATAGGTTTTTATCAACTTCCTATCTCTCTATTTAGGAACATTTAGACTTAGGTTTGTGAATAAGAAATGTAGTATTCATAGCCATGAAGCTGTACATATGCTCAGTTTTCATTTTTATTAAACATGCTAAGAGAATTTGGTCCATGAACATACTGAAAAAATTAGGTTAGATTTTAGGGCCAGAGAAATTCTCTCTGGTCTTTGAGAGTTAGGACAAGTTTTTTATATGGTTGGATTCGTCTTGAAAAGCTCTACAACTTTGATGTTATGTGTTTTTGCAATATAGCTCGTATGCAGGATCTAGCAGTTATACAGGGCGTGCGCGTTTTTGAAAGGTAGAGGTTGAAGATGAAGTGTGGTGGGCTGGGCTTGGCCCTGGCTCACTATTGACACCCCCCTTTTACTTTTTACACCTCCTGGCCCATTTCTTCATACTTTTATATTTTTCCATTTTATTTTCATTTCTGATTTTGTTTTTTTATTTTCTAAATATAAAAATACTCAAAAAATATTTTTATAATTTTTTACATTTATTTTATATTTTATTTCTTTCTAACATGAAAAATAATTTAATTAACATATATGTTATTTATTGAAAATTTAAAAATGATATATATATAAATTATACTTTTTTTATATTTTTCTTTATTTTTATTTACATTAAAAAAATAATTGTCCTAAATATATTTTTTAGTCTTGTAAATATTTTATTTTTATTGTACATATTTAATATAATATATACATATATACTTTTATTTTATTTAATAGATACTTTAAAATAAAAAACCTAGAAATATTATATTTTTTATTATTATTATTTATACTTAAAATAATACCTTTTTTCTAAATATATTTAATTTTTTTTACATACATTATTTTATTTATTGTACATAAATAATATAATTAACATATTTATTTTCTTAAAGAAAAAATTAGGGTTTACCCTTGATAAAAATAAAAAGAATATTTTCTTTTATTTATTTCTTTCTTTTTTTTGCATTAAATATTTTTACATACATGGAAAATAAACATAAATTTTTTTGCATATTCATATATTTTTGTATATTTATTTAAATTTGTTTATTTAAATATTGTCCATTTATTATTTAGGCCATTTGATTCAATTTGGATGTAATAGTAAAACTAGGGTTTTAATTTCTTGTCAAATATATCCCCATTCAAAATTGTATCCCCCTCCCTATATCCATGTTGTAATAGTATAGATTTATTTTACGCATTTATGCTTTCAATTATGCCATGATTAGAGATTAGGGTTTGTATGCAAAAATCTAAAATTAACAAATAGTTTGACCTAATGCAAAGACAAAAATGCATGAAAATTAATACACAATGCACACTTGCACCCCTAGGTTTATATCCATTTGTTGCCTTAAAAATGGGCCATGTTATGCATGTTGGGTACTTTGGCAAAAAAAAAACAAAACAAAAGATCATAGTCCCTCGATGACGCTATCTTGGTTTCCTAAACAAAATGATCAAGTCCCTCGGAAAATTGTCAAAAATACTTAACACAATTGCTATCATGGTCTATACGATGACCCGTGCCTGTCCCGTTTAACATCCTAATACAAGGTTGTTTACCAAATGCAATGGTAAAACAACACTATCAAAAGGGTTAAAAATGTGTAGAAAATACCTTTGAGTAAAATAGGGTAGACAACTCTTAGTTACTTGATCAAAAACTTGCAAAACATCCTTGCTATTTTCAAAACACACTTCACAACACAATTTCCAAATCAAACTTTCAAACATTGAAATCTCTTTCAAAAGACATACATCTTTGTATACACTCAAACAAGAATCATTACAAAGGTTGCCACAACGATGACCTCTTTTCAAAACATCTTTCAAAACCACACAAAAAGCACCATTTCAAACAATTGAAAAGCAAAAGCAAGTGATCTAAACAAGTAACTAAGAGCCCATGGATAACCATGGATGAAAAGGGTGCTTGTACCTTCCCTTTTCATAATCTACTCCCCAAACCCAAGAAAACATCTCAAAGGTCTTTCCTGTGCTTTTTGACCTTTCCTTAGGATAAAATAAAAAGTCGGTGGTGACTCTTGCTAAACCAAAACATTTGCGAACACAAACGCAAAACCTCAAGTCAGTTCTCCCACCGTATCACAAAACTGGCGACTCTGTTGGGGACTTGACTTAAAGTGGAGTAACCTTCGGGTTTCGATCACCTTTGCATGATTATCTTGTTTGCTTTGATTGCTTTACATTTGGTTCTCTTGTTTGGGTTTGAATCCTCCACCCGGATTTTTGGGAAACATTCATAGGTACATAGCAATACGTTGTGGAAACTGTGCGGGGTATACCAACATGGTTGAAGTAATAACTATATTAGTGCGACATATTTGTGGGTACCGGTAGCCTTTCAGTCAATCAAAGAGAATACGAGGCTGCTGAGTGATGTCATGAAGCACTAATGAACTCTTACAACCTTACTTGACCATCTTGGCCTTTTAAGGGTAGTGAGATGACCGGCTTTGGTGTATTCCGAAGTTGGTAGATACTCGATACTACACTCATTGAGGGTTATTTTATTGGAATATTTTGGTCGCCAATTAAGTGGCTAAACTGAAACAATGAACACAAAATAATCCAGTGATATTGAGCTCCTTAGAACCCGGTTACTATTTATAGGACAGGTTGAGCCAACTAACTTCAAGAGGGTACTTACCTATGAAACCTCATGCAAGCCTGAAACTAGGATCTTGTGTGATTTGCTTGTACATATACTTGTGCATACATCATGAACATCATAAAGCATCATATGCATCCACTAACCATTTCAAGGGTTTGGATCTTCATCTTTGTTCTTGTTTTGTAGGTCATGGAATCTCTTCGCAAGAAAACAATTCAAGTCAACCTTGTGAGAATCCCTCCTCAGCTCAAGGAGCTTACTTCCAAGATTCCAGAGAATTCTCTCTTCAGTGAAAGACATGGTAGACTTCTCACCTTGGTCAACTCCAACATTGAAGAAGACATGGTGAAAGTTCTCTTCCAGTTCTTTGACCCCTTACACCATTGTTTTACATTTCCAAATTACCAGCTAGTACCTACTTTGGAGGAATTTTCTCAACTTTTGAGGATTCCTGTTCTCCATCAACTACCCTACAACGGTACGGAAAGAGAGCCATAGCCTGAAGATGTTGCTCAAGCCTTACACTTGCAACCATCTGATATCAAAGGTCATTGGGAAACCAGAAGTGGTGTCAAGGGTTTCTTGGTAAAGTTTATGTTTGAGAAAGCGCAAGTTTGCTGGAATTCTCTAGATCTGCAAGCTTTTGAAGAGATTATAGCACTCCTCATCTATGGGTTGGTCTTGTTCCCAAACCCTGATCAGCTTATAGATGTGAATGCTGTCAAGATTTTAATATCTCGGAATCCTGTGCCTACATTGCCTGGGGACATCCTACACTCATTTCACACACGAACAATGAGGAAAAGAGGTGTTCTCATGTGTTGTACTCCTCTTCTATCAAGGTGGTTTATTTCTCACCTTCCCCAATCAGTTTTGAAGAATGAGCAGGGTTTAAGGTGGTCACAACGGTTGATGACCCTCACACATTCTGATGTTCATTGGTGTTCTCGATCCAGAGAAAATGTCATCATCATTAACCATTGCGGATAATTCCCTAATGTCCCACTACTTGGAATTAGGGGAGGCATTACCTACAACCCCTGCTTAGCTTTGAGGCAATTTGGGTATGCCCGGAGGGATGACCCTCATGATATGTTGATTATTGACTTGGTTTTTGACTTCGATAACGATGCTCAAGGACTTCGACATAGGTTTATCCGAGCTTGGAGGATGCCTAACAAAGTGGATAGTAAGATACTGGGACACAAGAATTCCATCCCCCTTGAGCCTTATCTCAAGTGGGTATGAACCCGCACCCAAAGTCTTATGATGCCTTACCCCCACATTCTCCCCGTGATCAAAGAGCCTGTTATGGAAGGAGAGGTTCCATACACCCTCCTACATCCTGACATGCCAACGTCATTGGAAGAATTGCAAAAGAGTTGGATACATCTCAAGGAAGAGCAGAACACTTTTGAAGCTAGCTTCTATGCCAGTGAGAAGAAGGTTTTGGAACTTACCCGCCGACTTCACGAAGAGGAGACTCTTAAGACTTACATCGCACCAAAGAGGATGCGCAATGTCTTTTTACATTAAGAATTTTGTAATATTTTGCCCATGGTCCATTTATGTACTAACAAATTTCTTCTTATTAATATGACGTGTGTTCTTTTTGTTTGCAACAACTTTGAATTTCCGAATCCTTGAATGCATTACATGAATAACATATCATTCATCATATGCATAAACAGGTCTTCACACCAGGTTTCCTTATCTTTCTGCTGTTTATTTCAGCAAGATGGATATAGAGCAGACAGTCAAAGATCTGCAAGCACAGAATTCTCAGTTCCAACAACTCCTCATAACCCTGGCAAATGGTCAAGAGGACCTTAAAGCACTGTTAGAGAAAGAGAAAGACAAAGAGAAAAAGAATAAAAGGGCTGGTGTGGCCACTATGGGAAGAAGGTTTGAGAACCAGGCTAGAAGGGTCCTCGAGTTACCCTCGACGTCTGACGAAGGGGTTGGTAAAGGTAAGGGAGTTACAATGCCATCCGAGTCTGAAGCTGAAGAGGAAGAAGAAGAAGAGGAGGAAGATTACTCTGAGCAGCAGTATCCTCCTGCGGACGATAAGTATAAAAATCTGGAAGAACGGTTGGCGGCCATGGAAGTACAAAGGGTTCCCGGGCTAGATTTTGAAGAACTAGGGTTGGTTGTTGGGATCGTCATTCCCCCCAAGTTCAAGGCGCCTACATTTGCCAAATACGACGGTTTGTCCTGTCCGAAGATGAATTTGCGGTCCTACGTCAGAAAGATCCAACCCCACTCTTCTGATAAGGAAATGTGGGTCCACTTTTTTCAAGATAGTCTTTCGGGTACACAATTGGACTGGTTCTATCAACTTGAGAGATCTGATGTACATAACTGGGAGGATTTAGCTGCTGCTTTCTACCGACAATACCAATATAATGCAGATTTAGCACCTACTCGTACTCAACTACAGAGTATGGGTATGGCCTCTAATGAGGGATTTAAGGAGTATGCCCAGAAGTGGTGGGATTTGGCTGGAAGGGTGCAACAACCATTGTGGGATAGAGAGTTGGTTGACATGTTTTTGGGGACCCTGTCCGATCCATTCTTTAATCACTTAATCGGGAGCTCATCTGCAGGGTTCACCGAATTAATACTGATAGGTGAAAGGGTCGAAGCTGGCATTAAGAGTGGTAAAATTCAGAAGGATGCAGATGCTTCCACTGCTGTCAAGAAGACCTTCCCAGCCAAGAAAGAAGCTTCTACTGTTTACTCCCATAAAAATCAAGGGAGAATGGAGCGCCGACCAACGGTGGGGGCTATGATGATCCATAACTCCTCAGCCGATCAACCTCGAAGTAGTCAACCTAGACCTAATCAGCAAAGGTCAGAAAGGCCACAACGACAATTCACCCGGATCAATATGACACTGGCTCAGGTCCTCCCTCATCTATTAAAGTTAAACCTTACCAACTTGAAAGAAGCGCCGAAAAACCCAAATACCTCTTCTCCCTATTATCATTCAAATTCAAAATGTGCATATCATTCGGAGAGTGTGGGGCATGACACCAACAACTGTTAGGCCCTTAAAAACAAGATCCAAGATTTGATAGATGCCAAGGAGGTAGAGTTTGATGCTCCTGAAAAACCTAATGTGACATCCGCTCCTATGCCAAAACATGGTCATAATGTCCATGCCATTGTAGAAGATCTTCATGTTACTTCCGTTGATGACTTAGTGACTCCATTACCAATGATCAAGATGAATCTGTTGAAAGCCGGGATTTTCCCGGGTTGTGAAAAAGATTGTTACTTTTGTTCAACCTTACAATCTGACTTCCAGCTGTTGAAATCAGGCATCCAACGCCTAATGGATACTCAAGAAATCCTCTTTCAGAAAACTCCTGTTGACACTATTACTCATGCTACTCCTGTTACTCCTGTTACTCTCATCAATGACATTGCTATAATCACCATTTTCGACAATCTTTTCAAGACCTGAAAAAGGCCTGTTAAGATTACGCCTGATCCAAAGTTTGTACCACTGAAGATTACCATGCCGGGGCCAATCCCATATAAGTCCAACAAGACGATACCATGGAATTATGTTGGAGAGATCTCCTATCATGGTGTCAAGCAAATCGAATCAGCCGAAGAGAATTCCGATGAAGAAACTCCTGATGTAGGAAATATTGCGGGGACGAGTAAGATAACTCGTAGTGGAAGAATCTTCTCTCCGGAGATTGCTCCTCCACGGGCAGTCTTCGGACCCTCAAGTGCTCCTGTGCCTGTCAAGATATCTGTGCAAAGTCCAGTGATTGAAGAAATTTTTACTCCCGAAGTTGTACCCTCTGCTGTTACTATTGATAAAGGTAAGGGGATCCAAGAAGCGCCCGTCAAGACGAGGGCTCAGACTTTGGTTATCCCCGAGACCACCCAAAAGGAAATGGAGGAAATCTTAAAGATAATTAAGAAGAGCGATTATGATGTCGTATAGCAGCTGGGGCAAACCCCTTCAAAAATCTCTATGCTAGCTCTGTTGCTTTGCTCCGAGGCTCATGCCAAAGCCTTGATCAAATTCCTGAAGACGACGCACGTGCCTCAGGAAACTTCTACGGATCAGTTTCAAGAGTGTGTGGCCATCCTTACAGCCGACAATGGTCTTGGTTTTTCTGATGCCGATCTAACGTCCAAGGGAAGAAAGCATAATGATGCGCTTCATGTTTCGGTAGAGTGCATAGGAACTACACTGGCTCATGTTCTGGTTGATACCGGCTCATCTTTAAATGTCCTACCAAAGAAAGCATTGGACAGGCTAGACTATGAAGGTTTGACCTTAAAGCCCAGTAATATCATTGTTAGAGCCTTTGGCGGTTCTAAGCGGATGGTTCACGGAGAAGTGGACATACCAATCAAAGTGGGTACAAAAATTTTCAACTCTACTTTTTATGTGATGGACATCCGTCCTTCATATTCATGCTTGTTGGGAAGGCCATGGATCCACAACTCTGGAGCAGTCACTTCTTCTCTACACCAAATTCTCAAATACCCAGTTCAGGGTAAAATCATAACATTTCATGGTGAGGAGGAGTATATGATAAGCCACCTTAACTATTTCCGCTACGTGGCATTAGATGGTGAATTTATAGAAACACCTTTCCAACACTTTGAAGAGGTTTCTCCTGAATTTGCAGTAGCTAAAGCAATGACTGATGTGCCCATCATTACCAAGCCTGTGTCCCGGATGTCGTCCATTAAAGATGTAGAGGCTGTAGTAAAAGAATGAGGAAGCACAATATGGGGTCAGCTGCCAGATTTTCCTCACAAGACATATAAGTTCGGATTAGGTTTCACTGATGCTAGCCAGAAAGCTGTGCGTCGCTCCCGGGCTGGAGGACCACCCTTAAAGATCACCCATCATGGAGTTCATGCTTTAGAAGATGATGAAGAAGAAAGCAATTTCGAACACTGGATATTTCCAACCATTGAAGGGGGACTAAACAATTGGGAGGCGAAAGACTTTGTTCCCATTACTTTCATCAATCAGTAATTTATCTTTTGAACATTTATGTTGGTCTGTAATAACTTTTAAACAATTCATACACTCTTTTGCCTTGTTCCTTTCCTAGGGCATATAGGTCCATTTGTAAGGGTTTTGATTCTTCATTTTCATATGCCATTTTTAATGAATCATGGACGTTTTCATCTATAAACTTTTGTGTTCATTTTCTTTCCTTTTACATTTTATTTTGTTTAAGGATGGCTATCCCTTACACACACCCACACTCACAAAATGCAGGTACCCATCCACTCCGGATTCCATGGGTGACTATTCTACTTTGGCCTTCAGTAACTCTGAAGATTTGGTCAATCATGCCGAGTACGAAGGTGATGAAGACTGTGAAGTGCCTGGAGAGTTAGCTAGACTTTTGCAACAAGAAGAAAGGGCTATTCTTCCCCATGAAGAGTTGTTAGAGACTATCAATTTGGGAACAGAGGAAGACAGAAAAGAGGTTAAGGTGGGTGCTAACCTGGAGCCAAGTGTCAAAGAGAGCTTAATTCAGTTGTTGAATGAGTTTGTTGAGATCTTCGCCTGGTCCTATGAAGATATGCCGGGACTGGATACAGATATTGTGGTTCACCGTCTCCCTACAAGAGAAGACTGTCCACCAATTAAGCAGAAAGTCCGTTGAATGAGGCCCGACATGTCCGAAAAGATCAAAGCTGAAGTGATGAAGCAGTTTAATGCTTGCTTTCTAGCTGTTACTTCCTATCCATAATGGGTCGCTAACATTGTGCCCGTGCCTAAAAATGACGGCAAAGTCAGAATGTATGTGGACTACAGAGACCTAAAAAGGGCTAGCCCTAAAGATGATTTTCCACTACCACAAATTGACATCTTGGTTGACAACACAGCTCAACACAAGGTATTCTCTTTCATGGACAGATTTTTAGGGTACAACCAGATCAAAATGGACCTCGAAGACACGGAGAAGACTATTTTTGTTATGCAGTGGGGTACCTTCTGCTATAAAGTGATGCCATTCAGACTAAAGAATGTCGGGGCAACCTATCAGCGAGCCATGGTAGCTTTGTTTCATGACATGATACATCATGAGATCGAAGTCTACGTAGACGACATGATAGCCCGTTCACAAGCAGAAGAAGAACACCTCGACCATCTGCAAAAGCTGTTCGTCAGATTGAAGAAGTACAAGCTCAGACTGAACCCTAGCAAACTTTCGGAGCCAGGTTTGGTAAACTTTTGGGATTCATCGTCAACAATAAAGGCATTGAGGTTGATCCTGCCAAAGTCAAAGCTATACATGAAATGCCTGCCCCCCGCACCGAGAAGGAGGTTAGACGTTTCTTGGGACACCTAAACTATATCGCAAGGTTCATATCTCATCTAACGTCTACCTGTGAGCCAATCTTCAAGTTGTTGAAGAAAGATCAGGTGGTTGAATGGAATGATGATTGTCAAGTTGCTTTCGATAAAATCAAGGAGTATTTGCTGGAACCTCCTATCTTGATGCCACCCGTCGAAGGAAGACCTTTAATCATGTATCTGACTGTTTTGGATAACTCAATGGGGTGCGTACTGGGCCAACATGACGAGTCTGGTCGAAAAGAGCATGCCATTTATTACCTTAGCAAAAAGTTTACCGACTGTGAGACTTGCTACTCACTGCTCGAGAAAACTTGCTGCACTTTGGTATGGGCTGCTCGCCGGCTAAGGCAGTATATGTTGACACATACCACTTTGCTGATTTCCAAAATGGATCCAATCAAGTATATCTTCAAAAATCCGGCTTTATCTGGAAGAATCGCTAGATGGAAAATGATCCTGACTGAGTATGATATCCAATACACAATCCAAAAAGCTATAAAAGGGAGTGTACTAGCAGACCATCTAGCTCATCAAGCCGTCGAAGATTACCAATCTATGAGGTTCGACTTCCCTGACGAGGATATTATGACATTGGATAACATTCAAGGTAACGGACCGTATGACGGACCTGAACAAGGATCCCGATGGACTCTGTACTTTGATGGTGCCTCCAACGCACTTGGAAACGATATCGGCGCGATACTTATTTCTCCAGAAGGTTGCCATACACCTTTCACTGCTAGACTCTGTTTCAGCTGCACCAACAACATGGCCGAGTATGAAGCTTGTATCTTTGGTCTCAAAGCTGCGATTGACTTGGGAATCAAATCTTTGGTTGTATTTGGGGACTCAGCTTTGGTTATCAGTCAAATCAAAGGAGAGTGGGACACTAAACATCCTAATCTTAACCCATACAAAGAACATGTTCTGACATTGTTACCTCATTTCGAGCAGATTACCTTCGAGCACTTCCCGCGAGAAGAAAATCAGCTAGTGGATGCTCTAGCTACAATGTCTTCCATGTTTAAACTCAACTGGGATAATGAGGCTCCCCGAATTACCATCGAGCGAATGGATGAACCTGCGCACTGTCATGAGATTAATACCGAAGAAGTAGTGGAACAACCTTGGTTTCATGAAATCAAAAGGTATCTCCGGACTCGAGAATAACCTGAAGGAGCTTGAGTCAACGACAAAAAGTTCTTAAGGAGATTTTCTGCCAAGTTCTTCCTGAGCAATGGTATCTGTAGCGATAAAAAATGTAGCGGGGTAAATCGGAGATCGAATTATTAATTAATTCGTCTCACAAAAGCAAGAGTCGCCACCGCGCTTTATTATTTCCAAGGGAAAAGGGAAAAGAGTGAAATAAAACCCTAAAGTATGCAATGCAAAATAATACTTTTAAAAGTAATGAAAATACAAGGCGTTTTTGAAAGAGGTCTAGAGTTCGGGGGTTGGTTATACAATGGGAAGGTATTAGCACCCAATGTATCTATAGTATTCTATAGGAACCTTTTGAAATATCTGTTTATTAAAATTTGTTCGTTTGATTAAAAATAAATTGTTTTGGCCGAAAAGGGGGTACGGATGGGTTTTTGAAGATACGACGACCTAATGTCGAAGTTTTGACTTAAAATGTACGAGTTTTGAAAGAATCGAATATTTGGGGGGAAAATTATCTTAAGTTTTAATGAAATGAAGATATTCGCATGATTGGATTTGAGGACATGAAGTCAACAAATTTAATCATTTTTCCTTGGATTTATACGTAAACAAAATAACCAAGTAAATACTGAATAATCAAACAGGAAATTAGATAGATGATGATTAAGTAGCTAAATGATATATAATCACAACAACGATTAAATAAAGACTAAATGGTGTGAACATGCATTTTTATATTTTTATTTTAATATGTACAAAGCAAGAGAATTAATTAAAGAAAATAAAATGTTTTTTTATTTTTAAATTTCTATTTTTATATATATTTTTTGTATTAATATAAAGTATTATTTTAAGAATTATTAAATAATTCTAAACTAAATTAAAACTTAGAAGTTATTAACTTAAATCTAATTAAAAAAAGAATACTAAAATTACTAAATTAATCCAAAAACTTAAACTAATAAAATTGGTTAAAGTATTAAAATTTGTTTAATTAGAACTATACATCTATTTGACTAAATTTATAACTAAACTAAATTAATGAAATTCTAAAAAAAACTAAAAGAAAATAAATATAAAAAAGGGGTATCAAAAAATAAAGGGGGAGATAATAAACTATTGTATGGGCTAAACTAATTAAACGGGGGGGGGGGGGGGGGGGGGGGGGGGGGGTAAGACTAGCAGAAAGGAGATGGTTCTTAAGCAAAGGGGAACGGGTTAGGCCCAACATTGAAACAAAGTTTTAGGGTTTCTGATATTTGTTTTCACTTGGATTAGGGTTAAACGTTGTCTTAGTTGGGGAAAAAGGATTTGGGTTACAGCGCCGTTCGTTCATCCTTTGTTCGTCTTCTTCGTTGCTCTCACGCCCTCGCCTCTGAGTTCTCCCTTTGCCCATGGCCACCGGCATCTTCAAACCTCCTCTTCCCTCCAACGAAATGCTAGGGCGACAGATTCAAGGTAACCTTCGTTTTGAATCTCAATAAGGTTTTATTATTTTTGCATGTTTGTGATTTTTACATCCATTTTTGATTCTGACTTCCTATTGTCATGGTTATTTGAGGTACATGAAAGAAAGAGAGGGAGAAACATTACCTTTGGAGACGGAGGAGGAAAAGGTTGAGAAGAGCTGTGGCGGCCAAGGCGGTGAGGGACGAAATGCTTGAAGTTGGGCTTCCTCCGGTTTGTCTAGTATCCCGCCTTTGACTTTTATGTTTTGATGATGATTGCTGAAAAATGCATGTTGAAAACCCCTTTGTCTTCTTCTTCTGCCTCGTTGCCTGCTTTGCCTTGTATGTTTCTTTGTTGCCTTGAGATATTTGTTGATACTTGTCCCTGTACGCTTCTGAATGTGCTATTGTTGAAATATTTTTGTTTTGACTAGCTTTCCTTCTTCTTCCTTTGCTTTGCTTCTGTATGCTTGGGTTTGGTTACCTTGATGCCTCTTTTCTGACTTTGCGTTGCCTGGATGCCTTAGTGCCTTATGTGTTTGCCCTATGATGAGGCAACTCTGAGGGCTCGTGGTCTTGCTCTATATTGCCTTATTGAGTTGCCTTGTATACTTTTCCTCTCTTCTTTTGGCCTTGCTTCTGTTGCTCTTTTTTGTATATTGGCCTATGATGAAGTTTTTCTGAGGCCTGATGGGTTTCGAAATTGGTTTGATAAGTTGTGTTGTTATGGTATTCTGGTTTTTGATTTTGGGCGGATTGCTTCAGGTTTGGCCTAGCAGGTTAATGTATTTGGGCTAGTTTAAACTTGACAGGTTTTTGGCCTTGATTGGTTAGGCTAGTTGTTTGAACTGGTTTTCTGTGGGTTAAGGGGCTTCAAGCAGGGTGAGTTTGAAACTTGGCTTTGCTGTTTTTGTTTGGTCATTACAGGTTTGGGATAGAGGTTTACTTCAGGCTATGGTTTTATGGTTTATGCTGTTGGTCATGGCTTTCATGGTTTAACAGGGTATACTGGTTTTGGGCTTAAGGCTTTTGCTGGACAGCTTAGTGTTTACTGGTTTTTCAGGCCATGGTTATTGGTTTTGGCTTGAGGCAACAGGTTATCATTTGAGGCTTCAAACAGGTTTTGTAAATCTGTCTTTGTTTTTGGCTTTTCACAGGTTTTGAACTCTTCACTTCTCTTGAAGAGTTTGTTGTTGTTTTATATCAGTTGGTTGGCTTGGCTTTGGATGGTTCAGGTTTTGTATATTTAACTATTTTTCCTTTTGATACCTCTGCACTCTACTGTTCCATTCAGTTTGCTTTGTATCTCTTTCTATGCTTCCCTTTTTACTGTGTTACTGCAGTTTTTGTTTTATATCCCTTTTCTGCCTAAGGCCAAAACTTGTAAACCCACACTCTTTTCTCTCTTCTCTCTCCTTAGTACAGTTTGAAACATAAAAATGCTATATGTACTTTGTGTTCTGAAAAAGCAAAGCTAGAAAATGATGAATTTAGGAATATTTGCTTGCATATATGGTTTTAAATCTGCACAGTTCCTTCTTTGGCTTTCCTGCATTGTTACAGTAGAGGAGCCTTGTGTTTTTGACCTCTTCCCATACATTGGGTAGTTTACGTTGGACTTTTGCTTTGAAAATGTAACTTTGACTTGGTTATTTGCATATGCTGTGGGTTTTGAAATATGCAGTTTTGACAATTTGAAATGTGCCATTAATTTTGAACTATGCAGTTTACAATTAAAATGTGCAATTTTGACAAAAATGAATTTGTGCATATTTTTAACTTGTGCATTCATATTTATCAATAAAAATATTCATCCCTTTTTGTGAACCGGGAGAAATCCCGTGATTTGCAAAGAGGGTAAAAAACTGATTCCAGTCGTTTGCTTTTAATGATGAACGCTAAATTAATCGTCTGCTTTTAATTATATATATTTCTGACTTTTTTCTTTTAATTCTTTTGCAGGTAAAATCAAATGAGCATCAAAGAAGTATTGGATAGAAGATGAAGATTTAGAACTTAGAAAAATTAGGATAGTTTTTATTTCACTTTAAACATTTGTAAAAATTATCATTGTAAATACTTTGTAAATAAATACAGTATTTAAACAACAATTGTAACAATTAGAATAAAGATGAATAAAACTCTATTATTTTACCAATTAATTCTTTTCTTCTTTCCAATTATTTACTTTATCATTTATAATTCTTTAAATTATAACAACTGAAAATGAATTCCAACTATTTAAATTCAGAATAATAAATAATTAAATAAACATCATTGATCAATAAACTTCTCTTCAATTATTTACTTCATTATTTATAATTCTCTAAATTATAATATCTGAAAATAAAATTTAAACTATTTAAACTTAGAATAATAAATAATTAAATAAACATTGTTGATCAATTAATAAACTTCTTTTCAAATATTTACTTTATTATTTATAATTCTTTAAATTATATAACAACTGAAAATAAATTCCAATTATTTAAATTCAGAATAATAAATAATTAAATAAACATCATTGATCAATTAACAAACTTCTTTTCAAATATTTACTTTATTATTTATAATTCTTTAAATTATATAATAACTGAAAATAAATTCCAATTATTTAAACTCAGAATAATAAATAATTAAATAAACATTGTTTTAGCATTGATCAATTAATAAATTTAGCGTTTCAAAAATAAACAGCTCTTGACTTGAAAAAGTTATGAATTTAAAATCTGCTTTGAAAATTGATAAAAATAGGTCAAAACACTTGCAATGTAATGATGCAGATGGGAGATGGTATCTTAGGTCAAAATTTGGGGTACAACAGCTGCCCCTATTTAAGTTTCTTCTATCCGGAGATATGAAGATTAAAATCTTCGTCTCGACGAGATTGAAGGTACTTAAATACATAATACGCAAATTTTTGCCCTAAGATACCGCCATTATGTTTGATATGAATGTAGTGATTGAATTCACAGAGAAAGATATTGTATGAAACAAGACAATGCTGGAGAAATCAAACACCAACAAAACACAGGGACATAGATTATACAATACTGGGGAAATGGGCCATCGACTTTAAATAATAGACTCTTGACGGTGAATAAAAATTTGAGAAAATACGGATTCTGACCCTAACAAAGAAGGTATCTTGCATAGGCCATACAACAGATTATTGACCCAAAATATCAGTGAGCTCACAACTCAAGGTCAAAGATAGACAGAGAGTATCAAATTTGCTGATGATAGACTACCACTTCTGAGGGTAAAGATTCATAACAAACTTCTCTGCGAGATTTCCGGAGATATACCAATTAATGCTGAGATAATAATATGGTTGTAGATACACAAGCTGCTCAAATAAAGAAGCTGCCACTTGCTGTCTTCCAAAAAATATTATGACATACAAGCTGCTCAAATAAAGAGGCTGCCACTTGCTGTCATCCAGGGATGTCAATAACATACAAGCTGCTCAAATAAAGAAGCCGCCACTTGCTGTTTTCCAAAAAAAATACCAATAACATACAAGCTGCTCAAATAAAGAAGCTGCCACTTGCTGTCTTTCAGAAAGATAATAACGTACAAGTTGCTCATGAAGAGACCGCCGCTTGCCGTTTTCCAAAAATACTATAACATACAAGCTGCTCAAATAAAGAAGCTGCCACTTGCTGTATTCTAGAAAAATAATAACGTACAAGTTGCTCATGAAGAGATCGTCGCTTGCCGTTTTCCAAAATAATAATAACGCACAAGTTGCTCATGAAGAGACCTCCGCTTGTCGTTTTCCAAAATAATAATAACGCACAAGTTGCTCATGAAGAGACCGCCGCTTGCCGTTTTCCAAAAATAATAATAACGCACAAGTTTCTCATGAAGAGACCGCCGCTTGCCGTTTTCCAAAATAATAATAACGCACAAGTTGCTCATGAAGAGACCGCCGCTTGCCGTTTTCCAAAAATAATAATAACGCACAAGTTGCTCATGAAGAGACCTCCGCTTGTCGTTTTCCAACAATGTCTATAACGTACAACTTGCTCATGAAGAGACCGCCGCTTGCCGTTTTCCAAAATAATAATAACGCACAAGTTGCTCATGAAGAGACCGCCGCTTGCCATTTTCCCGAAGAAACTCAAAAAGAAATTGCGATGACACTGGCAGAGAATAAAATCTTCGTCAAAGAGAACCATGAATCAATCCTTCCCGAGGAGATCACATACTTAAATGTGCAAAATAAATGCACCATTCGTCTAGGTCGCGACTTCACTGGGGAAAATCATGAGATAGCCTATGCAAGAGGCAACAACTCCCTCCAGGAATAAACCAGAGAGAAACAGTCAAACAAGACTCCACCCAATGAGAAAGTAACTCGATTGGGGGATTCATCCTATCCAGAAATGGACAAGGTAGGCTAAATCAAAAAATCATCCACGAGGATTAGCTCAGTTGGGGAATTTAGAAAGGAAGCACATCTTCTGCCTAAGCTAACCTTCTACTTGGAAAGAACATGTACATTGTCTTAAAAACAAAGTACACAACCCAAAATTAATCGGCAAATGTGAATATGCATGCGTGATATAAGTGTAAATGAGTAAATGAATGTTATGCTGACAAAACGAACAGATGGAATATCTTGAAGATGATAAGAGGTCACGAAAAGATAGATACTCGGCCAATCTTAAAAAATACGGAAAATAACTGGAACTGGAACCACAAAGCAACGTCGAAGCGTACCACGCTACAAGGCTCAAGTCTTCTAAGGAGAAAAGTATTCAAATCCAATCTTCTGACACCAATAGATTACTGGCATGAGACAAAGGGTACCACACTTTAGAAATCGCCCAAATAAAGATAACTGAAACAAATCTTAACTGGAAATGCTGGGGAGTCACCAAGCTTAGTACCACGAGAAACGCAAGTTTACACAACCAACACCTCATGACGATTTTGAAATAAAACATGTTCATCATGCAAGGATAAAATACTGTATTGTTTTGCATTTCATGGCTTGACCATCCTCAGAACAACTGTTAATGTTCCTTTCATTATTCACGACACATTTTTAAAATAAGAATACTTTAAATAACTTTGTTTCAAATATTTCCGTAAAAATTAAAATTTTGCCCACAAAAGGTAAATGCTCAAATTTCATTAATAAGATGCTAGTTCGCTAACAATGCGACTCCAACGGTTTACAAAAGTTTGGGAAATATTACATGAAAGAAAGGGTTACACAAAAACAATGATCACTATTCTCCCTAACAACTTCGAATTCCAAAATGTGCCCATATGCCACAGCCGGTATGACCAAAAGCTTGCCTAAGCCGCCCCTTCGGGTTTCAACTTAGCGAACTGTCAACTCAAACCTAAGCAAAATATATCTTGACTGCATCGGCGTTCATGGAGCGTGGGAGATCTTCACCGTCCATATTGGTGAGAATCAAGGCACCTCCAGAGAAAACTTTCTTAACGACATACGGTTCTTCATAATTCGGAGCCCACTTGCCCCTAGAATCAGGTTGGAAAGATAATATCTTTTTTAGCACAAGGTCACCTTCTCTGAACTCGCGTGGTCGAACCTTCTTATCAAAAGCCTTCTTCATTCTCTGCTGATACAATTGACCGTGACACAAAGCTGTCAATCTCTTTTCTTCAATTAAATTCAACTGATCATATCTACTTTGACACCATTCAGCCTCAGAAAGTTTAGCTTCCATCAACACTCTCATAGACGGAATCTCAACCTCCACGGGGAGTACTGCTTCCATACCATAAACTAGGGAAAAAGGGGTTGCGCCTGTTGAAGTTCGAACTGAAGTACGGTATCCATGTAAAGCAAACGGAAGCATTTCATGCCAATCTTTATAAGTTACCACCATCTTCTGGACAATCTTTTTGATGTTCTTGTTAGCAGCTTCAACAGCCCCATTCATCTTCGGTCTGTAAGGAGAAGAATTATGATGTTCGATCTTGAACTCCTCACAGAGCTCTTTCATCATCTTGTTATTCAAATTCGAACCATTATCAGTGATGATCTTGCTCGGGATACCGTATCGACAAATGATCTAATTCTTGATAAATCTGACTACCACCTGTCTGGTTACATTAGCATAAGATGCTGCTTCCACCCATTTAGTAAAATAATCGATCGCTACCAAGATGAAACGATGACCATTTGAAGCTTTGGGTTCAATCATTCCAATCATATCAACGCCCCACATAGAGAAAGGCCAAGGTGAAGAGATAACGTTGAGGAGGGTCGGTGGCACATGTATCTTGTCCGCATAAATCTGGCATTTATCACATTTCTTCACATATTTGCAGCAATCAGATTCCATTGTCATCCAATAGTAACCAGCTCTCAACATCTTTTTAGCCATTGCATGTCCGTTGGCATGTGTGCCAAAGGATCCTTCATGTACTTCTTGCATCAGCATGTCTGCTTCACGTCTATCTACACATCTGAGCAAGACCATGTCATAATTCCTCTTATACAATACTTCTTCATTGTGGAACAAACTACTTGCTAATCTTCTCAATGTCTTCATATCTTTATTGGATGCCCCAGGCGGGTACTCTTGAGTTTGAAGAACACGTTTAATGTCATAGAACCATGGTTTGTCGTCGGTAACCTCTTCTACTGAGAACACATGAGCAGGTCTATCAAGGCGCATAACCCGGATTGTAGGCACATCGTTCCAACCATTCACTTGAAACATTGAAGACAAAGTAGCTAAAGCATCAGCCATTTAGTTTTCATCTCTAGGGATATGATGTAATTCCACTTTGTTGAAGAAAGTTAACAATCTTCTAGCATAGTCTCTGTAAGGGATCAAACCAGGATGACGAGTCTCCCATTCTCCTTTGATTTGATTAATTACCAATGCCGAATCTCCGTAAATATCAAGAATCTTAATCCTTAGATCCACTGCTTCTTCGAGACCCATAATACATGCCTCATATTCAGCCATGTTGTTCGTGCAGTCAAACTTCAATCTTGCCGTGAACGGGATATGAGTACCTCGGGGAGTGACGATGATTGCCCCAATTCCATTTCCATAAGAATTTACAGCTCCGTCAAAAATCAAACCCCAATGCGATTCGGGATCAGGTCCTTCCTCAGGTAACGGCTCTTCACAATCTTTAGCTTTCAAGTACATAACATCTTCATCTGGGAAATCAAACTCGATAGATTGATAATCGTCAATTGGTTGGTGAGCCAAATGGTCGGCTAAAATACTCCCTTTGATTGCTTTCTGAGTGTGATACTCAATGTCATATTCGGATATCAACATTTGTCAACGGGCTATTCTTCCAGATAAGGCGGGCTTCTCAAAGATATACTTGATCGGATCCATTTTAGAGATCAACCAAGTGGTGTGGTTAATCATATACTGGCGCAGACGGCGAGCAGCCCAAGCTAAAGCACAACAGGTTTTCTCAAGCATTGAGTATCGAGACTCACAGTCTGTGAATTTCTTACTCAGATAATATATGGCATGTTCCTTTCTTCCAGTCTCATCTTGTTGACCAAGCACACATCCCATGGAATCTTCCAATATAGTCAGGTACATAATCAAAGGTCTTCCTTCCACCGGAGGAATCAAAATGGGAGGTTCAAGTAAATATTCTTTGACGCTATCAAAAGCTCTCTGACAATCTTCTGTCCACACACATCCTTGGTTCTTTCGGAGAAGCTTGAAAATCGGCCCACGGGTAGCAGTCATATGAGATATAAATATAGAAATGTAGTTCAGTATCCCAAGGAATCCTCTTACTTGTTTTTCCGTCTTGAGTGCGGGCATTTCCCGAATAGCTTTGACTTTATCAGGATCTACCTCAATACCTTTCTGATTAACAATGAAACCCAGAATTCTTCCAGAACGAACACCAAAAGTGCACTTGTTGGGATTCAGACGGAGTTTATACTTTCTCAAACGCTAGAATAACTTCAATAAATGTTCCAAATGATCTTCCTCAGTTTGTGATTTGGCAATCATGTCATCTACATACACTTCTATCTCTTTATGCATCATATCATGGAACAAAGCAGTCATGGCCCTTTGGTATGTTGCACCAGCATTCCTCAAACCAAACGGCATAACCCGATAACAAAATGTTCCCCACGGTGTAATGAAAGCTGTCTTCTCCATATCTTCTGGTGCCATCTTGATTTGATTGTAACCAGAGAAACCATCCATGAAAGAAAATACTTTGAATTTTGCGGTATTGTCGACCAAAACGTCAATGTGCGGTAAAGGGAAGTCATCCTTTGGGCTAGCTCTATTCAGATCTCTATAGTCTACACACATTCGAACTGAAATTCTGGCTGCAGATACTCAATGTCACGTTCAATGTTATGACACCGTATCTGACTTACTATATGACAGTAAATACAAAAGCAATAAAGAACACAGTCAATTGTTTACCCAGTTCAGTGTGCAACAACACCTACTCTGGGGGCTACCAAGCCAGGGAGGAAATCCACTATAAGAGATGTTAATTCAGGAATAAACCAACCAGTTTATCTCCTTCACTTAAGACCTACCCAATGCAATTCCAATCTAAGTACAACTTAAACCTGAGATCCTACTCACTCCCCCTCAATCACAGCAGTGATACATAAACCAATTTGACTTAAGAATTGATGAAGACACTTTTCAAAAACAAACACTTGATTAAGCTTCACAGCTTTTTAATCAAGCAACACAATCACTCGTGCTTCACAGCTTTGAGTGATGCACACAGCTAACTTGACTCTGCTTCACAGCTTTAGTCAAGGAACATTCAAACACTCTTGCTTCAAAGCTTTGAGTGCTACACAGCCCTTACAATTAGAAACCTATTCCAAGTCACTTATCACAATGATAATTGCTTGGAGTACAATAATCAAACCTATACAGATTACAAATGATCTTCTGATCAATAAAAGGGATGCCTTGCAAAACAGCAACTCTGTTGAATATATAGCAGCTGCAACTTCAGTTAGGGTTTCCACAAAAACCTAGGGTTAATTCCGTTTGACCTAAAGACCAGGTCACAGGACTTTATTAACCA